>OZ023339.1:15613606-15671106 GCA_964007535.1 Brachyptera risi | reverse complement strand
TTCAGTTCAAGATGGCAGGCGCTAAAATCAAATTGTGGGCGGACACTCCGTAGGCTTATAAGTTGTTGACGCTTAAATTCGTGTCGATGAGAATTAAAAATTATATATTTGAATAAGGATTGTAATTATTTTCAAGCAAGTTAACATGCAAAATTACGTCTTCGTGATTTTACCCGAATAACTTTTTCCATTTTCAAAATTCGCGTCTAGGAACCGTTGAAATCGGCACTATCGTGTTTGTTTGTACCTCCACACTTAGGGATCATTTCCTGCACCAATCCCGTAATATGACGCATTTCCTTCCTGCACCAGCAACACTTCAGTTCAGGCTGGTGCAACACAAACAAACTGTTCTTATAGCGTTAACCACGATTAAAGCCACTTAGTGACAACAAGGGACAGAGACACAATGAGTTTTTCAATTTATAACATGAATTTTGATGACACATAATATTCAAAAATAACGTTCTCGGACATTTCTTGTCCGAATGTGTATACAAAATGAATTTGTGTTAAGTACTATGGACTCGATTATTTTTGTCATGGAAATTTTGATTTTAATGATTTTCAGCTAAAGAGAAACTGTACATACGAATATTAATGAGAATATGAGTTCACACTTCAGTTAGATTAGTTTAGGTCGATCAAATCAGCCAGATCAGATGAGTTTCAATAGACTCAGTTCTTTTAGGTTATTGTCTGGCACTCACGCATGCTGGAAGGGATGAGATTTTGTGCTCACAAACATGTGAATATATGTAAAGACCGAAAATATTGCCAAAGATCTCAGCTTGTAAGATCTATGATGCTCGGCTAAGGGATCTCACATTGAGTATATAAAACTTGGTATAGGTTTGAAAGAAAGTGTTTTTATTCAAGTGTAAAACGTACAAGTACAAACGAGGCGGAGCACCGTTACAGGTGGTTACCCTAGGAGAGTCTGAGAACTACCGACTCCTTGTCGGATCTCACTCAAATCCAAAACCTCCCCTTCCACATTCAAGAAGTTTAAGATCCAAGAAGTTTAATTATCATATTATTCCTCATGCCTAGGTGAAGGTAAAATAGAGTCACAAGGATCTGTGGTAGCGTATAATCGTTACACCTTGGGTGAACCTAAGCCCCCTATAGGGCTAGTACCCTCGAAAGTATCGTGAGTCTAAGTATAGTTAGGTCAAAGGAGTAATACCTCGGTAGCTTAGTGGTAGAGCACCTGCCCGGCAAGCACAAGGTCCCGGGCTCGAATCTCGGTCGAGGCGTATCTTTTTCGACATAACTATACAATCCCATATATATAAATATATATATATATATATATATTTATATGTATCTATATATATATGTATATATATATATATATATATATTTATGAAAAAAAAAAATATATATATATATATATATGTACATATGTATATATATATATATATATATATATATATATATATACATATATACATATATATATATATATATATATATATATATATATATATATATATATATATATATTTATATACATATATATATACCTACACTTTTGAGCTGGACGTGTTTAACTTGTTGTTTAATGACGTGTTCCATGTTCCAGGATTCCAACGCTGTGATTGGCCAGCGCGACGGCCTCAGCTCCAAGGACATCCAGAAGCTCAACGCCATGTACGGCTGCTAAAGCACCACTCACTCACCATTCGATCTCTCCACTTGTATTGAATCAATCCTAAATGTTTCATCAATAAATACAATCTTATTTCAATACTTTATTAACTTTATTTCTTACTAGCAGGATTACCCGGCGTTGCTCGGGTGCCTTTGATAGTGCTTAGTTTTGGTAATGAGTTCCATTCACGTGTGAAATTATTAGGACATTGAACAGTATGTATATTGTCTCGTGCGTGGTGTTCCACTTTCCCCTGTGCCTCGTCCCCCTCATTCTAGAAGCATCGGCTATTGCGTCGTGTGCTCATACCTCACGCGGAACCCCACGCGCATGACGTAGAGCGCACGACGTAGTAGAGCACGTATACGCCACGACATGCACGCCCCCTCTCCCCCTCCGGCCACCTTCAAATCTCTCGCGAACCGTGCATGTGCCCCGACAACGCTCGCCTTCCGCCCGCCCGCCCACCCGGATTTTCAGCCATATATATATATATATATATATATATATATATATGTATATATATATATATATACATATATATATATATATATATATATATATATATATATATATATATATATATATATATATATATTCATATATATATATATATATATATATATATACATATATATATATATATATATATATATATATATATATATATATATATATATATATATATATATATATATATATATATATATATATTTATAGATGGTTGATACTATTGGTCGAGTGTTAGTGTCAACAATTCTGTTCTTTGTCCTGGGAATGAATGGTTTGATCAGCTTTAATACCGGTGTTGATTTTTTTTCTTAATAACATCGAAACTTGATACAAAATCATTGTTCCCAAATTAAGGCTGTGGATGAAAGATAGGATCGTTTGGACGGGGCACCACAAGGGCGATCTCACCACCCCATCTCAATGATCTAAAACCAATTAACTCTAGCATTTAATTCACCAACCAGAAATCATGGGTTTATTCATTATCATCATTTTCTGGAACTTGATAATATGAAGTAATTGGTTCAAAATCAATCGGAACCTGTCTACAACCAGTGTCAAAGTAATCCCACAAAAACCATGACGGGTAAAAACTTGGAGCCAAGTCCTGAAATATTTCAGCAACTTCAAAAACTCCGTGATATAAAAAGTGTGAAATCGAAACTGTATTCCAAGTGCAATTTATTATTCACTCGGAAAACGTCATATATGCGTTGTTAGACGAGCGGATAGTGATGGTATGTCGACTTTTTTGCCAACTTTTGCCCACACTCGCCAAATGGGTGACATTTAAGTGGAAAATGGGTGAAAACTGCTTCGAGTGGAACCAATTCAGCACTTTCTATGTTGGTTTTTTTAGAAACAACTGCCCTGATCAAGCTGAAAATCTCCAGAAATGTGTATCAAATAGTAATTAAACGTCAAGCAGAATTTCATTTTTTTTGAAAATAATTTTTTTTCCGCTGTGTTATTCTAACGGGTATTTTTGAAATTCCTAAAATTCCTAAAAATGAAATTTATCACTCGATAATACCACAAAACCATACAGATCTAAGTTAGATGAGGAACTATGGTGAAAAAAGTTTGAATTTGATAGCTGTGGCTGTTTGTGTGGAGAACCGACAAAAAACATGAACAAAATAAATTTAAAAAAACCTAAAAACGAACACCATTTTTTTTCAGTATACCAGATTTTATCCTCGCTAAAGCTCGTCTAATCGATACGACCTGGAAAATGACAGGAAACAATGGCGCATTGCCCCCACGTCCCCTCATATAACACCACCCCAAATTGAAGTGAAGTGCATGATGCTGATAAATGGGTAACTTCACGTTCCTGACACAGGGAAATGTAATATGAGTCAAGAAAATTAGTAATTTACGCATGGTGTCATGGAGACTCTGTCGCATCATTGGTTACTGAATTATCAAAATATTCACCTTGCTGAATAAATGTTGCATTTGTGGCTCGAAAGAAGGCAAATACTGACTTTGACCGTGTCATACATTTCCTCATTCGAGTATAATAAATTATAACTTCAAATGAGAATAAAATTACAATATAGGAATTATTCGAAATTATACTTCAAATTTGAAAGTAAATTGAGTATTTTTACTTTATTCATTGAACCTACATAACAAAATCTAACAAGATCTATTCTGTAACTTGGGTTAAATGAACTTATAACGTGGGAATTTTTCACGATAGTGTGCTCCCCAATCAAATGTAGGCTCTCAATTCAAGTTATCTCAATCACTACCAACTAAATATCATCAAGTTGATGAGAAACTACATTTCAGAATAGAAAATAGACGAGGGAGGGCAAGTTTCTCGAATCATATTGGGTTAAATATTTTTTAATAATAATTATTATTTTTAATTTTTTTTCCTCATATATTTTTTTTCCTCCATTTTTTTTCCTCATATATTTTTCTTCTTTCACTCATATTAAATATTTGCTTCTCTCCTCTTTTTTAATGAGTGATCAATTACAATATTGAATATACTGGATTATAGCCCAATATTATTATTAGTTTTTCTTTCGAGAGATAAGTTCATTATAAAAAACACTGCCGCCAAAACGGTTGCCACACGGACACAGTAAAACAACATTTAAAAAACAATGCATTTTTTTTTATTGTATCGTCTTTTTGCTCTCTTCATTGATCTGTTATCTTCATTTTTCTTTTCATTTTTCATTTTTTTTTCATTTTTCATTTTTCATTTTTGTTTCAAATGAGCTATCTTATTCAGGGCAGAGTCTTCATTTCCTCACTGCTGGAGAATTTATATAACACATACGACAAAATGTTGAATTAGTGAGCGAGTAATTTTAGAAATAATACAAATTTCAATGATTTGACGAACATGAATTCTTTTCCAAAAACATCAGACCATGATAATTGTTTCCCATTAAGGCTATGAATGAGAGGTAGGGTCGTTCGGACTTACTACCCGATTTTAATTATTCAAAAACAATCAACTTTGACCAAGGCCCGGTATTACCACGGCCAGTTAGTATTTGTCTGAGAGTTGGTGAAAACAAATAGCATTTGTAACCATGGTGATAACAAGTTTAAACTGTCAGATAAAGGCTAACTGGATTTGGTAATACCGGGCCCAAGTGGCAAAGTGGACACGAGGCCTGCGCATGCAATGACCATACCTATCTGCCACAAACAAAAGTATTCCAGTTCCCTTTGTCGTCCGGAATATTTTATCAGTATTCGGCACAAAAAGTTGCAGTCATGCGCTCTATCGGCGACTACCGTAAATAGAGTTTGGAGGACAGAATCCTGCACGTGACTTCTACAACGTTGATTGTGACCACTTTTCCGCCCCCCAAAAATGTGTTTCACGACGAAATTGTTGCGTACCACAGGGTAATTCTGTGGCAGGAAAAGACCGCAAATGTTCCTTTCAGTTATTCCCTACGTGCGGCAATCTATTCCAATTGATGAGAGATTTGAGGTTAATTGCAAATGATATGGCTAACTTTTAAACTTTTATTTTTTTTAAATTTTTGAAAAATTTTTTTTTTTATGGTCAACTTTTTTTGGCTGTAACTTTTTAGATCAATCGAAAATAGCATCCAACTGTGATTAATTATTTGTCACCATCCATTTTGATTGATGATACATTTTGGGTTTAAAAAGTGCAAAGACTATGTACCTGTAACATTTGGGGTAATTGTAGATACTATTTTTCAAATAACATTTAGCTGTAAATAATTATCTGACATTGTCCATTTCAACTGAAGATATGTTCTGGGTTGATTGAAAATAGGGCCCATCATACAAAAACTATACAAAACTGTTCTGTATACTATATTATACTAAACAAAAACCATATGATTGGATAAACTACTCTTAAAACATAACATATTTTTGATGTTTACCTTTCAAATTATTTCCTTGGAGTGCTCAGGTATCCATACATATAGGCCTAGATTAGATAACAAGTAATGACAATGTTTAGACAAATCCTACACATTCAACCGAATACACATTCAAGTTTTAAATAATCAAAATGGGGTGGTAAGATCGCCCTTGTGGTGCCCCGTCCAAATGATCCTATCTTTCATCCATAGCCTTAATTGGGAAACAATGATTCTGTATCAAGTTTCGATGTTATTGAAAAAAAAAAAAACGTTAAACCAATACCTACTGGACATTTTTAAGCTTGGGTCAAATGTTGTTTTGAAGTAATATTAATCAATGAATCAAATGTTACATGATATAATTGAACAATTATTACAATTGTTGATTGTTACATAAAATGTTATGAATACCACTAGTGTAAATTAATTGGTGAATGTAGGCCCTATATGAGTTTGTGATAAGTTACTAGAGGAGAGAAATAATATAATAATCTGAACACAACATTTACCTAGTAATAATACTATATGCCTAATTTACAACAATTGTTTAAACAAATGTAGTGGATCATAATTTTAAAATAATAGGCCCACGATCTAAGTTTCAATAACTTTTTTTCTACACATGAAACACCCGAATCTACTTGAATAAGTTGGACAGATTTGTCGAAAGATGAATCTAAAACAATATCGCACGTATGCACGTTTAGCATGGTCATTTCAAGTTGAATTACAAGCAAAGTAGCCATAGTAAACACTACGGAGAGTCCTCCAAACTTCTGCCATGTTGGATTTTTGACAGCTTCCGCTAGCGCATTCTATAGGTACTTTTTCTGCCAAATACAAACAGTATGTGAAATATCCTTACATCACCAAAATTGGTATCAAGAGTTCAAACTAAACATAAGAATGTTGATATCTTCCACTTCAAACCATATCTCTTGACTTGTAATCTAAATAGTGTATTGCTGATAATCAATCAAATATTCGGCAAAGTATAACAATGTGAAACATTGTAACATATCCTAATATCAGTATATATTTTCAATATAATTTCTCAATCATGTTTGTAATTTTTTTATATTATTATTTATTTTATTACATTCCATCATATTTAACTCAGAAGAAGGGACATATTGCTATTTCATATATTTGGTTTTTGCTATGACTATCAATAACGTAACGGGAAAAGCAACATGGCGTAAGTCCTATACTTTTAAAATTATGCCATTTCCACCATGATGAAATCAGCGCTTTCGTGTACATTTCTGAGATTCCCAATTTCAAATCAAATCGTACGTATTAAGCTCGTATTTCAGTGTATAGTACATATTTGTGTACTTGCATTGCTTCTGACCTTTCTCGTAGATGATGAGTAATTATCCAGTTATCAAATGGTAAATATAGCAGTAGGGCTCTTGACTAAGGGACAATGCTTTTACAGACGTACCTATTTTAAATTTAGATTGGCCAATTCAAATGAAATGTATTCCAATATTGCTTAATGCAGTTGGAAAGAGCTGGATTCACAGATTGCATAACATCTATTACTTGTATAGATCAGCATACAATAATACCAGCAAATCATCATAACATTTGTAAGGCGGCATCTCTTTGATATACGCATGGTGTGAAAGGGAAGCGCCATGTTGCTTATCCCGTTACGTTATTGATAGTCATAGGTTTTTACTCGTAATATTCCACCCAAACCGTACCTCTAATATAATTGTAGTCGGATTGTCTGGTATGTATTTCCGTTGATGTTAGGCACCGTGAGTGTGCTAGCAAGAGACATGTAGACATGAGGAGGTATATAGTTGGGCCGATATAGCGAGACCCCAATAGCTACGTATGAAGAAGTTAGATATTGGGTGCATTCAGAAACCTACTGGCCTTACTTGCAGTACTGTACTCGCCAGTAGATTCATTTGTATCCAGTAGGCCTAAGTAACGGAACGCACCAAGTACAATGTGCAAGTATAAAGATGGACGATATTATTGTTGTATTATTGTGGATAAAATGTTAGGTTAGGAAACCACGTGTTCCAAAATTAAACGCAAATCAACCTTAAACTAATTTTAAATCAACTAACCTCTTTCCAAAAGCAGTTTTTTTGGCTTTATTAACCACAATTGTAACGCTTCGATCAGTTTGAGTACAAACCAACTTAACTTCGGAATATTCATCGGAGGACGCCATTTTCCTACTTGCTGTATCTTCGAATTTACTGGACGTACTGGGCCGAATACCTCCAGTGTTTCCAGTAAGCAGAATTCACTGGTGCGGTGAGTGCGGCACGATCAGTAAGTTACTTGTTGTAGGTTTCGGAATGCATCCAGTATACTGGCAGTGGATTTTGGAGGTTTCGGAACGCTCCCAGTATACTGGCAGTAGATTCTGGAGGTTTCGGAACGATCAGTAAGTTACTTGTTGTAGGTTTCGGAACGATCAGTATGTTACTTGTTGTAGGTTTCGGAACGATCAGTAAAGTACTTGTTGTAGGTTTCGGAACGATCAGTAAAGTACTTGTTGTAGGTTTCGGAACGATCAGTATGTTACTTGTTGTAGGTTTCGGAACGATCAGTAAGTTACTTGTTGTAGGTTTCGGAACGATCAGTAAGTTACTTGTTGTAGGTTTCGGAACGATCAGTAAAGTACTTGTTGTAGGTTTCGGAACGATCAGTAAGTTACTTGTTGTAGGTTTCGGAACGATCAGTAAATTACTTGATGAAGGTTTCGGAATGCACCCAGTATACTAGCAGTATATTCTGGAGGTTTCGGAACGCACCTATTGTCGCCGAGGCGGGGTAGTTCGCTTAGTTGAACTACAGCCTATACACCCTTTTACTGCTCGCAATGTCAAGGGAAGACAATTTCATCATGTGGCGAAATACAACGTAGAAACTTCTCGAAAGTTTTTTTTTTTTTTTTGAGATGATTTATTTATTTCACAAAATATAAGTTGTTTACAAATATCGTAGACCCACAAAGTCAAAACGGACTTGTCTGTAGGTCTATTAATTATGTTGTCATACAACTAGGAAAACGCGGGATGCGCGTTGTTAGACGAGCTTAGGGGTATAGAAATCTAGAATGAAAAATAATTTGTCAACCCAATCTACATCTGAAGACCTTGGATCACTCCAAACGTTCAAAAACCTTACGAGAATCAGTTATGTCACGGCCTTCCTCTTCATTCATTTCAATCGTTTTGAATTAATTGGTGACACTTGTTGCTATAGATTTAATTGGTTCCCGTAATAGCCTAAATTGATGGGAAAATGCTTTATAAATGCGTTTTCTTCGTTATTTCTCATCCGATTGATGCGAAAAATCTCTCAAAATGTGCTTAATAGTTTCCTTTATATTCGGCGAAAATTTGAGAGGTCTTGAAAAATTTTGATTTTTCAAGTATTTTCCTCCGGGTTATTCTAATGGGGATTTTTGAAATTTCTAAAATTCATAAAAAAAAAAGTTACAACCCGATAATGCCACAAAACTATACAGATCTAAGTTAGATGAGGAACCATGACGAAAAAAAGTTCGAAGTTGATAGCTGTAGCCGTTTGACCTGTGGAGAACCGACAAAAAAACATAAAAAAAAAACATAAAAACGAACACCAATTTTTTTCAGTATGTCAAATTGAATCCTCGCTAAAGCTCGTCTAAAAATATACATCACAAGAAATGTCTGAATTGCAGCTAGTTGACTTAGGCCCGGTATTACCAAGTCCAATTAGCAGTTATTTGAGAGTTGGTGAAAACAAATATCACAGGTAACCATGGTGATAACAAGTTTTATCTGCCAGTTGGAGCTACTCTCACGTTGGTAATACCGGGCCTTAATATTACAATTCAAACAAATAAAAAACTTCTTCACTTCTCTTTTAATAATAAATAAAACATATTAATCTTGTCATAAAAGATAGTGCTATGATATTAGCATTTGATTTTTTAAATTTTAAGATGGTAATTCACTATAAGATGCAACTTTGCCGAATCCATTTTTTTATCTCAACTTTTACACCGGATAGTTTTTGTAAATTTGATAATAATAATAATAATGATAATAATGAATCCTTTATTCTGTATAACATGAATACATAGTATGTATATGTTATAGAACAAGTCAGGTAGATAATAGAGTGAATATTGAGAGACTGAAGGTTGAAAAAATGATTATGGTACTGCGTTAAAATATTCAAGCACAGAATATGGTGTCATCTTCAATAAATAGTTTCTCAGATCTTGCTTGAATTGTGGTGTGCCTCTTTTTTGTTCAATGCGTTGCGGAAGATGATTGCATAGAGCGGCTCCTTGATATGACGGGTTTGAGAAAGTGAGAGAGAGGTTACGGGGTTGGATGTGTAGGTCGGCGTTTCTTCTTGTGCTATGTGTATGGATGGTGTTGTTTACTTGTAGATTAGCGTAGGTTGAGATTGCAAGAAGGATAGTATGGTATAGTATCAACGTATATATAGGCCGAAATTCGTCGCTCGACACCAGAAAGCTACTAGCAGTCGTCAAGACCAGAAGTCTCCGGTTCGTATCCCCGGAAGGGAATCCCCGGGAGGGAAACAATCATCTTCGGTAATATATATCAAGAAGAAGGAACATTTGTCGGCGGAAGGAGTGACGGCGCGATCCCGACGATATTCGGACGATCGACGACGGCGCCCCGAAAACTCATCAACGACGCATCGACGACGCATCGACGACGACGACGATGTAGAAGAAACTTCAAGCCATGTAGCCTACAGTGGACCACGGTACCGCAACTTATATTATATTATACTAGGCAAACGCGTTATGTGTTTCCGCGTTGATGGATGAGCTGGAACATATCAACTTATCTTTGGATTGGTTATTATATATATATATATATATACACCTTGAGATCCAAACCATTACATCACTGCCATCTTATTTTCCATTAATAATTTATATGATAATAAAGAAGGCTTTGTTTTAATCGTTTACAATCAAGTGGTGACACTTGTTGCTTTGATTTAATAGGTATCTTAATAGCTTTGAATAATTAACACAAATAACATTATATATTTTTTTTACATCGATACGGCTGATCCGATCTAAGTGAAAGTTCGGAAATAATTATCAGATTGAAATTCCCCGAGAATTTGAATCCTCTCAGATGAAATATTTTGCACGAATGTTTTCCTCTGGGTTATTCTAACGGGATTTTTGAAAACTTTGGAATGAGTTTTCTCAGTAGTGGTTCAACCGATCGCGCCTCAAAACTATACAGAATCAAGTCAGATAGGGGTTCATGTGTGTGCCAAGTTTTATCAAATTTCTGTTCGACCTGTGGAGCGCAAAAAAAAAAAAAAACATTCGATTTTTCAAGTACAGTGAAATTGAGTCTTCGCTACGCTCATCCAATCAACGTCTATATAGGCCGAAATTCGTCGCTCGACACCAGAAATTGCCCGACTGTCGTCCACACCGGAAAACAACTAGCAGTCGTCAAGACCAGAAGTCTCCGGTTCGTATCCCCGGGAAGGAAACATTCATCTTTGGTAATAAGTATCAAGAAGAAGAAACATTTGTCGGCGGAAGGAGTGACGGCGCGATCCCGACGATATTCGGACGATCGACGACGGCGCCCCGAAAACTCATCAACGACGCATCGACGACGCATCGACGACGACGACGATGTAGAAGAAACGTCAAGCCATGTAGCCTACAGCAAACCTATACCTACCGCAACTTATATTATATTATATAAAGTACTACTTTCAAGTGATAATCATATCAACAATATCATAATTTAACTTAATTCATCAAGCATTTACTCCCCTAACCGAAGGATTAGAGACGCAAATAACACTACTTAAAATCACTGTTTATTTTGATTTTCTGTTTCTCTTTTTTTGTGTAGTGTAAATTTTTCATTATGTAAAAAGTGACTTAAAATTCAATTCGAGTTTAACCACAAGTATTTTCACACAATTTAATTCATGAAAATCTAATTTTCAGTTACCACCGACCTTCCTAGTCCACGATTTGTTTCCGCTAGGAAGTCGTTTTTCATATTCAATTTGAATTTAACTATAGCTTCGAGTCTCATCTCTACCAGAGTTAAGAGCCATCATCTTGGACAGATTTACAGGGTGCACTTTCGCCACATATATCTCAAGAACTACAAACACTACGGACTTGCGGTAAAATGCAATGAATAGATAATACCCTCACAATTAGATATGCTTAATCGAAAATGGAAGAATAATTTTACTATTGAGCAATAATTGAATCAAAATGTGCCTAATTTGATGGTTTTCATTGCTTAATTCCCGCTTACTAAATAATGGTAGAAATAAATTACAAACGCACATCCTTAAGTTCAACTTTGCTTATCAATATTTTAAAATCTAATTCACCTTTTATTCTACAGTTTTCTTAATTTCCTTGGCCAAAATGTGTAATGTAACTAGATTTTGTCCAAATTATGAAATGAAAAACTACCCCATCTAGCGCTGGTTACTGGAACTCTTCCAATATTATCCCCTTTTCACTTTTCAACCAACAACCAAACTTTTGAACGCACATCGAACTTGGGTCGAGCATTTCGAAGAGAAACATGCTCAGCTAAGATGCGGGCTCTTAAGTGGCGAGGGCATCACATCATCTCGACACAGAGCAGAGTTATGTGATAATGTAATCGAAATTTCATAATGATTCCGTGTGCAAAACCACTTCCAGAGATGAAAATATGTTGATAAGTGTTCTGTATGGTCCTACTTGAGAATATTATCAATTTAATTCAAATAATTCGGGCTCATATTGTAACAGTACTATATAGAGAAAACAATCAGATTAAAAAATTGAAATTTCATTGCAAATTGAATATCTTCCGAATCTTTCAATCACTCTGCAAATCATTTGAATTGAGAATGAATCAACACAATTTGGAGGAACCACTCCAATCTTATCACTTTTTGCACCCGTCTCCAATGCATCGAAACGATGATAATGAAGACAGTATATAAGATCAACGATATTGTTCCCACTCCATTACTTGGTTCATCAGCATGAACGCCATCTCGATTGTATTGTTGGCTACCTGCGTTGTCGGGGTGGTGTTCGGGCTGCCTATCGATCAGGGAACGACTTCATGGGAGAATTCTGGAAAGTTCGAGGGAGATATTGTTCTGTCTCCCGAACAATTAATAGGGAAAAATGGAATGATTGGAACCACGTACCGCTGGCCCAACAGGGAGATGTTCTACGAAATCAAAAGGAACGAGTTCAGTAAGTCGAATAATTTGTATTTGTATTCATTCATGGTTTTATGAAAACATGTTGACATGTATAAACCAAGTCATAATCAAAAATCCATCCTGACTTGGTTTTTCGTGGTTTCCCACAGTCCTCGAAGTAAATGCTTGGATGAAGTACTAATTGGCCACGACCATTAGTTAGTAGAGCGATTGGCCTAATTATAACATTATAGGCCTATCACTAATTTAATTTGTGCATTTTGTATAATGATCAATTTTACATCTGCTGTCAAGCGAAAGAAGTGATCATTGCACAAGAGACTTAGTTCAAAGTGGAAGATATCAACATTCGTGTATTTATACTGAAAGACTTTTATCTACGGCGAAAAATTATGGTCACAGACAGCGCAGTCCTGGTGTTGAAGATCATTAGTTTTAAATAATCAAAATGGGGTGATAATATCGCCCTTGTGGTGCCCCGTCCAAACGATCCTACCTTCCATCCATAGCCTTAATTGGGGAACAATGATTTTGTATCAAGTTTCGATGTTATTTTAAAAAAAAAAAATCAAAAATAAGTAGTCCACAAATAGTTACAATGCAATGTAACGAGACGAATAAAATGAATGGTAATCAATAAAACTCGTCGTGTATAAAAATAGTTTATCTTGAATGTCAAGTCCTCAAGAGCTTAGATATTCGTCTACACTGTAGTAAGATTGTTTGACCAGGTATTCAATGAGCTTGCTGTTAGCTTTGATTTCAAACAGGTGGTTAAAGAATCTTCTTCCCGATTGCATGATGACCTTGGCCATTGCCGACAACCTGCAGGACTCATGTGCAAGATTAGATGACCCTCTGGTGTTGTAGTCATAGTGGCTGTTATCATCAAACAGTTCAATGTTCTTTTTCGTGAACTTGCAGACCACTTTTGAGTTAAGGCAAGGTAGGGGAAGAATTTTCAGCTGCTTAAAGCCACTTCTGCAGGACTCTCTTGATTTGATGTTGATTATAGTACGTACTAGGAAAACGCGTTATGTGTTTCCGCGTTGATGGATGAGCGAATAAAAAAATGAAGTAACTAAATGAGTAAAAATCGCATTTTTTAATTTTTTACTCCGAAACGTCACATCCGATTATTGTAGAAGTCCGTAATAATGTGTTTTATTATGTTGTTCGATTTCTGTGAAAATTTGAAAAATTTCGGAGAACATTCACTTTGTCATTTTTTCCGCCCGGCTTATTCATGTGGGTTTTTTGAAAACTTCAAAATGATTTATCTCAAGAATTGTTGAACCGATTTTGCCTCAAAACTATACAGCATCAAGTCAGATAGGGGTTCATGTGTGTGCCAAGTTTCATCATGATCTGAATTTCTGTTTGACCTGTAGAGCGCGAAAAAAAAAAAAAAAAACACATTCGATTTTTCAAGTACAGTGAAATTGAGTTTTCGCTACGCTCATCCAATTATGAGCTTCTGTGCTCGGAATACTCTAACGCTCAGGGCAGCTGAGCCCCAGAAGATGACCTCATACTCAAGCAAGGACTGAACGCTGGCAAAGTAAAATGCTCTTACAGTGGACGGGTTCACTTGTCGAGTCAGAGTTCGGGTTACGAAATTTGATTTTGTGAGTTTCACTAGGAGAGTTCAATGTGTGACGTCCATGACAGGTGATGGTTCAATGTTATGCCTAGGAACTTGGTGGTTTCTACTGTTTGTTTTTCGGATGGAAGATGAACTTCGTTTCCTCGCAGATTGAAAACCATAATTTCAGTTTTTGCCTTGTTGAGTTGAAGCTTATTGGGGTCAAACCACTCCGTGAAGTCCCTCAAGGTAGGAGATAGCTCTTGGTCCACTTAGTTATTATCATTACCTTTTACTGTCTCACTGGAATCGTCAGCATATTGGATCACATCAAAATTAAATTTGTTACGGCAGATATTAGGTTCCATATCTTCTGTTCTTCATATCAATATTGAGCGTGGTAGAGAGGTTGTAGGGATCTCAATTGATTTCTGATATCGATTACAATGAATTTTATATTGGAAATATTCTATGGATGTGACGTGAACGATACCAGCATAAGTTTACACGACTTATGTTCTGGAAATAATCCATGTCTGGACTTAAGAATGAGATCAAATTTGCATTTTGAAATAGAAAATATCAACTCCAAGCACGAGCTAGAAATAATCCATATTCCACACAATTCGTTGAGAATATATATATTCATTCTTCTTTCATTCTTATAATGCAGGGGCCGAATTCACAAAAGGTCATAACTTTAATCCGGCTTGAACTTACGACAATTTCTAGAGACAATACCATATTCGACCTATCATTTCTGATTTCCTGATAATAATAAATAATATATTGATAATAATAACGGATTTAATCAAAAATTAAAATTTTAAAATCATGAATGATGGATCAAATATGGTATTACCTCTGAAAATAGTCGTAACTTTGAGCCGGATCAAAGTTATGACCTTTTGTGAATCTGGGCCCAGTTTTGTTCTCAGAATGAATCAAATCTGTTCATCATATAAATATGTTGTAGGATTTGCATGGTGTATTCATGAAAGCTTGATCTTCACCACACTCATAGTTTACTTCAATATACCCTTCACTCATCTCCTCGTTCTCATATTCACTGCTGCTTCGAAAACTCTGTATTCTTGATTCATTTTCCAACTCATTCTTCTCACATCTCCATATCACATTGATATTATAATGTGTTCCGGACTTTCGAAAACTGAAAGACTGTTATCTGCGGTGGAAAGTTATGGTCACCAACAGCGCATTCCTGGTGTTGAAGTTCATTGGTTTTGAATAATTAAAATAGGGTGGTAAGATTGCCCTTGTGGTGCTCCGTCCAAACGATCCTACTTTTCATCCTCAGCCTTAATTGGGGAACAATGATTTTGTATCAAGTTTCCATGTTATTGAAAAAAAAAAAAAATCTTCTCATCCTGACGAATGTTTTTTTTTTTTAAATCTGAATCATCAATTTTTGTCTTCGACAGAGGTAAAGAATCTGTCAAGCCATGATCAAGTAGTGTTGACTACTTGAAATTATCTTTTATGACTTGTCTTCATATGAATAATTCATCTGTATGAAATGAAACACAATATTTTTCAATTCCCAATTTTCTTGTGTAGCTGCCCAGGAACTTACTGTCATCTTGGGTGCCATCAACGAGTACAACAATAAGACCTGCTTGCGTCTGTTTGAGAGGACCAGCCAGATCGACTACGTTTCCATCGGCTCGACCACAACAGGATGCACTTCACCCGTCGGCAGGGTCGGAGGAGTGAGTTTTATAATTTGATGACTGAATAAATAGAATCGATCACACCATTTTGCTCGAAACAGTGAGATAGAATGGGTTGCATTGTGATTATTTTCAAAATTGTCATATACAGATTGACACGAAGTGATTTTTTCCCAATCGAGAGTGAAGGTGGACTGAAGTTGGATCTCACCATGTCATCATGGAGGAAAAGAAAGATCATTCATAGAATACTTGATTATTCTTATCACTCATAGAATACTTGATTCTTTCTTATTGATTTCTTATTATTTGCTTCTTCTTATTATTAATCGACTTATTTCGCACTAATGGCAGTTCTTTTTTATTCTTCTTATTTACCGTTATATTCGTATTGAATTTATTTGTTATTATTCCCATATCGTGTTTGTTATTCTATTTCATATTTGTCATCTGATTGTTTAATGAGAATAAAAAACATCTTGAAATTGAAATTGAAAAAAATGAAATTTCATACTAGATAGTAAACTAATCAGCTCAGGTATGTAAACAATTCAACCATTCACGTCTCGAAAAATAAATAAGGGTATTATAGATTCTGGTCGACTCTCTTCTCGAGTTCTTCGACTCAACTCTTCCGAAATGTTTCTCACTTCTTTTCTTCATCATGATATTTCTCTCATGTTCGTTTCTATATTATTCCATCGTCCCATTTCATCAATCTTCACCCAAATATTCAACAATATTCCGATTGGCAATCAAATTTAGGTCAATTTCGATTCACAACAATATATAATTGTTCCATTCAATTCGATCAGTCAATCATTTGATGATTCTAAATGTAATTTCTGCTCATCTCATACCTTTTCACATCCATATGTTTCAGTCCCAACCTTTGAACTTGCAACAGCCTGGTTGCATCAGTCACGGAACTGTTCTCCACGAACTTCTCCACGCTCTCGGTTTCTGGCACCAACAGAGTTCCACCAACAGAGACAACTTCGTCACCATTCAGTGGGCCAACATCCAGACTAGTGAGTTTCATCCTGTAATGACGTCACCAATCCCATGCGATTGTACATGTTCTTGTCAGTCATTTCATATCATAAACTTATTCATACATTTTTTTTATATTGGGTTTTAACGACGCATTGTAATGATTACTAAGATCTATTGGTGTCGGATGGATGATTAATGAGATGATGGGATGATGAGATGAAGGTTTTATGGGTAATGGGAAGGATAGTGGGAAGAAAGCGGTCGTGGCCTATATTGTGGGAACCATACCGGCATTAGCTTAGACTACAGAGGGAAACCACGAAACAGCTAATGTGCCGGTTTGATTGTAGATCAAATTGGGTTGATTGGGATCAATTTGGAATTTGCGCAACAACAACAACAACAACAACAACAACAACGTTCGCATGTTGTGACACACACAACTGGCTCCGTGAAAAGAGACTGCCCTGTCCAAGACAACCTGACCTTGGTTCTAATCAATATGTCGTATTTCAACAGGTCATGAAAAAGATTTCAAAAAGTATGACGCTAATATCGTCATAGACTACGGCGTTCCGTACGACTACGGCAGCATAATGCACTACGGAGCCACAGCCTTCTCGATGAACGGAGAACCTACCATTGTGCCAAAAGTAAGATAAACCTATGACTATCAATAACGTAACGGGATAAGCAACATGGCGCTTTCCTTTCGCACCATGCGTATATCAAAGGGATGCCGCCTTACAAATGGTATGATAATTTACTGGTATTGTTGTATGTTGATCTATACAAGTGATAGATGTAATGCAATCTGTGAATCCAGCTCTTTCCAACTGCATTAAGCAATATTGGGATACATTTAATTTGAATTGGCAAATCTAAATTTAAAATACGTCTGTAAAAGCATTTAGTCCCCTAGTCAAGAGCCCTACTGCTATATTTACCATTTGATAACTGGATAATTAATTATTATCCACGAGAAAGGTCAGAAACAATGCAAGTATACAACTATGTACTATACACTGAAATACGAGCCTAATACGTACGATTTGATTTGAAATTGCGAATCTCAGAAATGTACACGAAAGAGCTGATTCCATCATGGTGAAAACGGCCTAATGTTAAAAGGATAGGACTTACGCCATGTTGCTTATCCCGTCAAGTCATTGATAGTCATAGGATGAACAAAAGTTTCATCATTATAAGAGACTAGCGTTCACTACGACTAGGAAAACGCGGGATGCGCGTTGTGAGATGAGCGTAGAAGTGTGGCAATCTAGAATGAAAAATAACTTGTCAGCTCAATTTACATCTACAAACCTTGACTTACTTCAAACGTTCAAAAACCTCACCTGCAACTTGTTGATATTTATAGTAACCTGCAACCTGTCGCATAAACACTTTGCAAAACCAATTGATCCAAATATTCAATAAAATGTACACGTTTATTGCGTTTTCTTCATTATTTCTAATTCGATTGTTGTAAAAATCTCTGAAAAGGTGTATGATAGTATTTTTCATATTCTGTGAAAATTTGGGAGCTTTTGAAAAATTCTTGTTTTTCAAGTATTTTTCCTCCGGGTTATTCTTATGAGGATTTTCCAAAGTTTCCGATTATTTTCCGGAAAAACCTTCCGACCGATTTCTCTGAATAACAATCCCAACCTATTCTGGTATGACACCAACGTTCAGAAAAAGTTTCAAGTTGATTGATTCATTTCTCTGACCTGTATGCCGCGTACATAATTACAAAAAAAAAAAAACATAAAAACGAAGCCCATTTTTTTTCAGGGTGTGAAATGGAAAGCTTCGCTACGCTCATCTAATAAAGCTAGATTCACAATGCGAACTAATGATTAGTGACTAATAGTAAATACTAAAATTAGGAAACTGAGCATTCACATAGGCTTGAAATAAGGATTAATTTTCATGAGTCGTAGCTGTCTTAAGATGACGGGTTTGGATTGAAATCTACATGTTAGAAGGCTGTAAACGAGCGGTTCATCGAGCGGGATAGCTTCCTTTTGCATTGACTTTCTGTCGTTTCGAATTCACGACTTCTGATTGGTCGGACTAATGATTGAAACTAATGATTAATACTTGAGTTGAAAGTTCGTCAACTTTCAAGGTCAGTCACTAATATTAAATACAATGTGAACGTCAACACTGATTCCGTATCTGCCAACTTTAGTTAATCATTAATCACTAATCATTAGTTCGCATTGTGAATCCAGCTTTAGCCACTTGGTGATATCGCGTAAATATGTTGAGAGCATATTCAGGACACGAGGCATGGAGACAAATTTAAAAATGACTGCTAGATTCTCAATTTCAAGCGAGAGGTGATCACGTGTCAAAAATAAGAGCAAGAGAAGCCAGGAAGGACGTCGGAAAATATTATTCCGTCAACAGAACTATCGGGAAGTGGAATAGGCCATGATATATTGAATTTATTCTCAAAAATGTATATATATATTATCTATTTTTTGGGTTTTTTGTTTTCCCTCAAGTTGATGATTCGAATGATAAAAAAGAAGGTTGAAAAACATTTTCCACTCGTTTGTATTTACAAATCGCAGTATGAAATGAAATCGAATCAAATTAGACCAGATCCATATCGAACTTTTGAGTTCACAACGTGAATTTTAATGACACATAATAACCGAAAAGAAGGTCTTTGGACATATTCTGTCCGGAATGCATATACAAATAGATTTGTGGTTATACTTCTATGGACGCAATTTTTTTTTGTCATGAAAATCTTGATTTTAATGATTCCTTTTTTTTTTTTTTAATAACATCGAAACTTGATACAAAATCATTGTTCCCCAATTAAGGCTACGGATGAAAGATAGGATCGTTTGGACGGGGCACCACAAGGGCGATCTTACCACCCCATTTTGATTATTTAAAACTAATGGTCTTCAACACCAGGACTGCGCTGTCTATGACCATAATTTTTCGCCATAGATAAAAGTCTTTCAGTATAAACACACGAATGTTGATATCTTCCACTTCGAACTAAGTCTCTTGGGCAATGATTTGGCAATGATTCCTAGCTGAAGAAAAACTGTTTACACAAATATTAGTGAGAAATTGAGATGACTTCGGTCAGATCAGGTTAGGTCAATTGAGTCAGCCAGATCAGATGAATTTCAATAGACTTAGTTCTTTCAGGTCATTGTCTGGCACTCGCGCAAGATGGAAGGGCTGGGATTTTGTTCTCACAAAAATGTAAATATTTGAAAACCAAAAATATTGCTGAAAAATGCAGCTGTACTGTTGAACATTGACCAATGGAAGTTCTAGTTTTCTGGAGGTTACTAAGCTTGGTAATTAATTTTATGTGACAGTCAAGTTGACCAGCTGTAAATAAAGCTTGACCAACAGATATATGTAGGGAATATATATATATATATATATATATATATATATATATATATATATATATATATATATATATATTTTGTTTGAAACTTTCACGAATTAAAATTGATGAATCCATAATAGTTCTAAAGTATAATCGTGTTAAATTGAGTACAAAGTATGGATGTTAGATACTTTTTTATTTTCTACTCTTTTTTTCTCACTCTTTTCTCTTTTTTAATTTTTTTAATTTTCTTCTTCTTATTTTTTTACTTTATTTTCTTCTATTCAGGCCCAGTATTACCAAGTCCAGTTAGTATTCATCTGAAAGTTGGTGAAAACAAATAACACAGGTAACCATGGTGATAACAAGTTTAAACTGTCAGATAAAGGCTAACTAGACTTGGTGATACCGGGCCTTGGAGAATAAAAATAGTATCTAACATCTATACTTTGCACTCAATTTAACACGATTATACCCTAAAACTATGATGAATTCATATATATATATATATATATATATATATATATATATATATATATATATATATATATATATATATATTCTTACACCTCTGAAAAAAGGCGTTGTAAATTGGTTGTTTAACGACGTGTCACGTGTTCCAGGATCCCAACGCTGTGATTGGCCAGACCTCCGGACTCAGCCCCAAGGATATCCAGAAGCTGGACACCATGTACGGCTGCTAAAGTCACACAATTGCTCAACAGTCGATCTCTCCACTTGTATTAAATCAATGCTGAATGTTTTGTCAATAAATACAATTTTGTTTCAATACTTTACTAACTTTATATTGTCTTGTTGATGATGTTAGCTGAGGGAAGATTTCCACTGGAATTAACACAAGAGAAGAATTGCTGACCATTTTCTCAACAGTCAATCTCTTCATTTGTAATATATAAATCCTGAATGTTTTGTCAGTAAATACTATTTTATTTCAATCATTTATTAACTTCATTTTGTGTTGTTCATAATGTCAGCTGTGAAAAAATGTCCACTAGAATTTGCTCAGGAAATAAATTGTTGACCATTTGCTCGTCATTCGATCTCTTCCTTTGATTGTGATATATCTATCCTTTTTTTTTCAATAACATCGAAACTTGATACAAAATCATTGTTTTCCAATCGAGGCTAAGGATGAAAGATAGGATCGTTTGGACGGGGCACCACAAGGGCGATCTCACCACCCCATAATCCTGAATCCTGATAACAATCCTGAATGTTTTGTCAATAAATACAATTTTGTTCCAATACTGTATTAACTTCATATTGTCTTGTTGATGATGTTAGCTGAGGGAAGATTTCCACTTGAATATGCACAAAGAATGGATTGTTGATCATTTTCTCCCGATTTGATCTCTTCGATTGTATTATACTAGGAAAACGCCATATATGCGTTGTACGACGAGCGGATAGTAATAGTATGTCGACTCCATTGCCAAACTTTTGCCTAAATTGGCCAATTGGGTAACATTTTAGTCATAAATGGGTAAAAACTGATCCAAGTGGTACCAATTTAGCACATTTTATGGTTTTTCTTCAAAATGGCTTCCCCGACCAATCTGAAAGTTCTCAGAAATTTGTATCAGAATGTAACTCAACTTCACGCAAAATTTCATTTTTTTTTGGAAAATGAAAATATATTTTTTTTCCGCTGTGTTATTCTAATGAGTATTTTTGAAATTTCTAAAATTCATAAAAAAAACATCCGATGATGTCACAAAACTATACAGATCTAAGCTAGATGAGGAACCATAATTAAACAGAGTTTGAAGTTAATAGCCGAAGCCGTTTGACTTGTGGAGAACCGACAAAAAAATGAAAAAAAAACATAAAAACGAACACCAATTTTTATCAATACGTCAAATTGAATCCTCGCTGAAGCTTGTCTAATCAATCCTGAATGTATTGTCAATAAATACAATTTTGTTTAAATATTTCATTAACTTCATCTTCTGTTGTTGATACTATTTGTCGAGTGATAGTGTCAACAGTTCAGTGCTGTGTCCTGGAAATGAATGGTTGATCAGCTTGAATACCGGTGTTATTTTCATTCACCAACCAAACATCAGACGTGTATATATTTGTCATCAATTTCTGGAACTTGATATGGAGTAATTGGTTTCAAATTAATGGGAACCTAATAACAGCCTGAGATTTTTAGTCTGAAAGTGATATGTAAACGTTCGTATCGGCTCTCTGTTTGTATGTATAATAACATATATACTAGGAAAACGCGTTATGTGTTTCCGCGTTGATGGATGAGCGAATAAAAAATAAATAAAGTAATCAAATAAATAAAAATCGCATTTTTTAATTTTTTACTCCGAAACGTCACATCCGATTATTGTAAAAGTCCGTGATAATGTGTATTATTATGTTGTTCGAGTTCTGTGAATATTTGAAAAATTTCGGAGAACATTCACTCTGTCATTTTTTCCGCCTGGCTTATTCATATGGGTTTTTTGTAAACTTCAAAATGATTTATCTCAAGAATTATCGAACCGATTTTGCCTCAAAACTACACAGCATCAAGTCAGATAGGGTTCCATGTGTGTGCCAAGTTTCATCATGATACGAATTTCTTTTTGACCTGTAGAGCGCGAAAAAAAAAAAAAAAAAAATCGATTTTTCAAGTACAGTGAAATTGAGTCTCCGCTACGCTCATCCAATAAACAAATGAATAACTATATTAACCACCTTGTTTCTTTCGAAATGGCTATACCGATTTGTATGTGAGCTCGCAATGATGTTGACGCGGTATGCTTTTGTTGTTCACGTGCATTGACAATTTAAATTCCTCAGACAAGAAATTAATTTTTAAATTTTTTCAACTCAGTTCAATTCAATTGGGGTTTCCAAAATTTTGAAATGACCTCTCTCAAAAGACGATGAACTGAATTGGCCCCAAATTCATTAATCTACTCTGTTTAGTCTCGCTGATCAAAGTTTCATGCTGTTCAGCCAAACCGTTTAGCGCCATTTGCAGTGATTAATGCCCGGTATTACCAAGTCTAGTTAGCCTCCATCTGACAGTTCAAACTTGTTATCACCATGGTTACCTGTGGTATTTGTTTTCACCAACTCTCAGATAAATACTAACTAAACTTGGTAATATTAGACCTAAGGCAAACAAAATAAAAAATTTCAAAATAATCACAGAGTGAGATGGAGGTCTTGTGAGCATTTTATATCATTTGTACCGACAATTATCGAAATATTCAATCCTAGGGATTATTGAGAATACTCGAATTGAGGAACTCTAATTGGCAGTTAAGTGTTAGTAGTATAGTATTGTTTTTAAAATTTTTTTATAAGAATTATAAATAATTAATTATAATTATTATAATAATAGAATTTATTATAATTTTTTTGATTATATTTTTTTTTTGAAGACCATTAGTTTTAAATAATCAAAATGGGGTGGTGAGATCGCCCTTGTGGTGCCCCGTCCAAACGATCCTATCTTTAATCCATAGCCTTAATTGGGAAACAATGATTTTGTATCAAGTTTCGATGTTATTAAAAAAAAAAAAAAAAAAAAAAATGTATTCGTGTTCTCACAAAGATTTCAGTACAATTTCGTAGACCCGCAAAGTCACAAAAAGTTGACTTGTCTGCAGGTCTACCAACATTTTATACATAAGAAAAACAAATGACAAATAAGTATATCAAGTCTGAACACTTACGCACGTACATTTTGATAATAATGATGAAAATATCAATTTTAATAAAAAAAAATAATCCTAATGATAAGAATCCACATCAGTAGTAGTAGTGTTCATTCCTTTAACCGTATCTCAAGAAAATCGGTACACAATTTACATATTTTACAATATAACTTATTAATAGCATTACATCTGAGTTTGGCAGTGAGCCATCATTCATGATTCATCGACGAATTAGTAATAATAGTATATCAACTTATCCACTAAATATCAAATAAAGCCTGGCTTTAAATAAATTGAAATTAAAAAGCTGAAGCTCTCTGATTTAGATGGGAATTTGATTAAAAAATTTTGGGCCAAGATAGTTCACATTTTGGTGACCTATTGATTTGTTTTTAAAGGAATATGTACTATTTTTATTATCAAATTAATCTATTATCATGATTATTATTATGATATTATGATGATAGTGAATTCATCATTCGTTTATTATTTGTATGTACATGTGTAAGAATAAAATTGAAATTAAAAAAATAAATGAATAAATAAATTAACTTCCTTACTAAAAAAAAAAATAAAAAAAATAATAAAACAAATACTGACACATTGAAGATTTCAGATTTTAGATCATGGTGAAATCCATGCTTTTATTTACACCAACTCTGAGAATAAGTTCAACTAGAACTTGAAGCTTGAATGGCTGATATTGGAATAGCTCTAACTGCCAGTTAAAAGTAATTATCACCTCGTTTACCAATAACCGACACTCAGAGATGATCGTTGCATACTGAATCTTAATACAAATTCTTCAAATGATTATTTCACACTCGAGAAACAAATTTATATACTTCCTTATCATGAAATGTTAGATTATCACACGTCGATGAGATTGATGTGTAAACATTCACTATTTCTGAATTATTTTATCAAAGGCCCAAGTTGGTTTTCCCAAACGACTTCAATTGTTTAATTTAGAGCAAATAATAATAATGAATACTGTTATAACAAGGTCAAGGTCACCCTTGATAATTGATCAACCATATTTATTATAGGTTCAATTTTCAATTCAGAAAAATCGTGATAAATTAGAATATGAGTCTATTTTCCACGGGGTTCAAAAGTGTCAAAATGAACTGAAATATAAATGAAGAAACAAAAATTAAAATAGATGAAAAATGAAATGAATTGATAAACAAATGAATGAATGAAAAAATGAAAAATGAAATGAATTAATAAACAAATGAATAAATGAAAAATGAAATGAATAAATGAACAAATGAATAAATGAATAAATGAAAAATGAAATGAATTGATAAACAAATGAATAAATGAATAAATGAAAAATGAATGAAAAGAGATATCGAAGTTAGGTTCGGATGATGTAACTTATACGGAACCTGATGAACTGTTGGTTTTTACCCCCAAAAATGTAGATATAAAGTCAATTTTAATTTTATTCAATATTATTTTAATTATTTTATTTATATTTCAATTTTATTTATTCAATGTTAGATTTTAAATTTAGTGCAGAGGAGTCGATCGTGGCCTGTTGTTAAGGAACCATCCTAGTATTGACCTGAACTACTGAGGGAAACTATGATAAACCCCTGTAAGAATTGTCGGCCATGGCGGAAATCAAAACACGGTCTGCTGGATGATGGTTCAGTGTATTAACCACTCGACCACTCATCTCAGTTGACTTCTTACACATTGCCTACCGGCTTGATTGCAGACGTTCGGAAGCCAAGTTGGCAACGGAAAACCAATCATCGTATTGACTCTTAGTTTCCTATTAAATGATCACTAGTATTCAATACGTGCTCGTTTGAAGAGCTTCAGTTTGTGGCATGTTTCCAACCATTTTAAAATGATTGTCAAAAATCAACATGTTACCAACTGTTTTCCATTGTTTCTACGATTTTTTCAGAGTAATATAATATAGAATTACGATTTTTAATGAACGTAGAGACACAGATATACTCATTGTGGTTTCATTGGATGAAGAATTAGACTGATTGGTCCCACCGTTTACCCACCATGTGTTGGGAGCTAGAGGCCTGCATTGGCGCTTTTTGTCCTGTTTTGTTCGTTCCCTGGAGGCTGTACTCATGGGTTGTGAGTAGTCTGTGAGGCACCCTGAGACACCTTGACCTTTGACCAAAAACCCTGACCTTTGACCCCTTAACCTTTGACCTTTTTCGATCAAAATGTTTTTCGATCAATTTTTTTTTCATTTTTTTTTCGATCAATTTTTTTTCCGCTCTGTCGAGCGATGACTTTTATACAGCCATTTTCGATTTTAAATTGAACTATCTAATGTACAACTAACAACAATGTGAACCAGCCTCTTAATCTCATACAATGTATTAATCTGTGCGTCTAGAATCTCGATTGAATTAAAAACAATACGATTTGAACGACGTTGTCTGCTTATCATTCAACACTTGTACTTGAGATGTCGGCGAGATTAAATGGGTGACTTGTTGTTTTTCGATATAAAAGATAGTTTTCGACTGTGCGCTTGAAAGTTGCTCTTCAGCATTCTGCCACGATGTCTCGTCTCGCTACAGGTACATAATTCACACTAATTATTGGAAATAAATATTATATATAGATTCAAGCGATTGAGAGTTATATATGGGCATTTTTTCATTTATTAGACCAGCTTTAGCGAGGATTCGATTTGACATACTGAAAAAAATGTTTTTTTTTTATGTTTTTTTGTCGGTTCTCCACAGGTCAAACGGCTACAGCTATCAACTTCAAACTTTTTTTCATCATGGTTCCTCATCTAGCTTAGATCTGTGTAGTTTTGTGGCATCATAGGGTGGTAACTTGTATTTTTATGAATTTAAGAAATTTCAAAAATACTCATTAGAATAACACGACGGAAAAAATGACACATTTTTATTTTCAAAAAAATTGAAATTTTGTGTGAAGTTGAATAACATCTTGATACACATTTATGGGAATTCTCAGCTTGATTGGGTCAGCCATTTTGAAGAAAAAACATGGAATGTGCTAAATTGGTACCACTCGAAGCCGTTTTTACCCATTTATAACTAAAATGTTACCCAATTGGCGAATTTAGGCAAAAGTTTGGCAATGAAGTCGACATACTATTTCTTTATTTTCATACTATTTCATACTATTTCTATTACTATTTCTAACAACGCGTATATAGCGTTTACCTAGTAGTTATAAATAGGCATTTTTTCATTCACTCATTTTCATTTTCGTCTGAGTGGATCACAATATACTAGGAGAACGCCATATATGCGTTGTTAGACGAGCGGATAGTGATAGTATGTCGATTTTTCTGCCAAAATGTTGCCTACATACGCCAATTGGGTTACATTTAAGTTATAAATGCGTAAAAACTGCTTCGAGTGGTACCAATTTAGCACATTTTATGTTTTTACTCCAAAATGGCTGTCCCGATCAAGCTGCGAATTTCAAGAAACGTGTATCAAGATGTAATCAAACTTCACACAAAATTTCATTTTTTTCGAAAATGAAAAGATATATTTTTTTCCGCCGTGTTATTTTAATGGTTATTTTAAAAATTTCGAAAATTCATAAAAAAAAGTTACGACCCGATAATGCCACAAAACTATACAGATCTAAGTTAGATGAGGAACCATGATGAAAAAAAGTTTGAAGTTGATAGCTGTAGTCGTTTGACCCGTGGAGAACCGACAAAAAACATAAAAACAACACAAAAAACTAAAACATAGAAACGAACACCTTTTTTTTCAGTATGTCAAATTGAATCCTCGCTAAAGCTCGTCTGATTATCATTGTCAATCACAAAGTTTTTGATTTCGTCCAATCAAACCTCAGATAAGCCAGATATGGCTTAGTGGACGAGAGTTTGAATTGTATTACATGTATTATTTAATCTAATTCGTAGCGATAAAGAAAATAAAATGAACGGAATGTGTATTCAGTGTGATAAGAGACCATCCTATCTCTGATCGTGAACACAATATTGAATTATTGGGAATCAAAAGCGTGATCATAATATAATTCAAAAATATTAATTCAATAATATTGAATTGAACTAATTTGGATTACTGATCATATACTTCTATATTGCCTGATTTTAATATATGATCAAATCATATATAATTCTCTTGATGATATCATCAATTTCACATGGATTGAAACCATAATCTGAAACGCATCCAGAAAATAATTTTTTCAACGAGTTGAAAAAAGTTGAAAAATAAAAGTGAGCTCAACACACATCCCTGTGGAACCCAAAATGTTACTCATGATTCCCACTAGTTTATTCTGGTATCCACGGCCATCTAGACCTGTACCGTCGGACCTGTCCCCAGGTGTATAACCTATACGTAGGTCATAAATAGGAGTGGACTTGTCACACATCCTTACGGAACTCCAAATGCAACTGTAACCAGTTTCTTCCCAGACTAACGGTCATCTAGACCTGTACCTTCGGACCTGTCTCCAGGTGTATAACCTATACGTAGATCATAAATATGAGTGGACTTGTCATACATCCCTGCGAAACCCCAAATACAACCTCAACTAGTTTTTTTTCTGTACGAACAATCTCCTGATTTTTTTTCTCAGGTATTTTGATCTTCGCGGTGTGTCTGCAGACCCTCCTCGCCCTGCCCGTACCTGACGAGCAGAATGCCTGGGAATTGTCAGGCAAGTTCGAGGGAGACATCACGTTCCCGGACGGGATGGACAGCAGGAACGGCCTGATTGCCGGAATAAGGCATTGGCCCAACAGCGAACTCGTCTACGAGTTGGCCAGCGATTTCGGTAAGTTTTTTTCCACTTGTTCACAACATTTTTTTTTTCATTATTATTATTATTTTTTATATTGGGTTTTAACGACGCACTGTAATGACTACTAAGAACTATTGGCGTCGGATGAATGATTAATGAGATGATGGGATGATGAGATGAAGGTTTTTATGGGTAGTGGGGAGGAAGCATTATAATTGGACAAGTGGCCTTACGGTTATCACACTGAACTGTCATTCGGGAGACCAGGGTTCGATTTCCGCCATGGTCGACCATCCTGATAGGTATTTTCTGTGGTTTCTTTCTGTCGTTCAGGTCAATCCTGGGATGGTTCCTCAATAACAGGTCACGACCGACTCCTTCCCAATATAAAAAAACACTCAATCAAATATCCTTTCATCTCACCAACCCATCATCTCATGTACCATTCACCGACGCTATTTGATCTCAGTCGTCAGTACAGTACCTCATTGAACCCAATATGTATATAAATAAATAAATCAACATCCCAAATACAGAGATTTTCGCTGTATTTATACTAGAAAAACGCGGGATGCGCGTTGTGAGATGAGCTTAGAAGTATGGAAATCCAGAATGAAAAATATTCTGTCAGCTCAATCCACATTTACGAACCTTGGATTACTTCGAACGTTCAAAAACCTTATCTGCAACTTGTTGATATTTATAGTGCTGCAACCTGTCGCATATACACTTCGCAAAACCTATGACTATCAATAACGTAACGGGATAAGCAACATGGCGCTTTCCTTTCGCACCATGCGTATATCAAAGGGATGCCGCCTCACAAATTGTGTGACAATTTGCTGGTATTATTGTATGTTGATCTATACAAGTGATATATGTGATGCAATCTGTGAATCCAGCTCTTTCCAACTGCATTAAGCAATATTGGGATAAATTTCATTCAACTTTACCGGTCTAATGTTGGAAGGAACCCCGTTACGTTATTGATAGTCATGGGCAAAACCTAATATTCAATGAAATGTACACTTTTATTGCGTTTTCTTTGTTATTTCTCAATCGATTGCTCCATTAATATCTGAAAAGATGTATAATAACACTGTTCATATTCGGTGAAAATTTGAGAGTTTTTGAAAAATTCTTGTTTTTCAAGTACTTTTCCTCCGGGTTATTCTTATGAGGATTTCTAAAACTTTCCGAACTTTTTACGGAAAAACCTCCAGAATGATTTTTCTGAAAAACAATCCCAGACCATTCTGATATGACAGAAATACGTGGAAAAAGTTTCAAGTTGATAAATATTTTTTCCTGACCTGTATACTGCATAATAAATTACAAAAAAAGAAAAAAAAAACCAAGCCCATTTTTTTTTCGGTATGTGAAATGGAATCTTTACTACGCCCATCCAATAACTCTGGTATATTTGAAGGTAGTCAATCAAAGGTGGATTATATCAGTATTTGTGTTATCCAAAATCTATTTTGGTGTTTTTATTGTTTCAATATTGGCAATTCAGAAAAAATTGAACACTTTTTCTCTTTTCTTCATAACATCAAAACTTGATACGAAATCACTGCTCTCTAATCAGGCCTATGAATAAAAGGTAGGATCGTTTGGACGGGGCTCCATGAGAGCGATCTTACCACCCCACAATCACCTTTAAAATGTTCGAATACCAATACCAATACGCCAACAAATAGGTTATTGAAAGGACGAATTGACCGGCACAGTAGCTGAGTGCTTAAAGCGCACTTGCTTCATGTGATCCGGGAGGTTAAGGGACATATCGGACCCAGTTCGTTCCCCGCCACCGTCCATCTTTACACGGGTTCTTCGTGGTTTCCCTCTGTAGTCTAGGCTAATGCCGGGATGGTTCCCACAATACAGGCCACGACCGCTTCCTTCCCACTATCCTTCCCACTACCCATAAAAAACCTTCATCTCATCATCCCATCATCTCATTAATCATTCATCCAACGTCAATAGATCTCAGTCATCATTACAGTGCGTCGTTAAAACCCAATATAAAAAAGGACGAATTGATTATTTTTATTCCGAATCTAGAATTCGTATTGAATGTATATGATTGTAATGTGCTGACTAGACGCTGCCCAGATCGCTGCTATCAACGCCGCTTTCGCTGACTACGCCGCCAATACGTGTGTGACTATGAGGCCCAAAGAGGCTGCTGACAGAGACTACGTGCTGATTCAGGGCAGCGCTTCCGGCTGTTACTCCAATGTGGGACGTACGGGAGGGGTGAGTCGAATTAGAAGACCAAATTTGAGGAATACAACTTTTAAAAATGTGCGATGACAAAATTGAGAGTATTTTTTAATGAAAATGTACAAACAAATTTTCAGCCAGAATCAGAAAAATACGAATGTACATTTTGAGAATTGTTCATCAGTAATTTCGAGCAGAAAGTTCGAGATTTCACCAAACTTGTTGAAAAGTAGTGAATAAATTTTTTAACAAATAATTTAGAAATGTATCAATGTATCAACAGAACTTTGTCAATAAAAATTTGAGAAGAATTCGCACAGGAGCAAAATAGAAATGATATTTTCTCAAATTCAAAGATTTTACAATTTTTCTAGAAAAAATAATTTGTTGAAAAATAAAATGATAACTTCCAGAAGAATTGTTGAAATATGATGATTGTCACACAAATATGTTGTTATTCACATATTTATATATATTCTTATGTTGGTTATAATCATATAATTATATACACATAGATATTTAGAAAAGATTGTCGTCGAATATTTTCAAATTGTTTTCGAAATTTATCAGGGAAACTTTTCCTTGAAACATTTGATTTTGATGAATGAATTTAGAAAATTGAGAAATATATGAAAGAGCATACCATTTTTCTGACGAATCAAATTCCAAATTTTGAATGGTGGAACTAATTAAAATCATATCTCCCAAATAATTTTCAAATGATCTAATTCAAAGTATAATAATTTGAATGGTGACGTCGAACTCATCTCATTCCAATATGGTCCCATTCCAATCAGGTATCATTCGAAAAAAACCCGTTTATTGGCTTTCCAAACTTACCTCAATCCAATCTGGTTTCATTTCAATCTGTTCTCATTCCAAACTCATCTCTTTCCAAACTCATCTCATTCCAATTTGATCTCATTCCGAACTAATCTCATTTGCTGTTTCACCCACCTTTAATTGGATGAGATGAATTTGGAATGAGACCAGATTGGAATGAGATCAGTTTAGCCATACCGGCACAGTAGCTGAGTGGTTAGCGCACTTGCTCATGTGACCCGGGAGGTGAAGGGACATATCGGACCCGGTTCGATCCCCGCTACCATCCATCTTTACAGGTTTTTTTCGTGGTTTCCCTTGGCAGTCTAACCTAATGTTGAGATGGTTTCTGAAATATAGGCCACGACCGCTTCCTCCCCACTATCCTTCCCACTACCCATAAAAACCTCCATCCTATCATCCCATCATCTCATTAATCATTCATCCGACGCCAATAGATCTCAGTCATAATTACAGTGCGTCGTTGAACCCAAATGGAAATAGAATATAAAAGTTTGGCCATAACCATTGTAATGTGTCCATGCAGCGCCAAGTCCTGAACTACGCGCTCAACACGCCCGGCAGCGGTTGTTTCCGTCACGGCACCTTGATGCACGAACTGCTACACGCTCTCGGCTTCTACCACCAGCAGAGCGCTACCGACCGAGACGACTTCGTCACCATCCACTTCGAGAACATACAGCCAGGTAGCGCCACCGTGCACTCGTTTCACGCACACACTGCATGATGGCGCCAGTTATCGGCAGCCTCTATCTATCGGTCCATGTCATCACGTGTAGACGTCGTCGTCGTCGTCGTCGTCGTTGTTGTTGTTGTTGATGTTGTTGTTGTTGTTGTTGTTGTTGTTGTTGTTGTTGTTGTGGTTGTTGTTGTTGTTGTTGTCGTTGTTGTCGTTGTTGTTGTTGTTGTCACCGTTGTCGCCGTTGTTTTTTTGTTTTTTTAGGCAACCGTTATTTATCAATTTATCGGTCAATATCATCAGATTCAGACGTTGTTGTTGTTATTGTTGTTGTTATTGTTGTTGTTGTTGTTGTTGTTGTTGTTGTTGTTGCTTGTAGCGTGAACTAATCTTGACTACCCAATCCTACGGAATATGGATGAAATGTAGGATCGTCTGGACGGGGCACTACGAGGGCAATCTTATCACTCATATTAAACTCATTTTTACAATAGTAACAAAGACAATACATTACATTCATACAGGTATTATGATGGCACAAAAAAAAATACCGTGAAAAATGAGAATAGTGAGAATAATTCATCGGATCAGGATGATTCGTTGAATTGATCTTCCAATAATTGGAATCGTGTGCTTTGTCTGTACCAGAATCTAGAATATCTCTCTCATTCCCCACAATCCTCCTCTCACATGTGTGTGTTTGCCTCTGAAAGACTCCACTGTAGTATTTGTTAAAACAAGTCAGTCAAATTTGCGATGTCACTTGGTTGAATTATTTCTAAATGGCAAACACTACATAGTTTCAGATAGATTACAGATACTCACGTTGGAACATCATAACTCGAGGCAAGAAGAAAGGTAGACAGACTATGCAACTTTTATAGAACGTACCAAGGAGAGGGTGCTTGGGAGGAGCTTGGGGAAAGAGTTATGAAACAAAGTTTAGAGCGTTCTATAAGAGGTGATCACGGGGAGAGGGTAGTCATTGAAAGATGTAGAAGAGATGTCGGCAGGTTCTCGTTTTTGATAAGGACAGGAATTGAATGGAATGATTCGGAGGAGGATATAGTAAATGAAGCAAGTTTGGGTAAATTCAAAAGAAGGGTTGTGGAATGTGAAAGTGAGAAGGAGGGGATATTAATTAATTAAGTTCATATGGTGAACAGATGTGGTCATTTTACTGTGCCACCGTGTACGAGTTACACAATTGTACTTTCAAATAAAATAATAATAATAATATAATCATCAATTTGTTACATCATTATGTGTAATTATGGAAATAATTGCACTTTTCCATGAATTTTCGATGTTATTATCATGGTTATCATTTCATTTTGATAATCTCCGGTCCATTTCACCATATATTCATTGAATGAAAACCTGAAAAATATTATCAGTTCCTATAATCTGAGTGCAATCACAAAATTTCTTCTTTCTCGCACTCAGTAATATATTTTTCTTTCCATCATGTGTTGTTGTTAATTTTATTATTATTGTTGTAATCTGTTGTACGTGTTGTGTAATATATGTTACATGTAATCTTTTTTGTATTATTTTATTTTTCATTTAAAGAAAATTGTATTCCCTCCAATAGTAGTACAATACGTAATGATGATAACAAGTTGATGGTACATAATAGAATAATAAACAGGTAAATGAAAAAAGAATTGAAATAAATAGAGAGGAGCCTGCATAAGAGTAACAAACTCTTGTGTGCGGGCTATCTTGTGATGAGTTAATTATGAGAAAAGGAAAATAAATGGAATAAATGAGATCAATTGACCATTGTAGATGGGCGTGACTTGTACGAAGCAGGGGAAATTTTAGATACCTTGATTGGTTATTTCCCTATTTCCCCTGCTTCACTGTCCACTTGATTGGTTTTTATACTCTGTGACATCACGAGGACGGACGATCTACAATGGTCAATTGACCAATGTAGATGGGCGTGACTTATACGAAGCAGGGGAAATTTTAGATACCTTGATTGTTTATTTCCCTATTTCTCCTGCTTCACTGTCCACTTGATTGGTTTTTATATTTTGTGACATCACGAGGGCGGACGATCTACAATGGTCAATTGACAAACTCTTTGTCCTAGGAACTGAGAACAACTTCAACAAGTACACGGCCTCTGTGATCACCGATTACGGAGTCACTTACGACTACGGCAGTGTCATGCACTACGGAGCCACCGCCTTCTCGAGTAACGGCGAGGATACCATCGTGCCCAAGGTCAGTCGATCATAATACAAGCTGTGACAAACCTGCACTGGTAACTCAGTGGTAAAGTGTGATACACATGCAAGTCTTTGGAAGTGAGAAGTGAAAGTCGGCTCCAATATCGTCGCTGATTGGTGCACGGCGACAAAATGACCGACTCGAAAGACTCTTCAAAAGTCTTTCAGAAGTTGAGCATTGCTCTACGAGTGAGAACGAAAAGTGCAAGCAAAACCAAAGAGTCGAACGTGATTGGTCCATTTATTTGACGTTGATTATAATACTTTCAACATTTGACTGCTCTTATTGTGTTCCCTTTCTTGCTGTTTATAGGTTAGTTAGTTAGTTTGGTAGTTAGTTTGCAGTGAGCCATTTGTACCAAGGTGACGCCAAACGAGATGCGATGGACTTGTCACTTCTCACTTCTCACTCGCGCTTTTCACTTCTCACTTCTCACTCGCGCTTTTCACTTGCAAAGACTTGCAAGTGTATCCACCTCTTAATGTGCATCTTGGAAATAAATCTTGTGCAAAAATGTATGGGTGTGGAAATGACTTTGAAGATAATTCAATTTATACCAAAGGTATGAACAGGATATCTGAACAAATATCAGATTTGAATCATCAAGAAGATTTGAGAGGATATATTTGGGAAGTTATAGAAGTGAAAGAATTAGTATCCAATGAAGGAAGGATTGTGAAAATTTCGGGACACCACAGAATAATTTGTCAATAAGTGTATGGGATTGGTGTGATGTTCATATCTATCGATATTTACTAAGCAAACGCGAAATATGCGTTGTAAAATGAGCGAGATATCCGAATAAGGTATAAAAGTCGTTGAAGTAGTTCTACCCTTGCCGAGGGTAGCGAGATATCTGATTAAGGTATAGAAGTCGTAGAAGTAGTTCTATCATTGCTACTTTATCGACTCTGGTAATCTACACACCTTGACATCCTAATGAGCTATAAAAGTCGTTAAAGTAGTTCTAATCTTGCCACTTCATTGACTCTGGTATTCTACACACCTTGACGCATATTAAGAATACTTCATTGTTGGTCAACTCTTGAATCTAGAAAGCAGTGAATCTCGACAACTCAATTCTGTCACAATTTTTATGATATATTTCATGAATATTATCAGTTATTTCATCATTTTTCTCCAAAACGACTGATCAGAATTGCATACAAAATCGTGATAATGTGTAAAATACATGTATAGAAGAAAATGTCATCCCATTTGGAGAGATTTTATTTTCCAACATTTTCCGCCCAGCCAAATCTTATGGGGTTTTTAGAAACTTTGAGATGACTTTTCTCAAATTCGGGTAGACCGATTCATTCCAGAAACTATACAGTTCTAGGTTGGATGAGTTTTCGTATGCAAAATAAGTTTCATGACGATCAGTCGAACCCTGCGACCTGTGGAGTGCTTACAAAAAAAAACAAAAAAAAAACACAGACAAAGCCCTATAAGAGTGCGATGGAGATCGCTAAGCTCATCTAATGAATGTTAATATATTCATCAGTACTGATCACATACTTTGTAACTATGTATGAAGAATAGAAATAGATGTATCGAATGAAGCTAGCACTGTCACTGAATATTGGACCTCGGTTTGATCCCCATCACCCATGAATATCAATAACGTAACGGGATAAGCAACATGGCGCTTTCCTTTCGCACCATGCGTATATCAAAGGGATGCCGCCTCACAAATGTTATGATGATTTGCTGGTATTATTGTATGTTGATCTTTACAAGTAATATATGTTATGCAATCTGTGAATCCAGCTCTTCCCAACTGCATAAAGCAATATTGGAATAAATTCCATTTGAATTGGCCAATCTAAATTTAAAATACGTCTGTAAAAGCATTTAGTCCCCTAGTCAAGAGCCCTACTGCTATATTCATCATTTGATAACTGGATAATTACTCATCATCTACGAGAAAGATCAGAAACAATGCAAGTATACAACTATGTACTATACACTGAAATACGAGCCTAATACGTACGATTTGATTTGAAATTGCGAATCTCACAAATGTACAAGAAAGCGCGCTGATTCCATCATGGTGAAAACGGCCCAATGTTAAAAGGATATGACTTATGCCATGTTGCTTATCCCGTTACGTTATTGATAGTCATAGCCAACACGTCGACCATATTTCGCAAAAAATCTCATATAGTACGTCATGATACGCTATGAGGCAGGATAGTCTCCTTGCTTTTGTGTGGCCACATCCAGGATCCCTATTCCTGAGATAAATGAGATGTGAGAAAAATAAAAGTGAGTGAGAAAACGATTATCTCACTTAAAACGGCCGACTGTTAATGATAAATCGGCCATTTTAAGTGAGATAATCGTTTTCTCACTCATTTTTATCTCTCTCACATCTCATTTATCTCAGGAATAGGGGTCCTGATGAGTTCAGAACCTGTTAGGCCTTGCTTGCAATCCATGAAACGCTTCTCACAACTGTCATGGCGGCCGTTTGCTGTCAACTTTGCTGGGATCGGGTTTGTTGCGATCTGCTAGCGATATTTTGCTACACGTACATAAATGCGCCCCCCCCCCTCAATTCTACAAATTCAAGGGAGCCCATCATTTAGAAAATGATTGCTAATGAATTGACTAAAAAATTGCTAAAAATGATTGGTAATAATGCTCTAGATATATTTCGCTAATTTATTGCCATATTTTGATTTTATATGCAAGGGTCTGGTAATGCTATGTATGTATAAATTCACATCTCATTCGGTTACTTATATATATTTGTATTTGCATTTATGTATAGTCTTGGTTTATTGCTTACGACGTAATTGCTTTTTCACCGTAATTTATTTATACCTCTTGTACATTGTATTTTTCTGTACTTATACCACGGATAAGCCTAAATCAGGCTTCGTGGATTTTTGTGAACACTCATTGATGTATGCCTACACTGAAAATAAAAGGAATTTCAACTTCATTACGGCCACGACCATGACGTCACAAAAAACGTCCAAACACAGCAAAGTAGGAACAGTTCTACCAAGAACCTCACGTCTTTCACCGACATTGCGATGAACTGACAGTTTGTTCGTTTGTTTGTTTGTTTGTAGGATCCCAACGCTGTGATTGGCCAGCGCGTCGGCCTCAGTTCCAAGGACATCCAGAAGCTGAACTCTATGTATCCATGCAAGAAATGATAACTGGAGCAACAACTGGAGACACGTCATCATATCTTTTGCATGCATTAAAATAAAGAACATGGATGAATAAATATGACGAAAATTATTGGATCAATCTTTGATTTAGAATATGTCACACCCATTAGTGTGAATCATGCAGTTTTTTTTCATATATGGATATATATGTAGAAGTGATGAATATATCAGGATATATATTTCATATATATATATATATATATATATATATATATATATATATATATATATATATATATATATATATATATATATATATATATATATATATATATATATATATATATATATATATGAACGTTTTTGTCAAATCATAAGAATGTGACCATACTGGGACTTGAACCTATGACCTCTTGGTTTGTACCCAAAGCTCTAACCAACTGAGCTAAATAGCCACTGAGATTCAAGTCGAATAATCGACACATTCACTCGACAAGACAATTTTGAGAAACGACTCTCATGGGCTGTGTCTTTACAGATCAACAGGTCCCAAGGTGTAACGATTGCACGCTACCACAGGTCCTTGTGTTTCTCTTTCAACCATTACCTAGGCTGAGGATTTCTATTGAACAACATTTCTTCATGGATGCGATCCATTAACGATATGTATGAACGTTTTTTGTCATATCATACAAATTATTCGAAAAGATTATTCGACTTGAATCTCAGTGGCTATTTAGCTCAGTTGGTTAGAGCTTTGGGTACAAACCAAGAGGTACTGAGTTCAAGTCCCAGAATGGTCACATTTTTATGATTTGACAAAAAACGTTCATACATATCGTTAATGAATCGCATCCATGAAGAAATGTTGTACAATATATATATATATATATATATATATATATATATATATATATATATATATATATATATATATATATATATATGTATATATATATATATATATATATATATATATATATATATGACCGGCACAGGTAGCTGAGTGGCAGACGCACTTGCTCCATGTGACCCGGGAGGTAGTGGGCATGTCGGACCCGGTTAGATCCCCGCTACCGTCCATCTTTACAGTTTTTTTTTTTGGTTTCCCTCTGTAGTTTAGGCTAATGCCGTGATGGTTCCCACAATATAGGCCACTACCGCTTCCTTCCCACTATCCTTCCCATTACCCATGAAACCTTCATCTTATCATCCCATCATCTCATTAATCATTCATCCGACGCCAATAGATCTCAGTCATCATTACAGTGCGTCATTAAAACTCAATATAAATATTAATGAAAGTAAACAAACGAGTTGACCAATTACGATTTCAAGTTACAGTTGAAAATTAAGATGAAAAGAAAACAAACAGAACGTTTCTTGATGTATGTAAGTTGTTACGATTGAAAGAAATGTCGACTCATATTCCTTAACCACTCACTTACGCCTTTTCTAAATGAAGGTGTGTCATTCAATGATCTAATATCATTAGGTATTTTATTGAAGAAGTAAGGACCAAGATAGTCCGCATGCTGTTGACCAATCACTTTATTCTTTTTGGGTATGATCAAATTAAAAACGTTGAATTGAGATGTGTATCTAGTGAGATATGTCCACATTCACGGATCTTGGATTACTTCAAACGTTCAAAAACCTCACCTGCAACTTGTTGATATTCATGGTGCTGCAACCTGACCTGACGTATATACACTTTGCAAAACCAATTGATCAAAATATTCAAAATTATGTACATTTTCTTTCTAGCTATTTCCACATTTTTCACTACTTTTCTAAAATCATTTACCGGTAATTGGATGAGCGTAGCGAAGATTCAATTTCACTGTACTTGAAAAATCGAATGTGTTTTTTTTTCTTGTTTATTTGTTCACGCTCTACAGGTCAAACAGAAATTCAGATCATGATGAAACTTGGCACACACATGAACCCCTATCTGACTTGATGCTGTATAGTTTTGAGGCGTGATCGGTTTGACCACTTCTGAGAAAACTCATTCCAAAGTTTTCAAAAATCCCATTAGAATAACCCAGAGGAAAACATTCGTGAAAAATATTTCATCTGAGAGGATTCAAATTCTCAGAGAATTTCAATCTGATAATGAGACACATTATTCCGAACTTTCACTCAAATCGGATCAGCCGTTTCGATGTAAAAAATATATAATGTTATTTGTGTCAATTATTCAAAGCTATGAATATACCTATTAGATCAAAGCAACAAGTGCCACCACTTGATTGTAAACGATTGAAACAAAGCCTCCTTTATTATCATATGAATCAATAAAGGAATAGTTTTTTTTCATATTCGGTGAAAATTCGAGAGCTTTTGAAGAATCCTTGTTTTTCAAGTATTTTTCCTCCGGGTTATTCTCACGAAGGTTTTTCAAACTCCACAATTTTATGACGAAAAACCCTTCCAACCGATTTTTCTGAGAAACGAACCCAGTCTATTCTGGTATGACAGAAATATGTGGAAAAAATTTCAAGTTGATAGTTATTTTTTCCTGACCTGTATGCCGGGCACAAAATTACGGAAAAAAACATAAAAATCAAGCCTATTTTGGGGGGGTTTGTGAAATGGAATTTTCGCTACGCTCATCTAATCAGCATTATCACATATTGTGACGTTGAAACTGAATTATCAGTGGAACAAATTCACCGGTGAATGGTAATCAATAGGGAAAGTGAGAATGTAGCAACACCGGCACAGTAGCCGAGTGGTTAGCTCACTTGCTTCGTGTGATCCGGGAGGTGAAGGGACATATCGGACCCGGTTCGATCCCCGCCACCGTCCATCTTTACAGGGGTTTTTCGTGGTCTCCCTCTGTAGTCTAGGCTAATGCCGGGATGGTTCCCACAATATAAGCCACGACCGCTTCCTTCCCACTATCCTTCCCACTACCCATAAATACCTTCATCTCATCATCCCATCATCTCATAAATCATTCACCCGACGCCAATAGATCTCAGTCATCATTACAGTGCGTCGTTAAAACCCAATATAAAAAAAACAAGAAACAATGACTGTCAAATCTGAATAACTCACGAAGGTGAGTATCATTGGTTCTTTAAATTAATCTATCGTGGAATTACAATTCACTCGGAATCATTGGATGAGCGTAGCAAAGATTCCATTTCACATACCGAAAAAAAAAATGTTTTCATTTTTTTTTTATTTTTTAATTTTACGTTGCATACAGGTCAGGAAGAAAAATCTATTGGATTGAGAATTTGGTCATACCAGAATAGGCTGTTATCGTTTTCCAGAGAAATCGGTCGAGAGGTTTTTCCGGAAAAAAATCGAAGAGTTTGGAACATCCTCATAAGAATAACCCGGAGGAAAAATACTTGAGAAAAAATAATTTCTCGAAAGCTCTCAAATTTTTACCGAGTATGAACAATAATATCATACACTCTTTCAGAGATTTTTGCGACATTCGGATGAGAAATAACAAAGAAAACGCAATAAAAGTGTACATTTTACTGAATATTCATAATTATAATAATGTTTATTCAGCAATGTTGCTATATTTTATACACTAGATGCATAAAAAACATACAAAACATGAAAATACAATTTAAAATACAACAATGATGATAATATAGGAAGAATGATAATAATATTTGGATCAATTGGTTTTGCAAATTGTACATGCGACAGGTTGCAGCACTATGAATATCAACAAGTTGAAGGTAAGGTTTATGATCGTTTGGAGTAATCCAAGGTCCGGAAATGTAAATTGAGCTGACATAATATTTTTCATTCTAAATTTCCATACTTCTAAGCTCATCTCACAACGCGAATCCCGCGTTTTCACAGTTCATCAACAAATAAGTAATCAAAAGAGGCCTATATCAAACGAATATCACAACAAATGATGATACATTGAAGATTTCAGATTTGAGATCTATTCCAGATCATGCTTACATCTCAAACAACTCTGAGAATAAGGATAACTAGAACATGAAGCTAGAATTGCCTTATTGGAATAGCTCTAACTAACTGCCAGTCAGATGTATTTACCACCTTGTTTACCAATAACCAACACTCAGAGCTGGTTGTTGTAATACTGGATCTGAATAATAATTCCTCAATTGATTATATCACACTCGAGATACGAGTTTATTTTTGTTGTTTACTTCCTTTCATTGTCACACGTTGATAAGAATTATGTGCATACATTTACCTCATATGAATCATTTTATCAATTGCCCAATTCAGTCTTCTCAAACAATATTACAATATGCAACAATAAATGATGGGGATACCGATATTTCAAAGTCACGGTCACACTCGATAATTGGATGAGCGTAGCGAAGACTCAATTTCACAACCTGAAAAAAATGGGCTTCGTTTTTATGTTTTTTTTTTTTTTTTGTAATTATGTGTGCGGCATACAGGTCAGAGAAATGAATTAATCAACTTGAAACTTTTTCTGAACGTTGGTGTCATACCAGAATAGGTTGGGATTGTTATTCAGAGGAATCGGTCGGAAGGTTTTTCCGAAAAATAATCGGAAAGTTTGGAAAATCCTCGTAAGAATAACCCGGAGGAAAAATACTTGAAAAACAAGAATTTTTCGAAAGCTCTCAAATTCTCACAGAATATGAAAAATACTATTATACACCTTTTCAGAGATTTTTACAACAATCGAATGAGAAATAATGAAGAAAACGCAATAAAAGTGTACATTTTATTGAATATTTGGATCAATTGGTTTTGCAAAGTGTTTATGCGACAGGTTGCAGGTTACTATAAATATCAACAAGTTGCAGGTGAGGTTTTTGAACGTTTGAAGTAAGTCAAGGTTTGTAGATGTAAATTGAGCTGACAAGTTATTTTTCATTCTAGATTGCCATATTTCTAAGCTCATCGCACAACGCGCATCCCGCGTTTTCCTAGTATCTTCCATGGAACAAATCATCAGTTCAGATTAATAGTGTGGGATTAGATTTTTTCAATTGATTTAATAAATACACCCAAATTACAAATTTGACATTTACTTATCAATTTCCGCAAAGCCTCATAAGGGCTTTACTCTGGCAATATAACTAATTCGATCAAATAAAAACTGTCTTCATTCAAACAATTAAGATGTAAGGTCATTGTTCGTCGTATTTGAGTTATAAAATGATATACAATGATGATAAAGAATATTCATGATCACTAGATCATATGGCTATATTATTAAGGTTTTGAATGAAAGATGAAAATGTCGAAAAAATTATTTTAACTAGGAAAACGCTATATATGCGTTGTTAGACGAGCGGAAAGTAATAGTATGTCGACTTCTTTGCCAAACTTTTGCCTACATTCGCCAATTGGGTGACATTTAAGTTAGAAATGGGTAAAAACTGCTTCGAGTGGTGCCAATTTAGCACATTTTATGGTTTATCTTCAAAATGGCTCACCCGATCAAGCTGAAAAATTTCAGAAATGTGTATCAAAATGTAAATCAGCTTCACGCGGAATTTCATTTCTTTTTCAAATACAAATATTTTCTTTTTTTTCCGCCGTGTTATTTTAATGGGCATTTTCGAAATTTCTTAAATTCATAAAAAAAAGTTACCATCCGATAATGCCACAAAACTATACAGATCTAAGTTAGATGAGGAACAATTATGAAAAGAAGTCTGAAGTTGATAGCTGTAGCCGTTTGACTTGTGGAGAACTGACAAAAAAACATAAAAACGAAAAAAAAACAAAAAACGAACACCAATTTTTTTCAGTATGTCAAATTGAATCCTCGCTAAAGCTCGGCTAAATAAACAAAATAATCAGAAAACAATTAATTTAAATGTGGGTCCAAACTTGTTCAGCGAGGGACTGATGAACCGAAAAACTGAACACCTCATGGATAGTTCACCAATGGTCAGTATATACACCGTCCATATTGGAAAGAATAAAAGTTTCAATTTCTCGTTTGACTTCATAGAAATTTCAATGTTTCTCAAATTATTCGGCGAAGAAATGAAGAATAATGGATTAATATAACTCAGAATTTTCTTCACATTGTTATTGTTCCATGTAGAGAGAACAGAATCAGAAAGTGAAGTAAACTGAATTCAAACTAAATTAAAACCGAGTAAAAACTGATTTACCAGAATGTAATTTAAATTCTTCTGAAAAATAATATTTCAAGATGACTCGATATTTATACATCAAGGAAACTGGAAATAGACTACAATATCGAAAATATTCGAGTGAACTTTGGCCCGAGGGGTGATTAACTCAAAAAATCAGGTGTACATTTGAAAAAAAAATCAAAAAAAAATTACGAGAATAAAAAAAAATCAAGAGAATAAAAAAAAATCACGCGAATCAATGGAAAAATCACCCGAATCAAGCAAGAATCACCAAATCCAAAAAAATCACGAGAATCCAAAAAAATAACAAGAAAAAAAAATCACGCAAATCAAAACAAAAATTACCCAAATAAAGCAAGAATCACCTAATCCAAAAAAATCACGAGAATAAAAAAAATCACAAGAATAAAAAAAAAATCACGAGAATAAAAAAAAAATCACGAATCAATTGTACAAAGAAATATTAGTTGTTCAACCCTCGCTTCGGCCTAATAGCTCTTCCATATGATTGTTAAAAAACATGATTGTCGAAATGATACGGTTTCGAAAGGATAGTATTTCATTAAGATGATATCGAGAAGCATTCCCTCAGGATATAATCCCTTATAAATCAATCATTCTGCTCAAGTGCAATGAACCGATGTCAGTAGATTAAATGAAGGAAGAAGTTCTAATATACAGGTTTGAAAAGCACAAGAGCGAAGCATATTACATAAATGATAAATATGACCTCTCCATGGGCAATATTCATCAATAGATGGACTCAATTATACGTGATTGTCAACATTATTTAGTAATCCGAACATCACAATTACAAATACTAAACAAACGCGTTATGTGATGCCGCGTTGATGGATGAGCTGGAACATATTAGCTTATCTTTGGATTGGTTATTATATATATATATATTATTTATATTTATATATATATATATATATATATATATATATATATATATATATATATATATATATATGTATATGTATATATATATATATATATATATATATATATATATATATATATATATATATATATATATATATATATATGTATATATATATATATATATATATATATATATATATATATATATATATATATATATATATATGTATATATATATATATATATATATATATATATATATATATATATATATATATATATATATATATATATACACACCTTGAGATCCAAACCATCACTTCACTGTCATCCTATTTTTCATTATTAATTTCTATGATAATAAAGAAGGCTTTGTTCTAATCGTTTACATTCAAGATGTGACACCTGTGGCTTGGATTCAATTGGTATTAGCTTTGAGTGATTTGAAAAAATTATATTAAATATTTTGTTTACAACAAAACGGCTGATCTGATTTGAGTGAGATTTCGGAATAATGAGTATCATCATTATATTGAAATTCCCTGAGAATTTTAATTGTCTCGGATGAAAATTATTTCACGAATATTTTCCTCAGTGTAATTCTAATGGGATTTTTGAAAACTTTGGAATGAGTTTTCTCAGAAAGATACAACCGATTGCACCTCAAAACTATACAGTATCGAGTTAGATAAGGACACTTGTGTATTGCGAGTTTCAACTGAATTTGGATTTTTGTTTGACCTGTGGAGCGCGAAAAAAAAGTACTTTCTTCGGGTATGGCGAGATTAAGTTTTCGCTTCGCTCATCCAATGAACTTATATCAGGGTGGAAAATAATATTCATCAGATAGTTTTCGAAATAATTCAGGGGTTTACATATGTGGATAAATTTCGTTTAAGGCCCGGTATTACCAAGTCTAGTTAGTCTATCTGACAGTTCAAACTTGTTATCACCATGATTAACTGTGGTATTTGTTTTCACCAACTCTCAGATAAATACTAACTGGCCCCAGTAATACTGGGCCTAAGAGGAATGAATAGTTGGTCCATGATCATGGGTGTCTTATCGCATCTCACCATCTCATCTCGTCTCGCACCCGCCTCCAGGACATTGAAATGCTGGTAATGGAGACAGTATATAAGACCACGATACTGTCCTCACACAACATTGAATAGTGCATCAACATGAACGCTATCTCGATTGTATTGTTGGCTACCTGCGTCGTCGGGGTGGTGTTCGGGCTGCCTATCGAGCAGGAGCACCTCGAGTGGGAGAATTCTGGAAAGTTTGAAGGAGATATTGTACTGTCTCGAGAACAATTACTGGGAAGAAATGGGATGAGAGATGCCAGGTATCGCTGGCCCAACAGGGTGATGTATTACAACATCAAAAATGAGTTTAGTAAGTAGAATATATTCTGTTATCCTTATTATTATGGGTTGTGGTTGAATGGTTGAAGGGATCTCAATTGGTTTTAGATATTAGTTACATTTGATTATATTGTGAATATATTATTGGATGAGCGAAGCGAAGACTCAATTTCACTATACCGAAAAAAAGTGCCTGTTTTTTTTTTTTTTTTTTTTTTTTTTTTTTTTGTTCGCGCTTCACAGGTCAGACGAAAATTCAAAATCAGTTGAAACTTAGCACACACATGAACCCCTATCTGACTTGATGCTGTTTAGTTTTGAGGCGCAATCGGTTGAACCACTTCTGAGAAAACTCATTCCAAAGTTTTCAAAATTACATTAGAATAACCCAGAGGAAAACGTTCGTGAAAAATATTTCATCTGAGAGGATTCAAATCATCAGGAAATTTCAATCTGATAATGATATACATTATTCCGAACTTTCACTCAAATCGGATCAGCCGTTTCGATGTAAAAAAATATATAATGCTATTTGTGTTAATTATTCAAAGCTATTATTATACCTCTTAAATCAAAGCAACAAGTGTCACCACTTGATTGTAAACGATTAAAACAAAGCCTTCTTTATTATCATATAAATTATTAATGGAAAACAAGATGGCAGTAATGTAATGGTTTGGATCTCAAGGTGTATATATATATATATAATAACCAATCCAAAGATGAGTTGATATGTTTCAGCTCATCCATCAACGCGGCAACACATAACGCGTTTGCCTAGTACAAATAATGATAAAAAGTATGAAACATCTCGCATTCGAAACAGCGTTGAGGGTTGAGGGTTGAGGGTTGAAGGGATCTCAATTGGTTTTAGATATTAGTTACATTTGATTTCATATTGTGAATATATTATGTGAATGTGACGTGAATAATATGAGCTTGAGCTCACACGAGCTATGATCTGAAAATGATTCATGTCCAGACCAAGAAGTGGGATAAAATTCTTATTAGATGAGCGTAGCGAAGTCTCTATTCCACTCTTATAGGGCTTTGTCTGTGTGTTTTTTAATTTTTTTTAAATTTTTGTTTGTTTGTGGGCACTGCACAGGTCGCAGGGTTTGACTGATCAACATGAAACTTTTTTTGTACGGGCCAACTTTCACAACTCAGAACTGTATGGTTTTTGGAATGAATCGGTCGATTAGATTTTGAGAAATATCATGTCAAAGTTTTTAAAAAACCCATAAGATTAGGCTGGGTGAGAAAATTTGAAAAAATGAAACGTCTGTCGAGAAGAATAAAATTTTCTCCGAGTGTTCAAACATGAATGATACACATAAACAAAATTTTGTAAGCAATTCGAACCAGCCGTTTCGAAGAACAAAATTCAAATAACTGTTTTCATACATCAAATATATGGAAATGAGCCAAGAGTCACTGCTTCCTAGATTCGATATTTGCCCAACCATTAAATATTCTTCATACTCGTCAAGGTGTGTAGAATACCAGAAAAGATAAAGTAGCAATTGAATGAGGGACAAAGTGTGTAGAATACCAGAAAAGATAAAGTAGCAATTGAATGAGGGACAAAGTGTGTAGAATACCAGAGTCGATCAAGTAGCAAATGTAGGACTGTTACTATACCTTATTCAGATATATCGCTCATCTGTCAACGCATACTTCGCGTTTGCCTAGTTACATAGATATGTTGTTGAATTTACATGGGGAGATTGAGTGTTCATAAACGATTGTTCTTTATCTCGTGTTTTTTTTCGTGGATTATTTCAACTCACCCTTCACTCATCTCTCCTTTCTAACATTCACTGCTGCCTCGCAAACTCTGTACTCTCGATGTGATTTCCCAACTCATTCCCCTCAAATCTCCATACCACATTGATATTTCTCTTCTCATCCTAGCAAATGGTTATTCCGGAGATTTTAGATCATCAAACTTCTCCTTGTCTTCCACAGAGTTACGAGTTTATCAAGCCATGATAGAGTATTGTTCACTATTTGGAATAATATTTGATGACTTGTCTTCATATACCCTATGACTATCAATAAGGTAACGGGATAAGCAACATGGCACTTTCCTTTCGCACCATGCGTAAATCAAAGGTATGCCGCCTCACAAATGCTATGATGATTTGCTGGTATTATTGTATGTTGATCTATACAAGTAATAGATGTAATGCAATCTGTGAATCCAGCTTTTTCCAACTGCATCAAGCAATATTGGAATACATTTCATTTGAATTGGCCAATCTAAATTTAAAATATGTCTGTAAAAGCATTTAGTCCCCTAGTCAAGAGCCCAACTGCTATATTCACCATTTGATAACTGGATAATTACTCATCATCTACGAGAAAGATCAGAAACAATGCAAGTATACAACAAGTATATATATATATATATATATATATATATATATATATATATATATATATATATATATATATATATATATATATATTTTTTTTTATTTCCTCATAATGTGTTCCGGACTTTCGGAAACTGAAAGACTGTTATCTGCGGCGGAAATTCATGGTCACCAACAGCACAGTCCTGGTGTTGAAGTGCATTGGTTATAAACATTTAATATGGGGTGGTAAGATCGCCCTTGTGGTGCCCCGTCCAAACGATCCTATCTTTCATCCACAGCCTTAATTGGGGAACAATGATTTTTCATCAAGTTTCGATGTTATTAAAAAAAAAAGTATACAACTATGTACTATACATTGAAATACGAGTCTAATACGTACGATTTGATTTGAAATTGCAAATCTCACAAATGTACACGAAAGCGCTGATTCCATCATGGTGAAAACGGCCTAATGTTAAAAGGATAGGACTTACGCCATCTTTCTTATCCCGTTACGTTATTGATAGTCATAGATATACCAAAGTGATTTATATGTGTGAATTGAAACATGATATTTTTCAATTCTTATTTTCTTGTGCAGGTGCCCAGCAACGTGCTGCCATCATGGGCGCCATTAAGGATTTCAACACGAAGACCTGCGTGCGTCTTATTCAGAGGACCAATCAGGTTAACTACGTGTCCATTGGCTCGTCCAAATCAGGATGCTATTCATACGTCGGAAAGATCGGCGGAGTGAGTTTATTATTCTAATAGATTGAATATCGAATCGATCAATTCGTTCTGCTCGATTCAGTGAGATAAAATGAGTTCAATTGTGATTATTTTACAAAATTGAAATATACTAATTGACACAATGTGGTTTTCACCCAATCAAGATTGAAGTTGAGTTATTGGAATCGTTCAGACTGGGCACCGAAACTCAATTTGACCTTGACATCACGGAGAGGAAAATTATTCATTCATCTGTTTTATTTATTTATTTATTTATTTATAATACACTTACAAGTGCCTTTTGGCGGTGGCAAGGTTTACCTTCACACTCAGACTCTATTACTTAAGATCAGTCTCTTCCTGAATTCCTTTACTTCCAGGCCATTTCCTTCGAATACTCTTCCATCAAGGTCATTCCAGTCCCTTCCGGTCCTTCTAAGAAACGAGAACTTGCCCCGGTCCGTCCTGGCCCCAGTAACGGTAACCTAACGAGAACTTGCCCCCGTCCGTCCTGGCCCCAGTAACGGTAACCTAACGAGAACTTGCCCCGGTCCGTCCTGGCCCCAATAACGGTAACCTAACGAGAACTTGCCCCGGTCCGTCCTGGCCCCAGTAACGGTAACCTAACGACAACTTGCCCCGGTCCGTCCTGGCCCCAGTAACGGTAACCTAACGAGAACTTGCCCCGGTCCGTCCTGGCCCCAGAAACCGTAACCTATCCAATATGTTCCATCCAATACATACATACAAACATACATACGTTCATACTAACCAATATGGAATTCAACATGAAAGGGTACACTCATGATTCTATCAAGAATTTAATGCACTGCGTTACAAAATAACTTTTTCCTGCAACGCGATGAATATAAGAACCTTGTTCAGTTCTTCGCACGCTCATGTACACGGATAATTTTCCAGCATACACGACCCGCCCTAATGAATCGGCAATGTTCGTAATTGTGGGATATTCCGAACAGAAATGTGGTCGTCTAATATGACTCGACCTTGTTTCTTATCGATATGTCGAACATAAACAGGTATCTAAACTTGATTCATCCAATACTGGATAGTTATCTGAAGAGCTCCTAATAAATGTCGTGCTAATGCTAGCTAGCTCCAAAAGGCTAGGACTTTGATTGGTTAATATCTCCCAGGGGAGCTACCTGTCATGGCAATATGTGTGGTCTCTGTGTATTTCCATTGTTGTTAGCACAAAATCCTAGCACTGCTCTTGAGGTGAGCTAAGAAATGTGATGAATTATTCAGTCCAAGAGACCGTGCATTTGTTTTCATGATATATTGTCATTGTTGGTAGCTTTTTTAGTGAATATTAACCAATCGAAGTCCTAGCCTCTTGGAGCTAGCCAGGCCTGGCACTAAATTTATTAGGTAAGGGTCCATGACCCTTACCTAATAAATGTCGTGCTAATGCTAGCTAGCTCCAAGAGGCTAGGACTTTGATTGGTTAATACCTCCCAGTGGAGCTACCTGTCATGGCAACATGTCTGGTCTCTGTGTACTTCCATTGTTGTTAGCACAAAATAATAGTACTTTTCTAGGTGAGCTACGAAATGTGATGAATTATTCAGTCCAAGAGACCGTGCATTTGTTATTATAATATAGTGGTATTATTGGTAGCTTTTTTTAGTAAACATTAACCAATGGGCGTCCTAGTCTCTTGGAGCTAGCTAGCACTAGCAGGAAATTTATTAGGTAAGGGTCCAGGTATCAGAAGGAATTACACTATATTCATGTTCCAGTCAGGGAAACTGGGAAAAGGATTCAGGTCGACTCTCTACACGAATATCCAGACTAATCCCTGATACGATATTCGTCACTTTCATATCCATCCTAATTTCTTCACAAGCTCTTCAAGACGTTATGACATCTTCCCATTCCATCAATGTTCATCTGAATACTCGACCATTCGCTGATTGACAATTCTATTTTGTCTCATTCAAAACATGTCATTATTTATGTCTTTAGCATAGATTGACTTATTCTATAAGCATGTATATCTCATGTATGCAGAAATGTTTCAGGGAATAAATGAATTATTATTATTATTATAAATAATATTATCGAAATAATATGATCATTTCTATTGCACCACTTGATTTAAAATTGAGATTGAATAATAGAATTGAATCTCTGTATCAACATTCTATGCTACTGCCTGTACAAAATCTATTCTTGTCTGAATTTATAACAAAGTTCTATTTTTCAGATTATTTCAAAATTCTCTATACAAACACCACAAACACCAGATCAAATAACTTGATTAGCTATGTAATTCCCCGCTATAATAATAAGCATGGTCAAAGGCGGTTGATGTACGCCATTCCATTCATTTTTAATTCTGTTCCTCAACATCTATTGAAACTTAAAGAAATCAAGTACTGGCTTTTAGACTCCTTGAGTGGTACTCTGTAATTATTTGCAAATTGATTTTTTTGTCACTTAATGTGTATTATTCGTATCCACCATTATCCTATTTTTTCCTCATTATTCTATCTTTCTAATTTAATTAAGCTCAATGTTATTTTTCATATACAAATGTAGTGTTTTCTTTCTTCGTTTTATTATTCTCTGTATAATCCACAGATAAGCCTTGTGCTAGGCTTTGTGGACAAGTGAACCTTATGTTTTATATAAATGAATGATGATAATAATAAACAACCTATATAATTATTATTATTATTCGTTCCAGGCCCAAGAGTTGAACTTGCAGCAGCCTGGTTGCGTCCAGCACGGAACTGTCACCCACGAACTTCTCCACGCTCTCGGCTTCTGGCATCAACACAGCGCTTCGAACAGGGACAACTACGTCACCATCCAGTGGGCCAACATCCGGCCTGGTGAGTCGAGTCCTGTGACGTCACTAATCTCATTCATGGGATCTCATCTGTTATTCTCAGTCATACAATGTGAGATTGATCAACTCGTCAAAAACATGAGCGAATTCTGAAAAGATTCTGAATTCCACAGTTATGAAAAATCAAATTCAGCCCCCATCCTGAATCGAATCAATAAACCCACAGGAACAATATTCCTCTTGTGAAATAGATCAAGAGTTCAAGGTTCAGGCCCCACATACGAGCAAACATATATACATACTCACATACATCCATACAAACACACATTACCTCAACATAGGAGGGTACTTCCATGATTTCATCTAGAATTCCATTCACTGTTCTACAGAATAACCTTTTATTGCAACCCAATGAATAGTAGAACCATGTTCAGTCCCTCGCGGGCTCATGGACACGGATACTCCACCAGCAGACATAACATTCCATAGTGATTCGGGAATGCTCGTAAATGTGGAATGTCCCGGAACAGAAATGAGGTCGTCCCAGACGACTTGACCTTGTTTCTAATCGATACGTCATACATCAACAGGTACTGAGCACAATTTCGACAAGTATGCCACCAATGTCGTCACGGACTTTGGAGTGAGGTACGACTACGGCAGCGTCATGCACTACGGAGCCAAAGCCTTCTCGACGAACGGCCTGCCGACCATCGTGCCAAAAGTAAGATCATCAAAAGTTTCATCATTTGAAATGATTATAACTTCAACAATGTATATATATCAACTTGATAACCATAGAGACGGAATGAGTTCTAGAATCCATAACGTGAATTTCAATGACACATGACATTGAAAATAACGAAAGAATTCCCCAGTATCTGAATGGTTCACCATGTTTTCACTCGTTTCAAGTTCGGATTCAATCTCAGATATCATTTGTGTGACATTCATGGAACACTGGTTGACCCTCCATTCAACACCAGGCCTCGAGAACTGGTTTCATACCGATTACCCTCTCTTTTAATAACAATGATGGTAGGAAATGATTCAAGTATGCAATACCTATAATGATCAATTATTCACCTGACGATTCATGGAAAATAAATGAATATGCTGGAACGAGACAAAATTGAATCTCTCATTATAAAAACAATCCCACAAAATCATATGTATATGTTGATTACTCACTTATGGTGAAGATTCATTCATAGTCATAATTTTAATTTTTCTCTAGTTCTGATACCGAATCAGTTGATACCATATGGAAATACTGGAACTAGTTCCAAATCGATTGCTTCATGTGGGGTCCACATGATGAACATACATTATTCTTACATTAATTCTTATCACCATCATTGAAATTACGCTCATTTTCATTCTCATTTTCATTAACATTCAACCTGTTGAATTGAATTATGTTAATTATGCCTATGTAAGCTCATTATTAGCATTACAATCACAGTGTATGTTAATGTTCTTGTTTACATCTATTCAAACCACAGATGAGCCAGACATGGCTTAGTGGACGAGAGTTCAAATTGTATTACATTGTATTATATTAACTAATTTTTTGAAGGTGGAAAAAATAACCTCGAAAAGAGGTCGTGTTTTGGTTTGGTATTTAACGACGTGTCACGTGTTCCAGGATACCAGAGCTGTGATTGGCCAGCGCGACGGCCTCGGCCCCAAGGATATCCAGAAGCTGAACGCCATGTATGGCTGCTGAAGCTACACTTGCTCACCAGCCGAACTCTACACTTGTATTATATTATTTATAAAATAAAAGATGATCATGAGATTCATGTTTGAAAAATGGAAGGGTCATTCTTGTAGAAAACTTTTCAAAATTCTGGGTTTATTGACACTGCCTTGTTTGTATATCTATGAAATTATTATCAGAATAGACACATCACACATCCACTGCATTGCTAGAAATTAACGCGGATAAACATAACCATGATCAGGTGTAAATGAAATCCGTGCATTTTTTACTCATTATTTATTAAATTTATATTTATTATTCACATTCACTCTTCAACTCCGCCTTCATCATTTCATGACATTTTGATTCAGTGTATGATTATTCGATCTTGTAATGTTTCTTTTACTCCAACCATCGCATCACACAATATTCTTTCTATTATATCCTTGTATTTAATCCACAGTCAAGCTCTTTAGGGCTTTGTGAACATCACGTGACTGTACATTATTTATATCTATGTCTATGTTCTCTTGTTTAATTGAAAAAAAAAAAAAAATCGACAATGCTTTACTTTTCTGTATACAAACTATAACAAATTCAACATCCTCCAAAATTATTCTCAAACGATTCCTGATCAAAGAATAATTTTTTTGATACAAATGAGTTTTTTGTTGGATGCTGCCATGAAGGTGGGTAGACTTTTACTTCTTCAATATATTGCTCAATGTAGATTACTGGACCCTTATTCCTGAGATATAATGAGATGCGAGAAAAATAAAAGTGAGTGAGAAAACGATTATCTCACTTAATATGGCCGATTTACCATTACCAATCGGCCATTTTAAGTGAGATAATCGTTTTCTCACTCACTTTTATTCTTCTCACATCTCATTTATCTCAGGAATAGGGGTCCTTGAGAGAGATTATTATTATTCATTCAGCACAGTTGTTACATTGTTTACTGATTTCGATATTTGTTTGAGATATTCAATCCCATTGTGATGTATGTTCAGTTAAATGATATTTATAAATGAGTTTCACCTTTTAACACCACGGTATTTTAACTCTGATCGTCCTAATTCCCTGATTTGACTAACCATATGAATTAGATCTTAACCTCACTTTTTCTCTGTATTAGGTGAGATATTGTTATCCTCAATTGCATAAAAATGTATGAATAAAATAAAATAAATACATATCAATCCTGAATGTTTCGTCAATAAATATTATTTTGTTTTAATACTTTGGTTACTTCATCCCGTATGGATGATACTATCGGTCAAGGGATGATGTTAAGTGCTATTTACACTAGCTGTCCAATTTCCTTTGATTCAAGATTTGCATCCAATGAATTATATACAATATATTGGATGGTCATTTATACTATCCAATACATTTTATCGAATGATGACGTTTGTTTGGTATCTAAGAGGCCGTGCATCACAGCTGTTTTTTCAATTCTCTTGAAACCTTTGATGGATATAGGACATACTCTAAACGAAAAAAATGCTATCCAACCTTTTGAACGAAAATTGGAAGTGCTAGTTTTGGTACAATTTTACGATGAGACTATCAAATAACTGTGATATAAGTCTTGAATCAGAGGAATTTGATGGGGAATTTGACAGTGTGAATGGGGCTTTAGCAATGTTGTACTATGCCCTGGAAATGAATGGTTGAATACCTTGAATAACAGTGTTATTTTCATTCACCAACCAAAAATCAGAGGTGTTTATATTTGTCTCCAATATCTGGAACTTGAATGAATATTGTGGTTTAACGGAGCGTTAACGACGTGGTTATATTGCGCCGGCTGAAGCTTGATATATATTAATTAATCCAGAATGAATGGGAACCCTTCCAAAGCCTAACACTTTCAGTGTCAAAGTAATATGTAAACGATCTTATTAGCTTTCTGTCCAAATCAAGATGCCTTGAGGGTTGCGTTGGTTGGCCGGTAGGAGTTGGTGTCCACACTCCCTATCCCTCCCATGTTGAGAATATGTCATGGAGACTATTGGAGATTCTGGAAAGATTTTCCCACTTCGAGTCAATTCAGGAATAAATAATCATTGGAATTTTGATTTATTGATTGATTTAGTCTTTATTAGCAACAGAAAAATACATTCTCACTAGTGCTAATTTAATAAAAGGACAACACATACATGAAAACAAACAGTAAAAATGTATAATGAACATAACACAAACAAGAACATGAACACAGGTGAATCTAGGGTACAATAATTTTCATTTTTTACATTGGGTTTTAACGACGCACTGTAATGATGACTGAGATCTATTGGCGTCGAATACGTGATTAATGAGATGATTGGATGATGAGATGATGGTCTTATGTGTAATGGGAAGGATAGTGGGAAGGAAACGGTCGTGGCCTATATTGTGGGAACCATCCCGGCATTAGCCTAGACTACAGAGGGAAACCACGAAAAACCCCTGTAAAGATGGACGGTAGCGGGGATCGAACCGGGTCCGATATGTTGAATAATTGAACAGTGAATCATGAAAGCACACTAAGTTAGCCTATCTGCCATATATCTTGAAATTTATTTAAATTGTGAAAGAATATTGAAATGCAAGTCTAAACTAGTTTTTAGATGGGAAATGGAGTTATATGAATTCTGTAGCTGCTTCATACATGAATATTTACTAATATCTATTCTGCTATTATTTGGGTGTAATTTATAGGAAGTTATATGGAAGTTATACTCATATAGCCCACTTATATTTGAGTGGAAGTGATACTAGGAAAACGCGGGATGTGCGTTGTTAGACGAGCTTATAGGGGTATAGAAATCTAGAATGGAAAATAATTTGTCAACCCAATCTACATCTACAGACCTTGGATCACTCCAAACGTTCAAAAACCTTACGAGAATCAGTTATGTCACGGCCTTCCTCTTCATTCATTTCAATCGTTTTGAATTAATTGGTGACACATTGTTGCTATAGATTTAATTGGTTCCCGTAATAGCCTAAATTGATGGGAAAATGCTTTATAAATGCGTTTTCTTCGTTATTTCTCATCTGATTGATGCGAAAAATCTCTCAAAATGTGCTTAATAGTTTTCTTTATATTCGGCGAAAATTTGAGAGGTCTTGAAAAATTTTGATTTTTCAAGTATTTTCCTCCGGGTTATTCTAATGGGGATTTTTGAAATTTCTAAAATTCAAAAAAAAAAAAGTTACCACCCGATAATGCCACAAAACTATACAGATCTAAGTTAGATGAGGAACCATGACAAAAAAAAGTTTGAAGTTGATAGCTGTAGCCGTTTGACCTGTGGAGAACCGACAAAAAAACATAAAAAAAAAAAAAAAAAAAAAAAAGAAAAAACATAAAAACGAACACCAATTTTTTTCAGTATGTCAAATTGAATCCTCGCTAAAGCTCGTCTAATCAAATTTTGAAAAATCAGTGATATTGATGAAATTAGTATGATTTCTCATCATTATTTGAATCTGATGTGAGGATATATTGAGGAATGAGGCGAATAAGTA
>OZ023339.1:15598606-15603606 GCA_964007535.1 Brachyptera risi | reverse complement strand
TGAGGTGTTTGAACGTTATCGCTGTCTCTCTCTTGCCGACGACCGCTTTCATGTGCCCGATCAGATCGACTTTTTGATCGGCGCCGATTTATACCCTGATATTCTTGAAAAGTCAGGTGATATTGTGATGAGTGGCAGTCCATCTGCCATAAACACGGTCTTCGGCTGGGTGGTTTTGGGTCCTATTCGGTGTTTGGATGCCGAGTTCCAGCCTCCGCTCTCTCTGCTTGCTTGCACTGGTTCTCCATTGGATCGTACTCTTCGATTGTTTTGGGAATCGGAAGAAGTTTCACGTCCTCTTCAAGTTGATCCGGACGATGAACTTTGTGAGGAGCATTTTCTATCTACGCACTCACGGAACCCTTCCGGACGCTATTCGGTAGCACTCCCTTTCAAGAACACATCCTCTCCTCTCGGATATAATCGTGAGGCCGCCCTCCAGAATTATTTGAGTCTGGAGCGGCGACTGAAACGCAATCCTCAGCATGATGCTGCGTATCAAGCATTCATGCAAGACTATATTCAATCGAACCACATGCAACTTGCAAGCACCTCTTCGAACTACGTGATTCCGCATCATTGTGTGCACAAGATTACCAGCTCCAGCACGAAGCTGAGAGTGGTATTTAACGCCTCTTCTCCAGATGAGAGAGGCGCCTCTTTGAATCAGCTGTTACTCAGTGGTCCCAAGCTTCAGAGCGAACTCCCGGGCGTTTTAACCCGGTTTCGTTCTCATCCCATCGCAATTTGTGCTGACATTCGTCAGATGTATCGTCAGATTCTGGTCCAACCATCTGACCGCAAATATCAGCACATATTTTGGCGACCCAATGCAGACTCTCCAGTAAAAGAATATGAGCTCAACACGGTCACGTATGGGCTCGTACCGTCAGCTTTTCTTGCTCAACGAGTGCTGAAGCAGCTCGTGCACGACGAAGGGGCTCCTTTCCCCAATGCTTCGCGTGCTTTGATATCTCACATCTACGTGGATGACATCGTGTCTGGCGCAGCAGACGTCGCTCAAGCTCGCATTCTTCAATCGGAATTACAGGCTATTCTAGCTAGTGGAGGTTTCGAACTCCGAAAGTGGGCCAGTAACCTCCCGGAAGCATTGAGTGCACTTCCGGAGGATCATCTAGAGACTCCAGTCGTGTTTTCGGATGACGATCAGGGCATCAAGATCCTTGGTCTGTTCTGGGATCCCCGATCGGATGATTTCTCATTCCACACCTTACCTTTCGAAGGCGTGGTAACGAAGCGCACGGTCTTGTCGTACATTGCGCGCATTTTTGATCCTTTGGGATTCCTCACCCCGCTCGTATGCTGGATGAAGATTTTTCTTCAGCAACTTTGGTTATCGCGGGTGCAGTGGGACGACGTTTTACCACCGCTTCTTGCTCAAAGGTGGTTGGACGCGGTAGCCGAGATCTGTCTTCTCTCGAACTTCCGAGTTCCACGCGCATTTCCTGCTTCACAAGGCATACATCGACTTGTAGGCTTTTGTGATGCCTCCGAGAAGGCCTACGCTGCGATACTTTACCTTCACACAACGAATCATGCAACTTCGCATATTAGTTTGTTGCGAGCAAGGAGTAAAGTTTCCCCGGTCAAACCCTTGACCATCCCTAAGCTTGAACTCTCTGCTGCTTTGCTTCTAACGCGTGTGCTGAAAGATACTCTTCCCTCACTCAGCACTCTTGTCGTGGAGTCAGTAACCCTCTACACTGATTCGACTATTGTGCTCGCGTGGCTTGCCACCCCTCCACATCGACTGAAGACATTCGTCGCCAACCGAGTAGTGGAGATACTCGACAACTCCACTCCTACCAATTGGGCACACGTGGATTCCGAAGAAAATCCCGCTGACTGCGCTTCTCGTGGAATACTGCCTTCTCAGCTCATGGAATACCCGTTGTACCTCTCGGGTCCTTCTTTTCTCAGGAGTCCCCATGCTCTGTGGCCTATCTCTGTGCCTTCCACTGATTTATTGTCTGAATTGCCAGACATTAAGCCTTCCATGGTCACTTTGGCCACAACGGTCAAAGTAGATCCTCTCCTGGTTAATTTTCGAAAGTTTTCCACACTTCTCAAAGCACAACGGGTCTTTGGGTATGTAGTTCGATTTGCCCGTCTCTTATTGGCGAAACGATCCAAGATTCGCCCTCCTACGGGTTCTTTAAAACCTGTGGAGCTGCAAGACGCTCTTGAACTGATCATAAGAGTCACTCAAAACCACTTTTATGCAACCGAGATCAGCCAACTTGCCAAACAGGGACAGGTTTCATCCCGGATCGCTTCGCTGAAACCTTTTCTCGAACCCTCGGGCTTACTCAAGGTGGGCGGAAGATTGCGTCACTCTTCTCTTCCTGAAGAGGCTCGGTACCCAATCCTACTCCCCAAAGAAGCTCACCTCGCATCTCTCATTTGCGATGCCTTCCACCGAACATCGCTACATTCCGGCCCGAGAACGGTACAGGCGCTGATACAGCAGCGTTACTGGATCGTTTCTCTGCGCGGTTTGTTGCGACAGCGTATACACCAGTGCATTACTTGCCACAAGTTTCGCGCAAAGCCTATGCAGCCTCCAATGGCAGATTTGCCTCCTTCACGTGTTCAAGCTTCTCGCGCTTTCTGCCATGTTGGAACTGATTTTGCTGGCCCTTTCCAGGTCAAATCCAGTAATCGTCGTAAGGCACCCATCACCAAGGGTTATCTGTGCATTTTCGTTTGCATGTCCACAAAAGCGGCGCACCTAGAAACGGTGTCCGAGCTATCCACGGACGCCTTTTTGGCTTGCCTAGATCGGTTTCTCTCCAGACGAGGACTCCCGTCGCACATTTACTCCGATTGTGGGAGAAACTATGTGGGTGCTGCGCGACATCTGCGCGAGGTTTATGCTTTTCTATCTCAAGCTGAAACCTCCGTCTTTGACCATCTTTCTAAACGTGAAATAGCTTGGCACTTCAACCCTCCGCAAGCTCCCAACTTTGGAGGACTCTGGGAGGCCGGTGTAAAATCGGCGAAATCCCTGCTCTACCGTCTAATAGGGGACACACCTCACACCTTTGAGGAGTACGCCACCCTATTCTCCCGCATTGAGGCCGTCCTCAACAGTCGACCTCTCTGCGCCCTCTCATCTGACCCTGCCGAAAGCTACGACTTTCTAACTCCCGGACACTTTCTAATCGGCACCGCTTTGTTAGCTCCACCTGAACAAACGGTGCCAGGAAACCACTCGCATCCTGATCGTTGGGTACGATTGCGCCAACTGCACCAGGCCTTTTGGACGCGTTGGTCGTCGGAGTACTTGAATACGCAGATGCAACGCCGTAAATGGGTTCGGGGCTGTCCCAACCTGGCTGTCGGGGATGTGGTATTTTTCCACGATGCCACAAGCAATCCTTTGGCCTGGCCAATCGGCAGAGTGGTCGAGACTCACCCCGGGCTAGACGGCACCGTTCGGGTCGTCTCTGTTCGCACCTCAACCGGTACTTATAAGCGCCCGGTGAATAAACTGGTGTCACTCCCGACTTCCAAATAGTCGAGTTGATATTACTTCGTGTATTCTTTCTGTTCAAAGCACGCATTGGTGCTTTGATCATTTCTTCATGTTAACTTTCTTGTTGTTCTCTCTTTTTTCATTTTTTTTGAAAAGTCAGCGACCATTGGATAAAATGGTTGCGTTTTCTTCTCAATGTATCGCTCGGATCATGTACGATTTCTTTGCTGTTCTCCGATCCAATTGGGAAGCAATCCAATTACTCGGTGAAAATCTTTTTGCTCACGTTGCCTATGAAGTTACAAGGCTTCTTACGAACAGTTTGCTGTACTAATTTCATGTTCCAAATTTTCCGTATCGTTTACCTCAGCTTTAAAATGTTCATTTTGGTGGGCGGTATGTTAACGCCGGTCTTTTGAGACCAGCTAGCTCGTTTTCCCTAGTTTGTCATTTGAACATGAAATCATTCGTTTGCGTCATGGAATGTTGTTTATACATGCAAGCAGTCAACCTTCCTTTCTCATTGCTGGTTGGCTGGTGGGTTGTCACGCGATGTGCTGCATCCAATCACAGCTCGCCATTCTCGCGTTGCCTGAACCCGTCAGGCCTCGCAGCTCAGTTCTTTTCCATACTCGATTCTGATCGGACGTCTCTTAGTCGCTCGTCAAGTGGGTGAATTCGCTCATATTCTCGACCAGCTCTTGTTGTGTGAGCATCTCCCGTCCTTCTCTACTTTGTTAGAGTTCGGACGTACTGTACATTATTTCGCATGTACGCAGTTGTTTCTTTTCTATTTTTCGTTCTTCTTGAGTCGTTAATAGGACCTCTTTCCATACTTTCTTGTTTCTAATTCCTTCCTTTTGTTATCGGTCTCTATCATTTACGAAGTTGGGTGTTTTGTTTTCTCTCAAGCTTTTGTTTCTTGTTTATTCGAATGGTGTGCGGGGACACCACTCAGGTTTGATCTATTTTGTTTCGCTTTCTATTTATTCTTTGATTTGGTCAATAACAACGTCGAGTCGACGTAGACCAAATACGTATCGTTTTGGGGTGAGGCATAATCCGAGTTTGGATTATGCTCGCCTGATTATTAATGCCAAGTCGGCATCCGAATACAGTCCACTGGTCTTTCATCGCCATCTCTAAGATCGGCGGTAACAATATATATATATATATATATATATATATATATATATATATATATGAATATATATATATATATATATATATATATATATATATATATATAGCTATATATAAATATATATATTGATATATATATATATATATATAAATATATATATATATATATATATATATATATATATATATATATATATATATATATATATATATATATATATATATATATATATATATATATATATATATATATATATATATATATATATATATATATATATATATATATATATATGAATATATATATATATATATATATATATATATATATATATATATATAGCTATATATAAATATA
>OZ023339.1:15593606-15596106 GCA_964007535.1 Brachyptera risi | reverse complement strand
TAATGCCACAAAACTATACAAATCTAAGTTAGATGAGGAAGCACATTGAAAAAAAGTTTCAAGTTGATAGCTGTAGCCGTTTGACCTGTGGAGAACCGACAAAAAAACATGAAAAAAAACAAAAACAATTTTTTCAGTATGTCAAATCGAATCCTTGCTAAAGCTTGTCTAATGATCGACTTTTAATACAGTTTTTGTCAATATCACTAAATTATAAATTTTGGTGACATCAAAATAATTCTTCATGGTACTGAAGAAACATGAAAAAAGTCTCCTCTGTGATATTTTGAAAAAACTTCAATTCAATAGTTGGATATATCATAATATTTTTGGATATTTCTATCAAAATCAACATTTACCTTTCCAATATTTTTCCAGTTTTCACTTCACAATTGATTTACATCAAATCTTTGGACCTAAACATAGCGTCGACATATCTAATATATTTTTTTTATTCATATTGGGTTCAACGACGCACTCTACTGATGACTCAGATCTATTGGCGTCGGTGAATGATAAATGAGATGTTGGGATGGTGAGATGAAAGGTTATTTTATCAGGTGTTTTTGGATGGTGGGGAGGAGTCGGTCGTGGCCTGTTGTTAAGGAACCATCCCAGTATCAACCTGAACGACAGAGAGAAACCACGGAAAAAACCCTGTCAGGATGGTCGACCAAGGCGGGAATCGAACCCTGGTCTCATGAATGACAGCTCAATGTGATAGCCACTCGACCACTCGTCGCAGTGGTATCTTATGTAGTTCAGAAGTGGACTTTTAACTTGCTGACGACTCTTAAAAAATTGTATATCCAATTTCTTCGAAGAAAGATTGAAGAATTTCACAGAATACACAAATAGAAATACCAAAATGAGTGAGTTATACATCTCAGTGGCGATGCAATCGGAGGTAATATGAATTTTTGAGGTAGTTAATCTATGAGACTATAATATTTGTAAAAAAATAGTTTTCGCAGATCAATTAGTTGAAGCCAATTCAATTTAATTCAGAACATCACGTGACTATTAATAGCAAAATAAACATCGCCCAAGAAATTCAGTCCAAAGTGGATGATATCAACAATTTCGTATGTTTTGTTTACAGCCTATCATATTTATCTTATTTATCATATGTATCATATTCATCATATTTATCATATGTATCATATTCATCATATTTATCATATGTATCATATTCATCATATTTATCATATGTATCATATTCATCATATTTATCATATGTATCATATGTATCATATTCATCATATTTATCATATTTATCATATGTATCATATGTATCATATTCATCATATTCATCATATGTATCATATGTATCATATGTATCATATGTATCATATGTATCATATTTATCATATTTATCATATTTATCATATGTATCATATGTATCATATTCATCATATTTATCATATTTATCATATGTATCATATGTATCATATGTATCATATTCATCATATGTATCATATTTATCATATGTATCATATGTATCATATTCATCATATTTATCATATGTATCATATGTATCATATTCATCATATTTATCATATGTATCATATGTATCATATTTATCATATTTATCATATTTATCATATGTATCATATGTATCATATTCATCATATTTATCATATTTATCATATGTATCATATTCATCATATTTATCATATGTATCATATTCATCATATTTATCATATGTATCATATTCATCATATTCATCATATGTATCATATGTATCATATTCATCATATTTATCATATTTATCATATGTTTCATATTCATCATATTTATGATATGTATCATATGTATCATATTTATCATATTTATGTCATGTTATTGAAAGTGCGTGTGAGTTAATTCAGTAGAACCTTTTGACGTTTACTTTCGAATGGTATGAGATTCAAAAATTCAAATACCGGGAAAACACAAATATATTCGATACCTTCTGGATGGTATGAATCATATGTGAGCAATCGCAGCATATGCATTGTAACATAAGCGATATATTCAGGGAGGCGGTGGGATAGGGGTAGTTAGGAAACTTGCAACCGCGCATTCATGTGCAATTGCAAGAGTTTTAAATAATTGGATGAGCGTAGCGAAGACTCAATTTCACTGTACTTGAAAAATCGAATGTGTTTTTTTTTTGTTCGCGCTCTACAGGTCAAACAGAAATTCAGATCATGATGAAACTTGGCACACACATGAACCCCTATCTGACTTGATGCTGTATAGTTTTGAGGCAAAATCGGTTCAACAATTCTTGAGATAAATTATTCTGAAGTTTTCAAAAAACCCATATGAATAAGCCAGGCGGAAAAAATGACAAAGTGAATGTTCTCCGAAATTTTTCAAATTTCCACAGAACTCGAACAATATAATATAACACATTATTACGACTTCCACAATAATCGGAAGTGACTTTTCGGAGTAAAAAATTAAAAAATGCGATTTTTATTATGTTCAATTTCATTCAATAGAATAGCCTACG
>OZ023339.1:15571106-15588606 GCA_964007535.1 Brachyptera risi | reverse complement strand
TTTTCGCGCTCCACAGGTCAGACGAAAATTCAAAATTAGTTGAAACTTGCCACACACAAGTATCCTTATCCAATTCGATACTGAATAGTTTTGAGGCGCGATCGGTTCGACCACTTCTGAGAAAACTCATTCCAAACTTTGCAAAAATCCCATTAGATTAACCCAGAGGAAAACATTCGTGAAAAATATTTCATCTGAGAGGATTCAAATTCTCAGAGAACTTCAATCTGATAATGATACACATCATTCCGAGCTTTCACTCAAATCGGATCAGCCGTTTCGATGTAAAAAATATATAATGTGATTTGTGTTAATTATTCGAAGCCATTAAGATACCTATTAAATCAAAGCAACAAGTGTCACCACTTGATTGTAAACGATTGAAACAAAGCCTTCTTTATCATCATGGAAATTGATGAGGACAAATAAGATGGCAGTGATGTAATGGTTTGGACCTCAAGGTGTATATATATATATATATATATATATATATAATAACCAATCCAAAGATAAGTTGATATGTTCCAGCTCATCCATCAACGCGGTAACACAACGCGTTTGCCTAGTGTAAAAAATCTAGAGCTAAGAAATATACAGATATAATATTAATTTTTTCTTCCCACAGGCAAGTCTCCCTTGGAGACTTTGTGGATTGTAGTTGACTGTTCAGTGTTTTTATCTTGTATGTACAAAACTGATGATAATGAATAAAATAAAAAAAAAATGTCAAGCGTATACAGCTGAAAAATCTGTCATTTCAGCTTAATTTATACGCTTAACAGATATGCGACATGACTTTATTAGTTATAACTTATATTATCTTAAAGCTATTATAATTATCTGTGTTTCTCACGTATTACAATATCAATGTCTCATACCGTTCAAAAGTTATCACCAAGAAACTGATATTTAGATAAATCGACTCCCGTGGACTCTTAAGGCTATGGATAATAATGATATAGGAATATTCATCATTCATCAAATTTGAGGGGGTGACATGCCAACTGATTTAAGTGACAAAAAACACATTCATTCATTCATTTATTTATTTATAAAATCTTCGTCCAAAGTACTGGTACATAGAATGTATATACGTACAGTACATGGACAGTCAATAACAGATAATACAATATAAAACACGATACCCATTCTACATACGTCATATATGTAAATAATATCTAGATGGTAATAATAATAATAACATATAATAAAATAAGCCAAGAATGATAAAATGTTATTGAATTGGGCATTACACAGTATTTCCTTTCAGACAACATAATATGAACAATTCATTACGACATCTCATTAACCTCACTTCACAGATATTTATGTTCACAAGCTGTTCTGAATTCATCAATATCATAGATGTATTTTTTGACAATAAACATTTTCAGTCTTGTTTTAAAAGTTACTTTATTATCTATATCTTTCAAACATTGAGGTAGTTGATTATATAATTGAATACACCCTTCTGAGATAATATCAAGGATAACACTATTCGAAAGGAATCAAGTTTCAATGATTTGCTAAAAAAAAGCTCAGAACTTAAAATATTGTATCTAATGAAAAAATTGGTTGAAGACCCACATTACCGATATTTTGATAGATTTCATTGTGATCTGAAACCATTTCATTATATATTCTGTCACATCCAAACGGCTGATCTGATTTGACTGAAAGTTCGGAATGATGTGTATAATTACTAGGCAAACGCGTTATGTGTTGCCGCGTTGAAGGATGAGCTGGAACATATCAACTTATCTTTGGATTGGTTATTATATATATATACACCTTGAGATCCAAACCATTACATTACTGCCATCTTGTTTTCCATTATTAATTTATGCTTTGTTTTAATCGTTTACAATCAAGTGGTGACACTTGTTGCTTTGATTTAATAGGTATCTTAATAGCTTTGAATAATTAACACAAATAACATTATATATTTTTTTACATCGAAAGGGCTGATCCGATTTGACTGAAAATTCGGAATGATGTGTATAATTATATTATTGAAATTCCACGAGGATTTAAATTCTCTCTGAAAAAAATATTTCCACGAATTTATTTTATCCTCTAGTTTTTTTTTCGGGATCCTTTCAAATTTTGCAATGAGTTTTCTCAAAAGTGGTCCAACCGATTGCGCCTTGGAACCATACAGTGTCGAATTAGACGAGGAAACATGTTTATCCAGTTTCAGCTGAATTTGCATCTTCATTTGACTTGTGGAGCGCGAAAAAAAAGAAGAAAAAAAACATACACGTTTTTCGAGTATTGTTAAATTAAGTCTTCGCTTCGTTCATCCAATTTAATCCAAGCAACAAGTGTCACTTATTAAACGAAAACGATTAAAACAAGGCCTTCTTCATTATTGAAGAAATTATTCAGAATGAATAACAGGAGAGCAGTGACGCAATTGTTTGGTTCTCAAGGTCACTATATATAACATACCAAAGAATGCAAAGATATGTTGAGAGGCCCTATGTTCTAGCTCACCCACCAACGAGGATACACATAACGCGTTTTCCCAGTCTAAAAATATATTATTTCCTATGGAATTATCATCAACTTTATAGGAATTATTCAAAATCAATGACCTTTCATAAAATAAACGGTACATTTCCATTTCTATTGACCACACAATACAGATCCGCCACTGCTTTCTCAGAACCCATAACGAAACGGATGAGGCCTGTTAAAAACCACGTGACTGGATGACTAGTTCAACTAGAACACTCAGGTCACGACCGACCGTCTCCCCTATCAATTAACATCAACCCCGGTTGTCTCGAGCCGTCACTAACGTGACCAACTAGAACACTCGGGTCACGACCGACCGTCTCCCCTATCAATTAACATTAACCCCGGTTGTCTCGAGCCGTCACTAACGTGACCAACTAGAACACTCAGGTCACGAACGACCGTCTCTTCTATCAATTAACATTAACTCCGGCTGTTTCGAGCCGTCAATAACATTTCCGTAACGACGAATAACAATACATTTCATTTTAAGTGATGAGGATTTATTGCCGTGTTTGAAATTGTCAATATTGAATGTTTGGGACACCCGAAGTTAGTGTTGAATGATAGGAAAAACGATCGATTGTCATTTCAATATAATAATAATCTAATGTGTGTGCAAAAATGGTTTAAGGCGTCCCCAAACACAATAGGGCAAAAAATTCCCACCAGGGTGTTTTTTGTGTGAGAATATTTTGAATGTTTAGTTTGGATTGATAATATTCTATAAGATACTTCTCTGCACGATGTGAAGCAGTTTCACAACAATAAATTCATCCGGAAAGCCACTAAGATCGTTTATGCTTTGGTTGACACTGAAAATAGCTACAAAACATGCATCTCGCGTTACATACACGATTTGATTACTTCTCGAGGAAATGTATCGTGTATGGTATTGATGCGTTTGTAGAACAACTGTCTTTGGTCTAAACTAAAAATGTACACTTTAGCTAGATGCGCTTGGCATACAAGACCGGGGAAAGTCACGTCATATTTTGCTGTTGTGAATCAATGTGACATGAACTACTTATTTGTATCGAAACAGTCATATGGATTATAATGTTATATATTATAATATAAGTTATATGGAGTTATGGGATGTTATTGGCTTATTTCTTGGAGCTCTAGCAGCCATATCATCATTCTTCACCGACTTTCTCAAATCATTCGCCATTTCATCTTCACTTTTAGACAACATTATCATTTCTATTTTGAGAGACTCATCATCAGTCGTCCATAATCATCTGTATAATAATATAAATAAGTTCAACATCATTTGTATTTTTTTAATCATCAACTCCACTTCTTTTATTTTCATTTCATATTGTTAATTTCGTTTTTGGATGAGCGAAGCGAAGACTCAATTACACTATACCGAAAAAAGGGGCTTTTTTTTTTTTTTTTTTTTTTTTTTTTTGTTCGCGCTCCACAGGTCAGACAAAAATTCAAAATCAGTTGAAACTTGGCACACACATGAACCCCTATCTGACTTGATGCTGTATAGTTTTGAGGCACGATCGGTTGAACAACTTCTGAGAAAACTCATTCCAAAGTTTTCAAAAATCCCGTTAGAATAAGCCAGAGGAAAACATTCGTGAAAAATATTTCATCTGAGAGGATTCAAATTCTCAGAGAATTTCAATCTGATAATGATACACATTATTCCAAACTTTCACTCAAATCGGATCAGCCATTTCGATGTAAAAAAATATATAATGTTATTTGTGTCATTTATTCAAAGCTATTAAGATACCTATTAAATCAAAGCAACAAGTGTCACCACTTGATTGTAAACGATTAAAACAAAGCCTTCTTTATTATTATATAAATTATTAATGTAAAATAAGATGGCAGTGATGTAATGGTTTGGATCTCAAGGTGTATATATATATAATAACCAATCTAAAGATAAGTTGATATGTTCCAGCTCATCCATCAACGCGGAAACACATAACGCGTTTGCCTAGTTTTATTTCAATTTTCAATTTTTTCTTCTTTTACTATTGTATATTTGTATTGATCAGCGAGCTGGATCCCTGTGGTCACTCATGAGTGCATGATCAGCAGCCAAATAGATGGATTTATCTCTCATGACATTCAGTTTAGCTGATAGAGAAAAGTTTACTCAACCAATTTATCAGTAGACCATTTCAAGAATTCAATGCGCAGGCGCGTCACGCCTCCTAGCAGCCGAGATCGCTGGTATTGCATTCTGGGATCTTTAGTACTGTTTGAAAAGTCAGCCCGCTTATCCACAGGTTGAGGCAAAACACCAAGATATAGAACTTGCATTTTCTCTCATCTCACTCTCTCTGAGAGTGTATAAATGTCTCAGTATATAGTAAACATATGAATTTTGAAACTACTATCATATTATAACTTAATACGTTCTTTTTTTTCGTTTTTTTTTGACATTCATCAGAATATTCTCTTCAAAACGGCTGATCCAATTTGCATACAAAATTCTGATAGTGTGTTTCATCATTGTCTTAATAATCGGAGATTTTTTTTTTTTTTTTTTGGAGAGATTTTATTTTTCAAATTTTCCCGCCCAATCAAATCTTATGGAGTTTCCAGAAATTTTGAGATGATATTTCTCAAAAATTGGTCCAACCCTTATGACCCCAAAACTATACAGTTCCTTGTTGGATAAGTCTATACGTCTACAGAAAAACCGTACGGGGCTTACAAACAAACAAACAAATAAACAAACAAAGAACATACAGATAAAGCTTCGTAAGAGTGGGAGGAGGCCATCGCTATCGCTCATCTAAATAAATCTACTCAAATATGACTGCAAATTTCATCATAAACCATGTGTACAGTGTGTATGAACCTTATCTCCTGGTTTGAGTGTGTTTTTATATCAGTATATTTCTTCAGTATGGATTTTAATGCGACTGATTGACCTCTCGATTTGACCCCAACTATATGTATATTACTATACAATGTGACCCCTCCATGTTTCACACTTTGTTTATATACAATTGATTCATATAATTTTTTGATAACATCGAAACTTGATACAAAATCATTATTCCCCAATTAAGGCTGTGGATGAAAGGTAGGATCGTTCGATCGGGGCACCACAAGGGCGATCTTTCCACCTCATTTTAATTTTTAAAAACCGATGAACTTCAACACCAGGGCTGCGCTGTCTGTGACCATAATTTTCCGCCGCAGATAAAAGTCTTTCAGTTTCTAAAAGTCCGGAACACATTATAAGTAAAAACCGCTTCTGTGATATCCGAACCTTAATAGCATTGGTATATTTTTTTATTCATATTGGGTTCAACGATGAACTGTGCATATGACTGGGACTATTAGCGTCGGTGAATGATATATGAGATGGTGGGATGGTAAGATGAAAAAGTTATATTACTAGGTGTTTTGGATAGTGGGAAGGATTCGGTCGTGGCATGTTGATAAGGAACTATTCCAGTATCAACGTAAATTATACAGTTGAAAACCACAGAAAAACACCGGCACAGTAGCTGAATGGTTAGCACACTTGCTTCGTGTGACCCGGGAGGTGAATGGACAAATCGGACCCGGTTCGATCCCCACCACCGTCCATCTTTATAGGGGTTTTTCGTGGTTTCCCTCTGTAGTCTAGGCTAATGCCGGGATGGTTCCTACAATATAAGCCACGACCGCTTCCTTCCCACTATCCTTCCCATTACCCAAAAAACCTTCATCTCATCATCCCATCATCTCATTAATCATTCATCCGACGCCAATAGATATCAGTCATCATTACAGTGCGTCGTCAAAACCCAATATGAAAAAAAAACAGAAAAAAATGACCATGGTGTGAATCGAACTATGGTCTCTTGATGACGGTTGACCATGGCAAAAGACGAATACCGTCCTCTTGAATGACGGTCCAGCGTGCTAGCCAGTCGGCCACACGTCTCAGTGTTATAGAGGGACCTATTATACGCTGTGATTTAGTGTTTGAATGAACTTCCTGATTCGTAATCCGAGGTTTTATTATTCGTGCGTGATGATGAGTGTAATAACATGACCAGCTTGAGCGTTGAATTGGACCAGGAAAACGACTACAATAAACCAACTGTCAAACGTGGTAGGAAGTTTCATTCCGCTTCAATTTATTACAGTACATCCATCAATGCGTTCATCAATATATATACATACATACATACATACATATATATATATACATATATATATATATATATATATATATATATATATATATATATATATATATATATAAATATATATATATAAATATATATATATATATATATATATATATATAAATATATATATATATATATATATATATATATATATATATATATAAATATATATATATATATATATATATATATATAAATATATATATATATATATATATATATATATATATATATATGTATATATATATATATATATATATATATGTATATATATATATATATATATATATATATATATATATATATATATATACATATATATATATATATATATATATATATATATATATATATATATATATATATATATATATATATATATATATATATATATGTATATATATATATATATATATATATATATATATATATATATATATATATATATATATATATATATATATATGTCTATATATATATATATATATATATATATATATATATATATATATATATATCCATGTCTATATATATATATAAATATATATATATATATATATATATATATATATATAATATATATATATATATATATATATACATATATATATATATATATATATATATATATATATATATATATATATATATATATATCTATATCTATATATATATATATATATTTGAACGATCCTATCATGCCCTCCCCAGTATTGGTCGAGTGAAAAAAAACTCATATCGAACTCTCAAAGTCATCATTCGGAGAAATCACGCCATAAAGTTCAATTTTTTCTGTCAATTTACATTTTTATCTGCGCTAATTGATCATTGTTTTGATCTTAACAAGCTGATGGGCTCATTATGAACATGATGGCCTAGTTGTGTTGGACCTGAACTATGACGTCATGACCTTATTCAAGGCGAAAAATAGTTTCGATCGACTTTCATGTGAGATATTGCAACATTCAGAGAGTGAAGATTATATAAGAAAGATTCCAAAATACAATGGAAAAACTTTTTTTCATGCTTTCTATTACTATTATATTTCTATTATTGTACAAAACGGTACAAACGATCCTATTTTCCATACCTTGACTCAATTGGGAAACAATGATTATATATATATATATATATATATATATATATATATATATATATATATATATATATATATATTCATTCATATATATATATATATATATATATATATATATATATATATATATATATATATATATATATATATATATATATATATATATATATTATGCATATATATGTATATATCCATATATTTTTTTTTCGAGACTTCCATGGTTAATATTATGAGAAATGGAATGATCTTCGGAAATATCATGATCTTTAGTTGATTTATTTCAACTGAAATCGAACCAAAAATAAATGAAGAACTTGGTATTTCCGAAAATCATTCTATTCCTCATATATGTATCCCTCTCTCTCTCTCTCTCTCTTTCTCTCTCTCTCTCTCTCTCGCTCTCTCTCTCTATATATATATATATATATATATATATATATATATATATATATATATATATATATATATATATATATACATATATATATATATATATATATATATATATATATATATATATATATATATACATATATATATCGATTTGTATAAAATTTTGATGTCATTTAAAAAATCTATTCTATCACACATTACAATTTTCAATTTCAATTCAATTTATTCATTCATCTCTTGGAACAGTAACATTTGACAAATTGTGTTGAAACTACATTTCATGAAATTTATCAATATTTAATACTTGATTCAATGATCACACAAGTATTCAAGCTCCCAGTGAGATTATCTCGTAGGGGAGCAAATGAGAACTGAATAATCATGGTGTATCCGTCGTGTCTTCTGAGGCATGAAGGAATCAAATCACATATTGCATCCAAAAATATACATTTTGACCCCTATTATTACTGTCGATTATGAAAATACATAATTTCGATGATTTTTTTCTATCGAATCATCTTATTCACTCTTCCAATACTTTGAGGAATATCAAAATATGATTGTATAACTTTGGTCCTGCGAGCCATTCTATCAATATTTGTTTTCATAATATTAATGTTTTTATAAAATATTCTTAAAACGTAAATATTATTTGATGAAAGTCGAGTTTTACTAATTGATAGTTAGTAAATTAGCAATAGCCAGCGAGCTAACGTGCTATCATTCTTGACTACAGATGCTATTCTTGTACCTCGATGGACGAATGGACCTGATGGTAGATTTTGATCAATAATGATGACAATCATTTTCCTAGTTTCAGAGAAAACTAGAAATCATCATCTCAATTTCAAAAATGATGGTCTTATCTTCTTTTTGGTACTCCAGATAATTATCATGATGTGGGAATTATTTGTGCTTAATTTCTGTAATTGTGATGAAAAATTCTGGTTTGATTCGGAATTAAGAGGCCTCTTCACATCTCACCTACCGGCTTGATTACAGACGTTCGGGGCCCAAGTTGGCAACGGAAAACCAATCATCGTATTGACTTACAGTTTCCGGCTAAATAATCACTAGTATTCAATACGTGCTCGTACGAAGAGCTTCAGCAAAATAATGGTCAAAAATCAACATGTTTCTACCTGTTTTTCATTGTTTTCACGATTTTTTCAGAGTAATTCAATGGAAAAATATGATTCTTAGGGAACGTAGAGGCACAGATATACTCATTGTTGTTTCGTTGCGAAAATATATAAATCTTCATTAGACTCTATGTCATGGTATACATGATTGCCTTTTGACACAAAATAATAATCAAATACAAAATTAATGAAGTAGAAAAAACACATAATAATAATAAATCACACATGAATGATTGATAAAGAAAATGTTTGTAGGAAATAATGAGAGAGTAATAAACAGTAGCCTGATGAATATGAACAGAGATATGGAAATAATATAAAAATAATTTTAAAAAAAAAATGAAGAATAATTATGCTAAGAATGTGATGAGTACAAATGGTTTCTCAAAATGGCAATAGATCCTTTCAAGGCTAAAATACCTATCAAATTAATGAAATCACTTTTTAGACTAAATTTCCTACAAAAGTCTACACAAAAACTTGTGATAGCGCCTATCAAAAGACCAATCACGGTGATATTTGAAATATTGTATGTGGTTTTTAGTTTTTTTTAAGGTTTTTTAGGTTTTTTTTTTAGGTGGTATTGTAGGTGTAGACTGATTGGTTCTACCGTTCACCAACCATGTGTTGTAAGCCAAAGACTTGCATTAGCGCTTTTTGTCCTGATTTGACAGTTCCCTTCAGGTTTTACTCCTGGGTTGTGAGATGTAAAGTAGCCTCTTAATATTTTCATCAATCGTTTTTATCTAGGAACAGAGTGGTGATCTCCTTTGTCCAATAGTGAAGAGATTATTACTGAACTGAGGTCCGGTATTACCAAGTCTAGTTAGCATTTATCTGACAGTTCAAACTTGTTATCACCATGGTTACCTGTGGTATTTGTTTTCACCAACTCTCAGATAAATACTAACTGGCCGTGGTAATAATGGGCCTAAGAATAGTGAAAATGATTATGAAAAAAGAGAAATGGGTCGATGTAAACACAATCTACATCTTCTTTTTCATTTACATTGGGCTTAAGAGTCCACGGGAGTCGATTTAGCGATATGCCAGTTTTTTGTTGATAACTTTCGAACGGTATGAAGTATACAAATTCTAATACGCGAGAAACACAGATAATTTCAACAGCTTAAAGATGATTTGAGTCATAATTATTCAAGTCATGTCGCTTAACTGTGAAGCGTATTCAACTTCAAAATGTTTTTTTTTCAGCTGTATACTCTTGACGGTTATGCGACATGACTTGAATAGTTATAACTTATATCATCTTGAAGATATTATAATTTTGATATCTCATACCGTTCAGAAGTTATCACCAAAAACCTGATATTCTGCTAAATCAACTCACGCGGACTCTTAATGATGCACCCTACTGATGATTACGAATTTACGATTTATGACGTCAGTGAATGATATATGAGATGGTGAGATGATGAGATGAAATATTATTTTATTAGATGTCTCTTGATAGTGGGAAGGAGTTGGTCGTGGCCTGTTGTTAAAAAACTATCTCAGTATTGATCTGAAAAAAAAAACTGTCAGAAAAGTTACCCATGGCGTGAATCGAACACCGGGTTTTTAAATGACGGTTCAGTGTGATAACCACTCGGCCACACGTCTCAGTCGTATCTTCTTCGATCCATCACGTCATCAATCGACAACAAAGTAGAAAAAATATCTCAACAAAGTGTTAAATTATTTGTATAATATTAATATGAATGACAGAATAAATGATGTAATCATGTTTTTTTGTATTGTTTTTGCATAATGTTATGATTGGACAAGCAAACCACAGATAAGCGTGTTAAAAGGCTATGTGGATCATTGTGAACATGAATGCATATTTTCAAGTTGATGAATAAACATATTTGAAACATAGAAAACAATTAACAATATTATTGTATGAGCGAAGCGAAGACTCAATTTCATCATACCCGAAAAAAGTGCTTTTTTTCGCGCTCCATAGGTCAAACGAAAATTTAAAATCGATTGAAACTTGGCATACATAAGTGTCCTCATCTAATTAGATATAGTATAGTTTTGAGGCGCAATCGTTTGAACAACTTCTGAGAGAAAACTTACTTCAAAGTTTTCAAAAATCCCATGAGTATAACCCAGAGGAACAAATTCGTGAATAATATTTCTTTTGAGAAAATTCAAATTCTCAGGAAATTGTCTTAAAATAATCACACATTATTCCGAACTCTCAGTCGAATCAGATCAGCCGTTTTAATGTAAAAAAATATATAATCAAATTTTTTCAAATCACTCAAAGCAATTAAGAGACCAATTGAATCCAAGCAACAGGTGTCACCATCAATTGGAAAGGATTAAACACATCCTTCTTCATTATCATAGAAATCAATTGGAAAATAAGAAGGCAGTGATGTGATGATTTGGATCTGAAGTTGGATATATATATATATATATATATATATATATATATATATATATATATATATATATATATATATATATATATATATATAAATATATATATATATATATATATATATATATATATATCTATATATATAAATATATATATATATATATATATATTTATATATATATATATATATATATATATATATATATATATATATATATATATCCATATATATATTTATATATATATATATATATATATATATATATATATATATATATATATATATATATGAATATATATATATATATATATATATATATATATATATATATATATATATATATATATCTATATATATATATATATATATATCTTTATATATATGTATATATATATATATATATATATATATATATATATATATATATATATATATATATATATTTATATATATATATAGATATATTTATATATATATATATATATATATATACATATATATATATATATATATATATATATATATATATATATATATATATATACATATATATATATATATATATATATATATATATATATATATATATATATATATATATATATATATATATATACTTATATATATATATATATATATATATATATATATATATATATATATATACATATATATATATATAAATATATATATATATATATATATATATATATATATATATATAATTATAAATACATTTATATATATATATATATACTTATATATATATATATATATATATATATATATATATATATATATATATATATATATATATATATATAAATACATATATATATATATATATATATATATATATATATATATATATATATATATATATATATATATATACTTATATATATATATATATATATATATATATATATATATATATATATATATATATATATATATATATATATATATATGTATATATATATATATATATATATATATATATATATATATATATATATATATATATATATATATATATATCCATATCCAACTGATCAATCATGAACTGTACGTCTTGCAAAATTTTGCATGGACTATTTTGAATTAGTAATTGCTCATTATTTACGATTTTATAGAACGAACAGATGTTAAATTTATCTGTTATTTTTTATCGAATCTCTAATTGTCAAAGGTCAGTCCGTATCACACATATATCGTAATATTGAACAACACCAGTTGGTTGGGAGCAACAAGGGCCTATGGATATCAGGTCATGACATTATTTGAATCATAATTAACAGTGAATGGAGTCAATTCCAGGAGTTTGCGGGAATTCAACATCAACATACTAATAACATAACCAATACTGTGTTATTTGTCGCTTACATCAATTTCACTCAGGCCCAGTATTACCAAGTCGAGTTAGTATTTATCTGAGAGTTGGTGAAAACAAATACCACAGGTAACCATGGTGATAGCAAGTTTGAACTGTCAGATAAAGGCTAAGTGGACTTGGTAATACCGGGCCTTAATCGTTTAACCGCTTAATCATTTGTCGGAAGATTTTGAATAATTAACGAGTCAGCAGGTATTCAAAGCCAAAGTTTTTTTTTTGAAACATCGAAACTTGATACAAGATCATTGTCTCCCAATTATGACTATGGATGAAAGATAGGATCGTTTGGACGGGGCACCACAAGGGCGATCTCACCACCCCATTTTGATTATTTAAAACTAATGACCTCCAACACCAGGACTGCGCTGTCTGTGACCACCGTTGATGAAGTATATCTTCTCTATTATATTCTTACATTTAATTTTTTTTTTTTTTCAAATTATGCATTGTTTTTATGAACTTCTCTCTTTATCCACAGAACTATTCATCAGTAATTGTAATTGTGTTCATATTCATTCTGATAATAGTCATAGGCTTATATATTAATATTTTATTTCAATCGAGAAATTTTCATAGGCAATGTCGCATTGTCATGCAATTTAAATAGTACTAGGAAAACGCTATATACGCGTTGTTAGACGAGCGGATAGTAATAGTATGTCGACTTCTTTGCCAAACTTTTGCCTACATTCGCCAATTGGGTGACATTTAAGTTATAAATGGGTAAAAACTGCTTCGAGTGCTACCAATTAAGCACATTTCATAGTTTATCTTCAAAATGGCTCACCCGATCAAGCTGAAAAATTTCAGAAATGTGTATCAAAGTGTGAATCAACTTAACGCGGAATTTCATTTTTTTCTGAAAATAAAAATATTCTCTTTCTTTCCGCTGTGTTTTATTGATGAGCATTTTTGAAATTTCTTAAATTCATAAAAAAAGTCATCACCCGATAATGTCACAAAACTATACAGATCTAAGTCAGATGAGGAACCATGATGGAAAAAAGTTTGAAGCTGATAGCTGTAGCCGTTTGACCCGTGGAGAACTGACAAAAAAACATAAAAAAAACAAAAAAATAAATAAAAACGAACACCAATTTTTTTCAGTATGTCAAATTGAATCCTCGCTAAAGCTCGTCTAACAATGAAATGCTCATAAATACAATACAATACAATACAATACAATACAATACAATACAATACAATACAATACAATACAATACTTACAGACAATTGACTGACAATATTTGAGAAGGGTCCCACTTATTCAGGCAACAGACTTTATAACATTCTTCCCAAATGCATTAAAAATTGTAAAAAGTCGGGTGTGGAGAAATTTAAGATTGAATTGAATTGTTTTTTCTTAGCAAATGCTATTACTCTGTAAATGAGTTTGTTAATTAATACATACAATTTTCAATTTTAACATCAAGTGCAATTTTAATTTTGATAACTTGTAATTCATAATGTGATGCACTCTATTATACCGGTAACTAATTTCATTGTAACACATTTTTTACATATTTGGTAATTATATTCATATTATTATATATTGATTTTGTATAAATTTTTCATATTTTATATTTGATATTGTTCATTATTTATATGTTTGTCTATGTATATTTGTTCAAAAAAAAAAAAAAAAATGTGTCGACAATTCTGTGATACTCTGTTTTTGATTCTCCACAGAAATAAAACAATTTGCATTTGAATTTTTGAATTTCACTCATTGAGCGATTAAAATAAATAAGAGAACCCAACATATGCGCATGCGCTGTTGGATGAGCGTGTTACTCCAGTCGATCTGAGTTTTAGCCCCAAACAAATTTTAGCACAGTTTTTCCATGTATTTTGATTGCCGTGGTATCATTAACTAAAAATAAAAAAGTTTTCTCAAATCGAGGCCGCCATTTTGATTCAAATCGCATTATCATGAAAACACGATTTGATTTTTATTGATCAATGTTGATGATTTTTATACCAACAACTTATTTTAAAATCATAAACATATTTTCTTACTTGACTTAAATAAGAAATGAGGTCAATCGAGTGGAAATTGCGGTACATTTGTGATTGAATGATAATTAATTCAAAATTTGATCAATTAGTTTCCGTGAGCAAATTTTGTGAGATATGGATCCAAATTGATCGATAACTGATATGAGGAGTCATTTATGATAACCTCGCATAAAGTTTGCTCGAATTTGATTTCACCACTTTCATTTAATCAATGTTTTGGAAAATAACAATTCAATTTATTGGGGCATAATTTGAATATCAATCTAGCTCATTTCTTGAGTGAAAAACATCGTGACAGTCTGCATTTTCAGTGTTCATAGAGTGCCTCAGAGATAATAACTGAACTAAAAATAATTTTCCTGAATTCAAGACGCCATTCTGTTTCTAATCAATTTGTTATTATTCCTTTATTGTATTCATTCAATTATTTCTTTGACCCTCTTGCGAGGAAATCGAAAAAACCAGTCTGAAAACCAGTTTGATTTTTCTTGGCCAGGTTTAAGTGATTGTTCCCTCAAATTCTACTTTGAAACCATTCAACCTATACATTTCCGAGTTGTATAAGTTTGCGTGTACAGAAAATTGTTCAGGTCGATCAGTCAAACTCTGCGACCTGTACAGTGCTTACAAAAAAAAGAAAAAAACAACACAGACAAAGCTACATAACAGAGGGATGAGAGTCTCCGCTATTATCATCATAGGATCTTTATTGCTGGCGAAATTCGGCAGGGCCGTTCTTACATACCACTTTGAAACATAATTCACAATTATTTCAGAAACAAAATTGAATACACGGAAAATACAACAAAAACAGATGGAAACGTAAATTTACACAAGGTTGAGTGAATGTATATTAGGGTTTTGAGACGCATCGACAGCGAGGTCATTTAGCGCCTGTCAAATTAAGTTTCTGAACAAGAAGGTGAGTAGTGTTATATAAAGGTGCAACTAAAATTTAGATTAGAAAACCTCAATATATGAAACTAGGCAAACGCATTATGTGTTGCCGCGTTGATGGATGAGCTGGAACATATCAACTTATCTTTGGATTGGTTATTATATATATATACACCTTGAGATCCAAACCATCACATCACTGCCATCTCATTTTCCATTATGAATTAATATGATAATAAAGAAGGCTTTGTTTTAATCGTTTAACATCAAGTGGTGACACTTGTTGCTTTGATTTGATAGGTATCTTAATAGCTTTGAATAATTAACAAAGATTACATTATATATTTTTTACATCGAAACGGCTGATCCGATTTCAGTGAAAGTTCGAAATAATGTGTATCATTATCAGATTGAGATTCTTCGAGAATTTGAATCCTCTCAGATGAAATATTTTTCACGAATTTTTTCCTCCGGGTTATTCTAATGGGATTTTTGAAAACTTTGGAATGAGTTTTCTCAGAAGTGGTTCAACCGATCGTGCCTCAAAACTATGCAGTATCAAATTGGATAAGGATACTTGAGTGTGCCAAGTCTCAACTGATTTTAAATTTTTGTCTGACCTGTGGAGCGCGAACAAAAAAAAAAAAAAAAAAAAAAAGCACTTTTTTCCGGGTATGGCGAAATTGAGTCTTCGTTTCGCTCATCCAACTAGGACTAAACCATTACTAAAGACGTTATACACTAATTCGTTGAAACCTAAAATGTGTGTGCTGTAAAGGGTCACACCCATTGTCGTGCACACGGGAAAATTGTGAACATTCAACCAATCCACTGTAAAAATATTTTAATTACAAGCATAAAAAATATTTTCAGTGAATTTAACCCCTTTTTTCTTCAATCGTCCAATCGATAATGTGATGTTTGTGTTCCAGCGACCCCGGACCTGACCTTCAAGCCATGCCTCGCAGGGACTCAGCTGCAGCAGGGCTGCAATCTATGCATCTGTGAACCCGACGGTGACGGATACCTTTGCACCAGAAAAGTATGCCCAGGAGCAGAAGACAGGAAGAAGAGAGGTATACTTAGTACGCCGCTAATATTTCTTCTTTCTTGCACACAGTAATGATGATAAAGTAAAGTCATGAGAAAGTTCATTCATGGATTAATAAGTACATTGATATTGAAATTGATTGAAATTGAAAAAATGAAAAATGTCAAAGCAGTTTATTTTTCTTCTCATATATTCAATCTATGACTATCAATAACGTAACGGGAAGCAACATGGATGGCGTAAGTCCTATCCTTTTAACATTAGGCCGTTTTCACCCTGATGGAATCAGCGCGCTTTCGTGTAAATTTGAGAGATTCGTAATTTCAAATCAAATCGTACGTATTAGGCTCGTATTTCAATATATAGTACATAGTTGTACAATTGCATTGATTTTAATCTTTCTCGTAGATGATGAGTAATTATTCAG
>OZ023339.1:15544110-15570906 GCA_964007535.1 Brachyptera risi | reverse complement strand
ACGGCATTCTTCCTCCAAGAAAGGAAAATGAACAATAGTTCGAATTACAGAAAATGTATGTAGCACAATGCAGCGAAGAATCAATGCAAGCATCTCTCATACTCCACTTTAAACATTCGAAATGATTTAATTGCATTTTCATACTTCATTTATATTTACATCTTCATAAAGTGGAATCAGAAACTCTACACACCTTGATCAAATAAACTCCATTCGTCAACTATCGAATCTAAAAAGCCGTGAATCTCAATGGTTTTACTATTATTCCTATTCATGTGTTGAATGAAAAACATTTATGAAATTATTTTCTTCAAAACGTCTGGTTTAAATTGTTCACACAATTGACGACAAGTGATTGACCCGCCCACAAACGTCACAACACAATACATCCAATCAAATGGGCTGTTTGTTATGTGGGAAAATTGACATAGCCTATCAGAGTATATCTAAATACCCACATGAAGTATAGATCAAGGTGGCCTGCCGATAAGCCACGCCTATCACTAGTGGCCAATTGTAATGATGTATGTTATTATCGGGCTCACATTCAGACATTTGTTTTTTAAGATTTTTATTTCCTGAATCTCGCCCAGCCAAATCTCATGGAGTTTTTGGAAACTTCGAGATGATATATCTCAGAAATAGTTTAACAGATATGACACAAAAACCAGACAGTTCCAAGTTGGATGAGTCCACGTGTACAGTTCAAAGTTTCATGTCGATCAGTCAAACAGTGCGACCTAAGCCTGGTTCACAATTAAAATAGTGATTATGAAATAGTGATTATGGAATATGGTTTAGTGTTTAAGCGAAATGGATGATGGCGTTTCCATGTAACCGTTCACAATAAGAAACTGGTTATAGTGATTAGGTCATAAGTCATAAGAAATGAAAAAAATCCATTTCTTATGAATTATTCATTATAACCGTTATGACAAGCCAGATTCTGACCAATCAGATGATGTAACTACTGTAGTCAAGTGACTGACCGTTATGTATTTCGGGTATTTTATTTTTCTCTGAGACTCAAATCAGACGTTCTCAACGAATAAATGTCAAAATGATATTTGACAGTTGCTGCAAGGCCCAATATATTATTTCAAAAGAAAAATATAATGATAATGGAATAATCTGGAGGGCCTAGGTTGTTGCTACTCCCACTAAAATTCTAACCCTTCAAGGCAAAATAATGATTTAGGTTGGCAGTGAACCATTGAAATAAGAGGCTATTGTGGCCCACCTATGTCACTATACACTATAACACTATTGCTATTTCATAATCACTATTCCTTATTTCAATTGTGAACCAGGCCTTATTTGCCGTATCTCACCTTATTTTTGAACAAAGCCATCTATATAATTCGAATAATGTAAATAATATAGAGGGCATTGCTTTGAACCAACAATGTGACGATACGAATGATGTTGCTCTTTGGGAAGGTGGTGGATTTTGATCGCAGTTAAGCTCTGACTATGTTCTAGAAACTTAGTGACATAACTAGAGTTAACTATTATCATATATTAATATATATATATATATATATATATATATATATATATATATATATATATATATATATATATATATATATATATATATATATATTATATATATATATATATATATATATATATATATATATATATATATATATATATATATATATATATATATATATATATATATATATATTAATCACTATTCTAAATTTTAATTGTGAAGCAGCCAGAAAACTCATCCAATAAACTATTATCAACAGAATATCAACTCTAATCCAAGATGCATGTAAGCAGTAAGCAGTAAAGTTGTTAGCATGACAAATGTAAGCAGTGCTTATTACCACGTCTTTCCCTCTGGTCCCGGTGGATGCAGAACTTCTGAGTGCAAGCAGCTGATCGGCCGTCAGCCGAGCAGCGACACGTGTTGCATTCCCTCTTGAACGACTTGCCAGGCTCACAGTCTTCGATCGTTTCTGAGGAAGAAACAGAGCTTTGGTCAGCTGAGTGGAACATACCTCCACCAGGCACACGCAGGTCATGCGTCGTTATATGAGTGATACATCTATATGGAGTATAATAGAGAACTCCACACAACTTGATGGATATATAAATATATATATATATATATATATATATATATATTTTTTTAATAACATCGAAACTTGATACAAAATCATTGTTCATCAATTAAGGCTATGGATGAAAGATAGAATCGTTCGGACGGGGAAATCATGCTGGCATTTGTCTAGACTACAGACGAAATCCACGTGAAACCATTGTTAAGATGGACGGTGGCGAACAGAAGACCGATCTACCCCAGCCTCCGTGTCGTATGAAGCGAGTGTGTTAGTTTTGAGCTACATTTGTCAGTGATTCTTTGATCTGCTAGCGGGAGTTTTCATCAGTCAGTTTTGAATGAATATTTCTTCAACCCACTGCTCAAATTTTCAAACTCTAATTGACACTTATATATTCAAGAAGACAAATGGCCAACTTAATCTAACCCTAAGCAGTTTAGCAATATCATCAGAAAGTTTCTAGAGGTCGGATTATGAATTATGATCCAATCAGTTGTCACCAGTATGATAATATAGATAGAACTATTGTTCACTTCTTTTTCTCGTTTGTTTGTGAAATTTCCACAAGCTATAAAAGTGTACAGAAAAGTTTTGTCATCTTTGGAAAAGACCCAAGAATTTCAGTCGAGTTTGAAGATCGTACCAGTCAAGACACACACACACACACACACACACACACACACACACACACATTCAGAGCCAATTCTTGAATAAAACATTCTTATCTTATGATTTATTAAAATCAGAAAAATGACACAATTCGATTGTTCCCCAATGAGACTGATTTTGCTGTGGACTACAGGATTTTGCATCACGAGAGAAATCTCATCAGACGAGCTTTGGCGAGGATTCAATTTGACATACTGGAAAAAATTGGTGTTCGTTTTTTTTTTTCTTCTTTTTTCATGTTTTTTTGTCGGTTCTCCACAGGTCAAACGGCTACAGCTATCAACTTCAAACTTTTTTTCTTCATGGTTCTTCATCTAACTCAGATCTGTATAGTTTTGTGGCATTATCGGGTGGTAACTTTTATTTTTATGAATTTTAGAAATTTCAAAAATAATCGTTAGAATAACACGGCGGAAAAAAAATTATTTCCAAAAAAAATGAAATTTTGTGTGAAGTTGAATTACATTTTGATACACATTTCTGGAAATTATCAGCTTGATTGGGTCAACAATTCCGAAGAAAAACGAAAAATGCGCTGAATTGGTACCTCTCGAAACAGTTTTTACCCATATTATAAATTAAATGTCAGCCAATTGGCGAATGTGGGCAAAAATTTTGCAAAAAAGTTGACATACTATTACTATCCCCTCGTCAAACAACGCATATACGGCGTTTTCCTAGTATATAATTAATTACATATATTTTTTCTCATGTAGGGCATATATATTTTTTTTTCATCCTCTCATCAATATTCTCACATTTATTTTTTGTCATTTGATTCATTTAATAATTCATGAATATTCATGATCCAACTCGATATTTCTTTGATCATAAGTGTGAATGATTGACTATCGATATGATAATATGAATATGTTCGAATATGATAAACTTATATTGCAAAGTAGGCACTTTTGGATATGATCCCAGGACTTCTAAAGCTGGATTTCCATGCACGCGATTCTCATATCGCGCGATACCATGTCGCGCGTCATGGCGGCGCGCTCGAATGTTGAACAAACCTCAACTTTCGTGAAGCGATTCGCGACTTGTCCCTGATTGGTCAGTGAAGGGAAATGTCTGCCGCCTTGCGATTTTGAGCCGCCATGACGCGCGACATGGTATCGCGCGATATGAGAATCGCGTGCATGGAAATCCAGCTTAAGCCGGCACCTTGGTCGGTGAAATAACCAGTTCGAGAATAGTGAACGATGAAATATTATTTTGGAGGGGAAAAATGAATCTTCTAACGTTTTTAAATTCGATTCAACTGTTGTTGAGCTTTCAATTGTAAAGAAAGGACTAAATTTTATGATGCTCTACCTCTAGAAATGAAAAATGAGAATTGTTTTAAAATTAAACTAAAGAATCACCTTATCAGTTAATGTTACTATAGCGTTAAAGAATGTCCAGAAGACTGACTTTATTTAATTTTAATCATCGACACTAGTCAGTTCTATATATACCAGTATTGTGAGTTTTTAAAATATTATTGACCATTGTGTATATTTTATTTTCTCTGTATTTAGTTTCATTTTGACGGTGACAATATCATGTACTTGATCAAACAGTATTATTAAAAAAATTATTAAAAAAAAAAAAAAAGTTCGACATTCAAAAATACTTCAACTTGTATTGTCTACCTCGTTTGGTCCTGGCGCAGATGAGCTTGGTGCAGCTGTACCCAGAGCCGTCTGCTGCGCATGTGCAGGTGTTGCAATCTCGCTGGACCTGACTGTTGGCGATACATTGGTCGCGCGGCGTATCTGTCACATACAAATACATACATAGTCAATTATTGCAATTTTTCTACACTAGGAAAACGCTATATACGCGTTGTAAGACGAGCGGAAAGTAATAGTATGTCGACTTCATTGCCAAACTTTTGCCTAAATTCGCCAATTGGATAACATTTGAGTTATAAATGGGTAAAAACGGTTTCGAGTGGTACCAATTTAGCACATTTCATGTTTTTTCTTCGAAATGGCTGACCCGATCAAGCTGAGAATCTCCAGAAATGTGTATCAAAATGTTATTCAACTTCACACAAAATTTTAATTTTTTGGAAAATGAAAATTTTTTAATTTTTTTTCCGACGTGTTATTCTAGCGAGTATTTTTGAAATTTCTAAAATCCATAAGGATGAAAGTTACAACCCGATAATGCCACAAAACTATACAGATCTAAGCTAGATGAGGAACCACTATGAAAAAAAGTTTGAAGTTCATAGCTGTAGCCGTTTGACATGTGGAGAACCGAAAAAAAACACAAAAATATATATATATATATATATTAAAACGAACACCAATTTTTTTCAGTATGTCAAATTGAATCCTCGCTAAAGCTCGTCTAATCATATTTTTCAATCATTTTCCACATGATATTTAATTTTAATCCAGTCACATACCAGGACCCAGATCTATTAGGGATTCCATCTTGGAACACACTAATTAAGGACCTTTTTATTAAGTAAGGATCAATATTGGTCCTAGCTCAAGACGACCTAAACTAGTCAAACGCGAAATATGCGTTGTAAGATGAGCGAGATATCTGGATAAGGTATAAAAGTCCTTGAAGTAGTTCTACCCTTGCTACTTTATCGACTCTGGTATTCTACACACCTTGATATCTGAATAAGGTACATAAGTCGTTAAAGTAGTTCTACTCTTGCCATTTCATTGACTCTGGTATTCTACACACCTTGATGTGTATAAAAAATACTTCATTGTTGGTTAACCCTTGAATCTAGAAAGCAGTGAATTTCGACAAATTAATTCTGTCACAATTTTTATGATATATTTTATGAATATTATCAGTCATTTTTTTTTTTCAAAACGACTGATCAGAATTGCTTACAAAATCGTGATAATGTGTAAAATCCATGTATACACATTTAGAGAGAATTTCATTCCATTTGGAGAGATTTTATTTTTCAACATTTTCCGCCCAGCCAAATCTTATGGGGTTTTTAGATACTTTGAGATGATGATTCTCAAAATCGGTTCAACCGATTCATCCCAAAAACTATACAGTTCTAAGTTGGATAAGTTTCCGTGCACAAAAAAAAGTTTCATGTCGATCAGTCAACCCTTGCGACATGTGGAGTGCTTACAAACAAAAAAACAAACAAACAAACAAAAACACACAGACAAACCCCTATAAGAGTAGGTTGGAGACTTCGCTACGCTCATCTAATCATATTTTTCAATCATTATCCACATGATATTTAATTTTAATCCAGTCACACACCAGGACCCAGATCTATTAGGGATTCCATCTTGGAACACCCTAATTAAGGACCTTTTTATTAAGTAAGGATCAATATTGGTCCTAGCTCAAGACGACCTGAAGATTCAACTCTTTGTGAATCCGAACCCACTACCATTCTTCTCATTCATAATTACCACTTCTTCGAATACTATTCGAGATCATGATTCATTTGCCTGATTTAATTGCTGATTTTCACTTCCGGTGATTGAAATTCCGAATTTATAGTGAGCTCGAACTTCATGGTGGTTCATTGTCAGAATGAATAGACGACATATTCTCTTCTGAATGTCATTATGCAATTTTTGATCAATTTTGAGCCAATTCAAATTTATGTTTTCAATCTGATGTTTGAAGCTAATCTCCACATTAACAATTCACTAATTATCCATCTTATAAAAGCTCAAAGAGAGAGAATGACAATTTAATTGACGGTTGTCCGCATAGCGGCATACCAAGATGGTACAGCGTAATATAGTCAATACATAGTACAATGGTTATTTACAAAAGTGATGAAAAATTGATTACAGAAAAATCCTGAAATATTATAAAACTAATTTAATTGAGGGTAGATAACAAAAGTATGAAAAAAATATGAGAATGGAAGAAGGTAATAGAAAAAGAAGGTATCATTAATATTATTAAAAAGATTGAAATTATTTGAAGGAATGTAAATGGTGCTGTAAAAGACCTACCGAATCTAACAAAACTGAGTTCACAATATTTCTTAATATAACCTTCTTTGGGATTTTAAATGAAATTAAATGAAATTTCATACTGAAATGGTTGAACAGCTTGGATATCAATATTATTTGCCAATAGATCTTAGTTATCAGTGCGTCAGACCCAATATAAATGAACCAATATTATTTGAATCGGCTGATCACGTCTAACAACACTCGAAGCTAATCCTCCCAATATCAATATGATTTGACCTTTCTTTTCTTTGAACGTTTCTTTATTGAGTCAAGTTGAAATAAATAAATGTTATACATTGCTGTTTTTACCCCATTAAGATTAGGGGGTAAATCCTATCTTGTGCTGGGGTAATTGACATAAAGTGAATTTAGACATTGATTGATCATTATATGAGCGTAGCGAAGTCTCCATCCCACTCTTATAGGGCTGTGTGTGTGTTTTTTTTTTTTTTTTTTTGGGCACTGCACAGGTCGCAGGGTTTGACTGATCAACATGAAACTTTTTTTGTACGGGCCAACTTTCACAACTTAAAACTGTATAGTTTTTGGAATGAATTGGTTGAATAGATTTTGAGAAATATCATGTCGAAGTTTTTATAAAACTCATAAGATTAGGCTGGGTGAGAAAATTTGAAAAAAATGAAACCTCTCCGAAGAAAATAAAACTTTCTCTCTGAGTGTTTGAACATAAATGATACACATAACCATCATTTTGTGAGCAATTCGAACCAGCCGTTTCGAAGAAACAAATTCAAATAACTGTTTTTATACATCAAATAATATGGAAATGAGACAAGATTCACTGCTTCCTAGAACCGATAATTGCCCAAGCATTAAATATTCTTCATATTCGTCAAGGTGTGTAGAATACCAGAGAAGATAAAGTAGCAATTAAATGAAGGACAAAGTGTGTAGAATATCAGAGTCGATAAAGTAGCAAATGTAGGACTGTTATTATACCTTATTCAGATATCTCGCTCATCTTACAACGCATATTTCGCGTTTGCCTGGTAAAATAATGAAAAGTATATGAATGTGTAGTTCAACTTTCTATATTTGTCCACATGCTATAATTGTCGAATTTTCGAGCATATCGCATATTTGTGTCAGAAATGAATAATTGACGGAAATCCATGCAATATAAAAGTAAACAAAATTTATTCTCTCAGCAATAATTAATGTCTGTGTTATGTGTTTCCATTATTGTTGTGCACATTAAGAATGTTCCCATATAGAATATTCACCTCTCTTTTTCCTGTCATCACCAGTTGGGCAGACGCGTTTGGTACAGCGGTATCCTGTACCCTTGGCTCCACATGTACATGTGTTACAGTCCTGTTCCACTTTGGATCCTGGAGTACACGGCTTGAACGCCAGGTTCTCGATTTCTGGAACACAAATATCAAATATTCACTCTTGATATTCATCTTCTTAACGCTTCGGTTCCAAGTATAAGCTTTGGAGGTGGTCCTTTTTTTCTTTTTTCTTCTTGGGTTTTAACGACGCACTGTGATGATTACTAAGATCTATTGGCGTCGGATGAATGATTAATGAGATGATGGGATGATGAGATGAAGGTTTTTTATGGGTAGTGGAAAGGATAGTGGGAAGGAAGCGGTCGTAGCCTATATTGTAGGAACCATCCCGGCATTAGCCTAGACTACAGAGGGAAACCACGAAAAACCTCAAAATACAGAATACAAAATCAGAGATTACATCTCTATGAAACTTGATGTCATGTCCACAAATCTGCGTGGACAGTGGCAGTATCCGTCAGAGAACGGACTGTACTGATCACTGAAATCTATTGTGATGAACGAGATCAGTTATTCCATCAGGTGTTTTTGTATAGTGGGAAGAAATCGGTTATGACCAGTTATTGAGAAATGATCCCAGTATCAACCTGAATATCAGAGAGATACCACAAGAAACCTCCGTCAGGGAGATAGACCGCGGTGGTAATGGAACCTAGGTCTCCTGAATAATGGTTCAGTGGGATGGTTGCTCGATCACTTGGAATAAAATGTTCTAATAAATCATACTTTTCCTGAACAGGCACTTAGAATATCTCATTTTAGTGTAGGAGTTGGGGAAGCAAAATTGTGAATCAAGATGCTATATGAATCTGGGGCTTATCGCACATACATACCGTACTGAAAGTGAAACATTCAAAATGTTTCCTTGCACCATCTTCTAATCAATTGAACACGAGTCTCAATAAAGTTAGCATGAATTATGACGAAGGAGTGAATTGGGAAGGTGTCAAGGGATACATATAGTGGGGAAGAGGAGTTCACATGAATTGATGACAGATCACTTCAACTATCTTCTCCCGCCTCTACCCTTCCCTCGTCAAACACTTTCCACCACCCTTCCCTCTTAATCGTTGGTTGCAAACGTATGAAGTACTGAGTTGTGCTCGTCACCTCGTTTTGGTCGTGGCTCACAGATGTTCCTGGTGCAGCTGTACCCAGAACCGTCTGGTGCGCATGTGCAGATGTTACAATCTCGGGTTATCTTGCTGTTGGCGAAACATTTCTCCGTGGCGGTATCTGGTGGACAATTCAAAATTGGAATTATTTCCAATTGTATCAATCATATCCATACAGAATTGACAAAATTACCAAATGTGATGAGACCACCCAGAAGTTTTGAAGCAACCAAGAGGTTCCGCTTCGGAACGGACTCAGTTATTAGTTCTCAGCCTTGATCAGGAAATAATGATTGTATCAATTTGTATATCAAGATTTGGATTTCAATAAGAGAAAAAAGGATAATTCGTCCAACATTTGACCTGCTTGTGGTCGAGAAGATTAGTAGACGGTATAATCGACAAAAATTGATGGGTAATACCTCAGTTTGAGGAATTGGGTACCAGAATCCTCCACGTGACCAGTGGGGTGTTGATAATGTACGACTTCATCAGCTATTCAACTTGCCCGATCAAATATTCTCGGATATATTATAAAATATAATCTATATGAACGTTCGTTTGAATCAATATCAAAACTTGCTACAATATAATTTTTCACAAAGAAGGCAAAAGATGAAAGGATTTTCAAGAATTCATAACTTGGATTCCATAAACTGAATAATAAGTGATTAATTCGAATGGATATCAAAGCATTTACTATATATTACTGAATGTTTCCGTTTCCGGAATGAGTCAAGACTCGACACACAATCATGTGAACATATTCTTATATACAATATCCATTACATTCACTCTTCCCACTGAGTTATTGGATCTCAATTAAAAAACTTCGATAGTGAACAAATAACAAATACTATGCATGATATGATTGCATCAATTCTCACTGAGAAAATTGATCTTCGAAATTTCTATCGAATTTATAATTGTCTTATGAATTTTTAGAATTACTGTTTATATATTTCGTTTACCTCGTTTGGTTCTGGCGCAGATAAGCTTAGTGCAGCTGTACCCGGAGCCGTTTGCTGCGCATGTGCAGGTGTTGCAATCTCGCTGGACTTGACTGTTGGCAATACATTGGTCGCGCGGCGTATCTGTCACATTCAAATACATACAGCGTCAATAACTGATTCCAAATCAGTTTCAGAGATTAAATAAATTTCAAATTTGATTCTTTGATAGTTGGTTCGATTTCAGCATTGAATCACCTCGGAATCCAATTCCATAATTTTATCGATAATCATCTACATTTTTACCATCACTATTCACGTGATCATTTAATCACTATACCACATGTTTCAGTTGTCAAGTTATCGATCATATCGCATATTCGTGTCAAAAATGAATTGACGGAAATCTATATGCATGGAAAGAGGCAGCAAATTTGTTTTGGTGATACTTTTTTTTGATGATTTTGTTTTTTGATAATTGGTCGATTTGGTTAAGTCACCCTTGGAAGCTTGATCAGCTGAGGCATTTCTTTATAAAATGAAGCCACCGTTTGGCGTGGGTTCGAGCCCCGCATAAGGCATGGGTTTTTATAAAAGTTCTTTCACTTATCATCACTTCATGGTTTCATAATCACCTGCTCATTGGTACCCCCATATAACGAGCTGTTGGTGGGGTCGTTGAGCAAGCAATAATCATGATGAATCATCAATACATTACTGTAGTGCCACTTTGTCCACATTTGTCCAAATGCTATAATTGTCTTGTTATCGAGCATATCGCATATTTGTGTAAGAAATGAATAATTGACTGAAATCCATGCAATATAAAAGTAAACAAAATTTATTCTCTCAGCAATAATTGATGTCTGTGTTATGTGTTTTCATTATTGTAGTGCACATTAAGAATGTTCCCATATAGAATATTCACCTCTCTTTTTCCTGTCATCACCAGTTGGGCAGACGCGTTTAGTACAGCGGTATCCTGTACCCTTGGCTCCACAGGTACATGTGTTACAGTCCTGTTCCACTTTGGATCCTGGAGTACACGGCTTGAACGCCAGGTTCTCGATTTCTAGAACAAAAATGTACGTATATATTATAACATACATATTCACCTTCTCAACTCTGGTTGAAAGTACATGCCTTGGGGATACAGCCCTCAATATCTTGAATGGATCATCGAGATATAATTCCTTCAAAATATTGGTCATGCACACCACAATATACCTTTTTGGATTCACCAAAATATGGAGCATCAAGGTAATTCTTTTCTCGAGAACTATAACCCTGCTTGACATCACATATAGCCATATAAGTATATATTCGAACTACTTCAGAAAAAAAGTACAATTCCCCGAAAGTGTATTGTGATTGTATATACTGAAGATGATTCACCTAAAATAAAGAACGTAATTTTTTTTAAGAGGGATAATATGAATATGAGAGATCTGACGGCTGAGCTTTGTACTCTTGTCTTGCGGGACTTTTGAATCCAGCCCAGCACTGCATTGTTTCCAAATCGGAATTATCAATATGGCATCAGCTGAACGTCATATCAAAGTTCTTCATCATCTTGAAGTCCAATCTCATTCTATCAAATCGGTATCAAATTTAATGCTATCTTCAAGATTGCATTGTTATTAACTCAATCACGTCTTACTCTAGAAACAGATATATCGTATATTTGTGTTGAAAACAGGACCATGACGATCATTTCAGAAAAAATCGATTTTTTACAGTTCACTCTGAAGTAAGAAAATAAGAAGTAGGAAGTAAGTTTTTTATCACTATTGAAGTTATTCATCGCTTTGTATACAGATGATATGAATTTCACTCAAAATATATTTTTATCGACAACTCTTACATTGAAAAATGTATGGTTATACTACATGCTATAATTGTTTTGTGTACGCACATATTGCAAATTTATGTCAGTGCGTGATCTGAATTTACAACACGTTTAGTTTGGTGAGTCTCACAAATATAATTTCGCGAGCTCATGAATGAAAATTACTCTTGAACTTCGATTTTTTGTGACCAATATTATATTATTGACTGTGTAATTTTTATGATTCAATGTTCTGTATGAGTGTTATATATATATATATATATATATATATATATATATATATATATATATATATATATATATATATATATCCTGACGTGACATACATTTTTTAGAGGATCAATGATCAAATTGAAGGAATTATTATAATTATCATTATTACCGATTGTGCTATGTTATCTCTACAGAAATTTCGAATTTGTATGGAGTTCAACGAAGAATGCTGATGATATTATTAGAGTTGGATGGGAGATTTATGAGATGATGACGTGAACGTTTGGTTGATTATGGGAAGTATAGCAGGAGGGATGAGATAACGACCCACATTGTAGGAAACATTCCGGCATCAGCATTGACTACAGAGGTAACCACAGAAATTCCTGAGCATATGGACGAAGGCAAAAATTTGACTGAGGTCCGATATTCCTCTTACTTCTTGAATCACAAGAAGAGAGCGCGTTAGCAGCTGAGCTGAATGTGCTGGTAGATATGCTATCATAAATGTATAGTAACTTATAGAGTATAATCACCTCTTTTCTTCCTGTCTTCAGTTGCTGGACAAACACGTTTAGTGCACAGGTATCCGTCACCCTTGAAGCCACAGGTACATGTGTTACAGTCCTGTTCTACTTTCGTTCCTGGGGTACACGGCTTGAACGACAGGTCTTCGATTTCTGGAACAACACAACCAAATAACTCCGGTCAAATAAAGAATAATGGAATTTTGGCAGATCTTTGTTGACAGGCTTGAATATCAAGCTTCTTTTGTTTCACATCGACCCTGATTCGCAAGCTTGATAAGACAATGACAAGTTTGTTCTATACTTCTTCTTCATCTGCCGACTTTCGTTGGAAGAAGGCATAGGAATCATCTCTAGATGCTGCAGCTCTGAACAAGGACCCCGTGCTCTGCCCCAACCAGTCCCTAATATTTTTGAGCCACGAAGTCTTCCTCCTGCCAGGCCTACGGTTCCCTTCAAGCGTATGTTTGTTCTATACAATGTGTTGTAATTGTTATAGCAGAGGACATATTCAATATTTCTGTTTATCCGGAATCTTGATTCCCAACACGTTTAGTTGACTTTATCCAACGAATGAGCTGATGAATTCGAATGCATGAATATATAAGTATTCATTGGAAATTTCACCGTCTGAGAAATATATCAGAACGGTACAGACTTGTATCGTGAATTAGCCTCCAGGTTATATTTACCTCTTTTCTTCCTGTCTTCAGTTGCTGGACAGACACGTTTAGTACACAGGTATCCGTCACCCTTGAAGCCACAGGTACATGTGTTACAGTCCTGTTCTACTTTTGTTCCTGGGGTACACGGCTTAAACGACAGGTCCTCGATTTCTGGAACAACACAAAACTCCAGTCAAATGAGGAATAATGGAATTTTGGCAGATCTTTGTTGACAGTCTTGAATATCAAGCTTCTATTGTTTCACATCGATCCTGATTTGCAAGCTTGATAAGACAATGACAAGTTTGTTCTATACTTCTTCTTCATCTGCCGACCTTCGTTGGAAGAAGGCATAGGAATCATCTCTAGATGCTGCAGCTCTGAACAAGGACCCCGTGCTCTGCCCCAACCAGTCCCTAATATTTTTGAGCGACGAAGTCCTCCTCCTGCCAGGCCTACGTTTCCCTTCAAGCGTATGTTTGTTCTATACAATGTGTTGTAATTGTTATAGCAGAGGACATATTCAATATTTCTGTTTATCCGGAATGTTGATTTACAACACGTTCAGTTGACTCATTATGGGCTGATGGATTTTAATGTATGAATATATAAGTATTCATTGGAAATTTCACCGTCTGAGAAATATATCAGAACGGTACAGACTTGTATCTTGAATTAGCCTCCAGGTTATATTTACCTCTTTTCTTCCTGTCTTCAGTTGCTGGACAAACACGTTTAGTACACAGGTATCCATCACCCTTGAAGCCACAGGTGCATGTGTTACAGTCCTGTTCTACTTTTGTTCCTGGGGTACACGGCTTAAGCGACAGGTCCTCGATTTCTGGAACAAAATAACAAATATATGAACATATCAAAACGAATAGAACTTCAACAGATGTAATTTTTATCACCGAGAAAATGGTTTTACAGAGTTGATGTATTCTGTTGAATACTCCTTACTTGTCTTTGCTTTGATTATCTTTGTACTCTATTTTTATTTGTTCTCAATGTGTACAGTTGAAGTCATTTGCTATTTATTGTTGTATTTACCTAATTCATTACTAAAAATGTTGTTCTATATCATCTATGATGTGATCAACCAAAAAGAAAATAAAACATTATTATTACTATTATTATTATTATTATTATTGATATTATTATTATAATTATGTTAGCATACAAGTTGTTGATGGGTATGAATATCACTGCTATTGTCTCACAATGATTCAAAGTTTGCAGCAAACTGGAACAATAACAAGTGAGTACTGTATAATGTGATTCAATTGTTATGGTTTCTGTCACATCGGATATTTATGTTGGTCCGGAATCCGAGTTCACAACACGTTCACTTAATTTATTCAAAAAATTAAATGGCAGATTTGAATATTTAAAAGGGTATGATTTATTGGTAATATCACGGTTGAGTTAAAAATCAGAACAGTACAGACTCGTATTGTGAATGAGCTTCCAGGATATATTTACCTCTTTTCTTCCTGTCTTCAGTTGCTGGACAAACACGTTTAGTACACAGATATCCATCACCCTTGAAGCCACAGGTACATGTGTTACAGTCCTGTTCTACTTTCGTTCCTGGGGTACACGGCTTAAACGACAGGTCCTCGATTTCTGGAACAACACAAAACTCCAGTCAAATAAAGAATAATGGAGTTTTGGCAGATCTTTGTTGAAAGGCTTCAATATCAAGCTTCTATTGTTCCACATCGATCCTGATTCGCAAGCTGGATGAAAGAACGACAATTTTGTTCTCTACAATGTGTTGAAATTGTCATGGCAGAGGACATATTCGACATTTCTGTTCATTCAGAATATCAATTCTCAACACGTTCAGATGACTTGATCTAACGACTGAACTGACAAATTCATATATATAAATATATATATATATATATATATATATATATATATATATATATATATATACACACATGAATATGGACGTATTCATTGATAATGTCACCGTTCGAGTTATATATCAGAACGTTAATGGATTGTGAATGAGCTTCCAGGATATATTTACCTCTTTTCTTCCTGTCTTCAGTTGCTGGACAAACACGTTTAGTGCACAGGTATCCGTCACCCTTGAAGCCACAGGTACATGTGTTACAGTCCTGTTCTACTTTTGTTCCTGGGGTACACGGCTTAAACGACAGGTCCTCGATTTCTGGAACGAAACATCGCACATTTTACTCTGGAGAGTTACCTTTCTAACGCTTCAGTTTAGATTACAAATCTTCAAGTTACAGAGTCGTGTATTTATAGAACACGAATAACTTGCACACATTATTATTGAAGGTTCAGTCGACCCACCTGTCCCCTCCCCCTATTTCCCCCCCCCCCCCCCACCTTCCCACCCCTCTGGCTCTGGCGCCCATGTAGTGATGTCCATCATCATTATTATCAATCTCAAAATATATTCCTTGATATTCATCCACATTCATTCATTCATGTGTTTATTTATTTTCCATCCCTTAATTAACATACGTCAAAATACAGAATTGCACGAAACAAAATATTAGGAAAGTGATAGTATCAAAAATATAATAATAATGCTGGATGGATTGATTATGATTATATATTAGGAGTATTGTGAATAATAGTATTGATATCAATGATCACAATAATGAGATTAACAACAATACATGATGAGAAGGAAAATATATTGAAACTATGACTATCAATAATGTAACGGGATAAGCAACATGGCGCTTTCCTTTCACACCATACGTATATCAAAGGGATGCCGCCTCACAAATGTTATGATGATTTGCTGGTATTGTTGTATATTGATCTATACAAGTAATGATTGTAATGCAATCTGTGAATCCAGCTCTTTCCAACTGCATCAAACAATATTGGGATACATTTCATTTAAATTGGCCAATCTAAATTTAAAATACGTCTGTAAAAGCATTTAGTCCCCTAGTCAAGAGCCCTACTGCTATATTTACCATTTGATAACTGGATAATTACTCATCATCTACGAGAAAGATTAGAATCAATGCAATTGTACAACTATGTACTATATATTGAAATACGAGCCTAATACGTACGATTTGATTTGAAATTACGAATCTCTCAAATGTACACGAAAGCGCGCTGATTCCATCATGGTGAAAACGGCCTAATGTTAAAAGGATAGGACTTACGCCATGTTGCTTCCCGTTACGTTATTGATAGTCATAGATTGAATATATGAGAAGAAAAATAAACTGCTTTGACATTTTTCATTTTTTCAATTTCAATCAATTTCAATATCAATGTACTTATTATCCAATGAATGAACTTTCTCATGACTTTACTTTATCATCATTACTGTGTGCAAGAAAGAAGAAATATTAGCGGCGTACTAAGTATACCTCTCTTCTTCCTGTCTTCTGCTCCTGGGCATACTTTTCTGGTGCAAAGGTATCCGTCACCGTCGGGTTCACAGATGCATAGATTGCAGCCCTTCTGCAGCTGAGTCCCTGCGAGACATGGCTTGAAGGTCAGGTCCGGGGTCGCTGGAACACAAACATCACATTATCGATTAGATGATTGAAGAAAAAAAGGGGGTAAATTCACTGAAAATATTTGTTATGCTTGTAATTTTAATATTTTTACAGTGGATTGGTTGAATGTTCACAATTTTCCCGTGTGTACGACAATGGGTTTGACCCTTTACAGCACACACATTTTAGGTTTCAACGAATTAGTGTATAACGTCTTTAGTAATGGTTTAGTCTTAGTTGGATGAGCGAAACGAAGACTCAATTTCGCCATACCCGGAAAAAAGTGCTTTTTTTTTTTTTTTTTGTTCGCGCTCCACAGGTCAGACAAAAATTCAAAATCAGTTGAGACTTGGCACACTCAAGTATCCTTATCCAATTTGATACTGCATAGTTTTGAGGCACGATCGGTTCAACTACTTCTGAGAAAACTTATTCCAAAGTTTTCAAAAATCCCATTAGAATAACCCAGAGGAAAAAATTCGTGAAAAATATTTCATCTGAGAGGATTCAAATTCTCGGAGAATCTCAATCCGATAATGATACACATTAATTCGAATTTTCACTGAGATCGGATCAGCCGTTTCGATGTAAAAAAATATTTAATGTAATTTTTGTTAATTATTCAAAGCTATGAAGATACCTATTAAATCAAAGCAACAAGTGTCACCACTTGATTTTAAACGATTGAAACAGAGCCTTCTTTATTATTATATGAATTAATAATGGAAAATAAGATGGCAGTGATGTAATGGTTTGGATCTCAAGGTGTATATATATATATACATATAATAACCAATCCAAAGATAAGTTGATATGTTCCAGCTCATCCATCAACGCGGCAACACATAAGGCCTTTGCCTAGTTTCATATATTGAGGTTTTCTAATCTAAATTTTAGCTGCACCTGTATATAATACTACTCACCTTCTTGTTCAGAAACTTAATTTGACAGGCACTAAATGACCTCGCTGTTGATGAATTAAAACCCTAATATACATTCACTCAACTGTGTGTTAATTTACGTATCCATCTGTTTTTGTTGTATTTTCCGTGTATTCAATTTTGTTTCTGAAATAATTGTGAATTATGTTTCAAACTGGAATGTGAGAACGGCCCTGCCGAATTTCGCCAGCAATAAAGATCCTATGATGATAATAGCGGAGACTCTCATCCCTCTGTTATGTAGCTTTGTCTGTTTTTTTTTTTTTTGGTTTGTAAGCACTGCACAGGTCGCAGAGTTTGACTGATCGACCTAAACAATTTTCTGTACACGCAAGTTTATTCAACTTATATGTGTTGGTTGAATGGTTTCAAAGTAGAATTTGAGGGAACAATCACTAAAACCTGGCCAAGAAAAATCAAACTGGTTTTCAAACTGTTTTATCGATTCCTTCTGAAGAGGGTCAAAGAAATAATTGAATGAATACAATAAAGGAATAATAACAAATTTATTAGGAACAGAATGGCGTCTTGAATTCATGAAAATTATTTTTAGTTCGGTTATTATCTCGGAGGCACTCTATAAACACTGAAAATGCAGACTGTCACGATGTTTTTCACTCAAAAAATGAGCTAGATATTCAAATTATGCCCCAATAAATTGAATTGTTATTTTCCAAAACATCGATTTGAGGAAAATGGCCACTTCAATTCGGGCAAACTTTATGAGAGGTTATTATAACTACTTACCTATATCAGTTATCGATCAATTTGGATCCATATCTCACAAAATTTGCTCACGGAAACTAATTGATCGAATTTTGAATTAATCATCATTCATTCACAAATGTACCGCAATTTCCACTCGATTGATCTCAATTCTTATTTTAGTCGAGTGAGAGAATATGTTCATGATTTTAAAATAATTTGTTTGTATGAAAATCATCAACATTGATCAATAAAAATCAAATCGTGTTTTCATGATAATGCGATTTGAATCAAAATGGCCGCCTCGATTTGAGAAAACTTTTTTTTTTCAGTTAATGATACCAAGGCAATCAAAATACATGAAAAAAACTGTGCTAAAATTTGTTTGAGGCTAAAACTCAGATTGACTGGAGTAACACGCTCATCCAACAGCGCATGCGCATATGTTGGATTCTCTTATTCGTTTTAATCGCTCAATAAGCGAAATTCAAAAATTCAAATGCAAATTGTTTTATTTCTGTGGAGAATCAAAAACAGAGTATCACAGAATTGTCAAGACATTTTTTTTTTCGAACAAAAAACAGACACACATATAAATAATGGACAATATCAAATATAGAATATACAAAATGTATACAAAATCAATATATGATAATATCAATATAATTACAAAAAATGTAAAAAATGTGTTACAATGAAATTAGTTACCGGTATAATAGAGTGCATCACATTATAAATTACAAGTTATCAAAATTAAAATTGCACTTGATGTTAAAATTGAAAATTGTATGTATTAATTAACAAACTCATTCACAGAGTAATAGCATTTGCTAAGAAAAAATACTTTTTTTCAATCTTAAATTTCTCCACACCCGACTTTTTACAATCTTTATTGCATTCGGGAAGAAAATTATGCAGTCTGTTGCCTGTAAGTATTGTATTGTATTTATAAGCATTTCATTGTTAGACGGCCTTTAGCGAGGATTCAATTTGACATACTGAAAAAAATTGGTGTTCGTTTTTATGTTTTTTTGTGTTTTTTTTATGTTTTTTTGTCAGTTCTCCACAGGTCAAACGGCTACAGCTATCAACTTCAAACTTTTTTTCATAATGGTTCCTCATCTAACTTAGATCTGTATAGTGTTGTGGCATTATCGGGTGGTAACTTTTTTTTATGAATTTAAGAAATTTCAAAAATACCCATTAGAATAACACAGCGGAAAGAAGAGAATATTTTTATTTTCAGAAAAAAATGAAATTCCGCCTGAAGTTGATTCACATTTTGACACACAATTCTGAATTTTTTCAGCTTGATCGGGTGAGCCATTTCGAAGATAAACCATGAAATGTGCTAAATTGGTACCACTCGAAGCAGTTTTTACCTATTTCTAGCTTAAATGTCATCGAATAGGCGAATGTAGGCAAAATTTTGGCAAAGAAGTCGACATACTATTACTATCCGCTCGTCTAACAACGCATATATGGCGTTTTCCTAGTACTATTTAAATTGCATGACAATGCGACAATGCCTATGCAAATGTGTCAATTGAAATAAAATATTAATAGATAAGCCTATGACTTTTATAATTATGAATATGAACACAAATACAATTACTGATGAATAGTTCTGTGGATAGAGAGATAATTTTATCAAAACAATGCCGCCAAAACGGTTGCCACACGGACACAGTATAACAAAATTCATAAAAACAATGCATAATTTAAAAAAAAAAAATTAAATGTAAGAATATAATAGAGAATATATATACTTCATCAACAGTGGAAAATTATGGTCACCAACAGCACAGTCCTGGTGTTGAAGTTCATTGGTTCTGAATAATCAAAATGGGGTGGTAAGATCGCCCTTGTGGTGCCCCGTCCAAACGATCCTACCTTCCATTCATAGCCCTAATTGAGTGACAAAGATTTTGTATCAAGTTTCGATGTTTCAAAAAAAAAACTTTGGCTTTGAATACTTGCTAACTCGGTAATTATTCAAAATATTCTGACAAATGATTAAGCGGTTTAACGATTAAGGCCCGGGATTATCAAGTCTAGTTAGCCTTCATCTAACAATTCAAACTTGCTATCACCATGGTTACCTGTGGTATTTGTTTTCACCAACTCTCAGATAAATACTAACTCGACTTGGTAATACTGGGCCTGAGTGAAATTGATGCAAGCGACAAATAACACAGTATTGGTTATGGTATTAGTATGTTGATGTTGAACAAAATTCCCGCAAACTCCTGGAATTGACTCCATTCACTGTTATGATTCAAATAATGTCATGACCTGATAACCATAGGCCCTTGTTGCTCCCAACCAACTGGTGTTGTTCAGTATTACGATATATGTGTGATACGGACTGACCTTTGACAATTAGAGATTCGATAAAAAATAACTGATAAATTTAACATCTGTTCGTTCTATAAAATCGTGAATAATGAGCCATTACTAATTCAAAATAGTCCATGCAAAATTTTGCAGGACGTACAGTTCATGATTGATCAGTTGGATATGTATATATATATATATATATATATATATATATATATATATATATATATATATATATATTTATATATATATATATATATATATATATATATATATATATATATATAAATATATATATATATATACATATATATATATATATATATATATATATATATATATATATATATATATATATATATATATATACATATATATATATATATATATATATATATATATATATACATATATATATATATATATATATATATATATATATATATATATATATATATATATATATATATATATATATATTCATATATATATATATATATATATATATATATATATATATAAGATATATATATATATATATATATATATATATATATATATATATATATGTATATATATATATATATATATATATATATATATATATATATATATATATATATATATATATATATATATATAGATATAGATATAGATATAAATATATATATATATATATATATATATATATATATATAAATATATATATATATATATATATATATTCATATATATATATATATATATATATATATATATATATACATATATATATATATATATATATATATATATATATATATATATATATATATATATATCCATATATATACGTATATATATATATATATATATATATATATATATATATATATATATATATATATATATCCATATATATATGTATATATATATATATATATATATATATATATACAGGCATGCAGTGGGGCCAGGGCGGTCCAGGGCGGCGCCCTGGTACTTTTTTGGGGGGCAGGGCGGAGCCCTGCTTCCAATTTCAATCCGGAGGCAGGGCGGGGTAGGGCGCTGATCTTTGCTAATCTATTTTATATTTATAATCATGGGACAAAGTACGTATTAAAATAAAAATCCAGTAGGCCTAACAATACAATAATTAACCTAATGAAAATTATTCAACATCGCAGACTTGACAATAATGAATTGTGAAGTGAATGTATTCATCATAGATCTAGCTGAAAGAATATACCCCATGAATTGTATTGTTAATATTACTTTTCCTGGAATTTTATGTAGAAATGCCTGGTTAGCTTCCCCTTCAACGTTGCTGCTTCTGACTTTTTGAGTACTGTTCGAGTTTTCCATGTAACACCTAAGCCGTGAGCGGAAGCTCTTCACAATAATTGTTATTGCTCTTACTCTGTCTGTGGTATTTTTCCATAAAATCGATTTCATTTGAGAATTCTGAAGAATTGGATTATTTACAGAATAATGTTTTTCCGAGTACCAAAGTTTTGTTCTGTCACTCATCAGTACACAAACTATCGCTTATTAGTTTACTCGTGTACTTCGGTGTGTACAGTCGATATATCTGTCAGTTCGTTTAGTGTTTATATAGTTTTGTACACGTTTTCATTATGAAAAGGAAGAGTGTTCAGGGCACATTGGCCAACTTTTTCAGAAAAACTTCTAAAAGCGATCAAAACCCGGTGCATAATAGTGACGTAGAAAAAGAACAACAAAGTGGAGATGATCGGCTCAAAGAAGTAGAGACAGAAAGTGTTATATTGAGCAACGTAAATGATACGCGAGGCGAATCAAGTGTTAATGTGAGTGATTGTTTGAAAAGTGGCCTAAATAACGACGTGATTTCAGGAGAATCTATCCCATCTTACCCAGACGTGTGGACTGAAGTTCAATGGTTAGATCGAAAAAAAAAGAATAAGTGGTTAGACTCAAAAGATACCAAGCTAGGTTGTAAGGTTTGCTCTGATGTTAAATCTCTGGGTCCCAATAAAGTGCAGGGATTATCGCTGAGTTTTGAGTGGATGAACTATGCTGTGAGCTACAACGGTAACGATAGAGAACAGAAGTTGAAATCTCTTCGGACAAAAATCTCTGCTCACCAATCATCAACTGCACACGTAAAAGCAGAACTTATATTGGCTGAGGCTGCGACAAAAACATTGGAAGCTAGTACATTGAAACAAAATGAATCTCACCTCAAACGCACTGAATGCATTTTTAATACGGCTTATTACATAGCAAAAAATGATCGACCATTCAGTGACCACGAGGGATTGATTTCTTTACAAAAGAAAAATGGAGTAGATATGGGAATTACGCTTCATTCACGCAGCAGTGCCAATGAAATAATCAATCATGTTGCAACCGAGTTTAGAAAGAAGTTGTCCTCTAAACTCGTTTCTTCAGAGAAAAAAATATCGGTGCTAATCGATGAATCAACTACACTAGGTAAACAATCCGCTCTAATCGTTTACGTGAAAACTGTGTTGGATGTAAATGAAGAATTAATTTTTCTCGATTTGGTAGAGTTAGAAAATCAGAAAGCAGATACTGTTACTGAGGCCTTACTGAAATGTCTTGCATCGTATGGATTCTCAGAGGCGTACCTGAAAAAACATCTTGTTTGTTTCGCCTCGGATGGTGCAAGCGTTATGCTAGGCAAAGCTTCGGGTGTAGCAAAGCTTGTGAAAGAAAGACTTGAACAACCTGATATCGTAATTTGGCATTGCCTCAACCATCGTTTAGAATTAGCAGTCAATGACAGTATCAAAGATATGAATGCTATAAACAATTTCAAAGGTTTTATAGATACACTGTATGCACTGTACAGTCAATCAACTAAAAACGCCAGTCAACTGAAGAAAATAGCTCTAGAGTTAGATGTACAGCTAACAAGAATAGGTCGCGTTTTAGGAGTACGCTGGGTTGCAAGCAGTTTCAACGCCATCAAGTCTGTTTGGAATGCGTACCCAGCTCTGGTTACGCACTTTAGAGCTGCTGCCAGTGATGCATCTAGGAATGATAAGGAACGATCAAAATATCGTGGTTTGTACTCGCGTATGGAAACTATTGAGTTTTTAAGTGATGTTGCGTTAATGCACGATGTCCTTCTCGAACTGTCCTCACTGTCTCTTTCACTTCAAGAAAGATTCTGCACCATATCAAAAGCAGACAAACTTATTAAAAGATGCATTAGAGTCATTCTGTCATTTAAAGACAATCCCGGAGAGAATGAAGTAATAAGCAACAAGGCAAAAGAAAGCATGCTCTTTAGAGGGATCAGATTGAAAAAAAATCAGAGGGTGACTAGCATCGACAGATTGCAGTTCCTTACCAGCATCAGCAATAACCTAGATGCAAGGTGTTTTGCTACTACTGCTTCTAACCGTCAGCTGACTGGAAACGAGCAAGAACAGATAGCATACAAGCAAATACTCGCCGACATAGATATCGTCAATCCGGAAACTTGGTCGGAAGATGATGAAGACCGAATCAATGTTCGGTTTGGAGAAGACAATGTTCGGAATATGTGTAATCGGTTTAGGTTAGAAAACAGGCAATCAATTCTGAACGGTTTCCGTGAATATTATGAAGGCGGCGGTCGTCGAGTATCATCTTCACTCTTGCCTCTGATACAGTGCATCAATACCTTGCCTTGTAGTACCGCCGAATGCGAGCGAGGATTTAGTGCAATGAACTTAATTGTAACACCCCTCCGTACTAAACTGTTGCTTCAAAATGTTGCATCCCTAATGTTCATCAAACTGAACGGCCCCACCTTCCAATTGTTCAACGCTATTCCGTATGTGAAATCGTGGCTCCTCACGCATCGATCTGCAGATGACACGCAATCTCGACACGTAAATCACGATGAGTTCAAGGAAGTCGAGAAATCGGAACTTTGGAAAATATTCTAAGCTTCAAATCGGTATGTTCTAATTTCAAATAATTTTTCTTATTTCAATTCATGAAAATAAAAGTGATAAAACATAAAGATGTGTTATATAGAAGTAATAGAAACAATATTTGTCAGCCTACACCTCTTTAGCTCGCAGTCCCTGTCTGCCAGCCACCTGGTAGAATTAGTGAATTATAAGTACCGATGCTTAGGCCTACTGAATATAATTGTCGAAAATACAATTTTTGAATTTTTGAATGAATATTAGGGTTTTAAGGCGCATCGACAGCGAGGTCACTTAGCGCCATTTTGCGGGGCGTTTTGGGGGCCAACACCAATTAGGAATCGCACTGACTGCTTTTTGAAATACATATCGATTTTTATGCGAAATTTTGGGGTGGGCCTGTTACGACAGCACTACTGCCGGGGCAGACGTCGTGATGCCACCGCCCTGGCACTTTTTTTTTTACGACTACACCCCTGTATATATATATATATATATATATATATATATATATATATATATATATATATATATATATATATATATATATATATACAACCTGAGATCCAAATCATCACATCACTGCCTTCTTATTTTCCAATTGATTTCTATGATAATGAAGAAGGATTTGTTCAATCCTTTCCAATTGATGGTGACACCTGTTGCTTAGATTCAATTGGTTTCTTAATAGCTTTGAGTGATTTTTAAAAAAATTGTTTTTTCACATCAAAACGGCTGATCTGAGTCGACTGAGAGTTCGAAATAATGTGTGTGATTATTTTAATACAATCCCCTGAGAATTTGAATTTTCTCAAAAGAAATATTGTTCACGAATTTGTTCCTCTGGGTTATACTCATGGGATTTTTGAAAACTTTGTAATAAGTTTTTTCTCAGAAGTGGTTCAATCGATTGCGCCTCAAAACTATACAATATCGAATTGTATAAGGATACTTATGTATGGCAAGTATCAATCGATTTTAAATTTTCGTTTGACCTGTGGAGCGCGAAAAAAAGAACTTTTTTTCGGGTATGCTGAAATTGAGTCTTCGCTTCGCTCATCCAATTATATTGATAATTGTTTTCTATGTTTCAAATATGTTTATTCATCAACTTGAAAATATGCATTCATGTTCACAATGATCCACACAGCCTTTTAACAGGCTTATCTGTGGTTTGCTTGTACAATCATAACATTATGCAAAAACAATACAAAAAAACATGATTACATCATTTATTCTGTCATTCATATTAATATTATACAAATAATTCAACACTTTGTTGGGATGTTGTTCCTACTTTGTTGTCGATTGATGACGTGATGGATCGAAGAAGATACGACTGAGACGTGTGGCCGAGTGGTTATCACACTGAACCGTCATTTAAGAACCCGGTGTTCGATTCACGCCATGGGTATAACATTTCTGACAGTTTTTTTTCAGATCAATACGAGATGTTTTTTCAACAACAGGCCACAACCAACTCCTTCCCACTATCAAGAAACATCTAATAAAATATACTTTCATCTCATCATCTCACCATCTCATATATCATTCACTGACGCCATAAATCGTGAATTCGTAATCATCAGTAGGGTGCATCATTAAGAGTCCGCGGGAGTTGATTTAGCAGAATATCAGGTTTTTGGTGATAACTTCTGAACGGTATGAGATATCAAAATTATAATATCTTCAAGATGATATTAGTTATAACTATTCAAGTCATGTCGCATAACCGTCAAGAGTATACAGCTGAAAAAAAACATTTTGAAGTTGAATACGCTTCACAGTTAAGCGACATGACTTGAATAATTATGACTCAAATCATCTTGAAGCTGTTGAAATTATCTGTGTTTCTCGCGTATTATAATTTGTATACTTCATACCGTTCGAAAGTTATCACCAAAAAACTGGCACATCGCTAAATCGACTCCCGTGGACTCTTAAGCCCAATGTAAATGAAAAAGAAGATGTAGATTGTGTTTACATCGACCCATTTCTCTGTTTTCATAATCATTTTCACTATTCTTAGGCCCATTATTACCACGGCCA
>OZ023339.1:15524110-15536610 GCA_964007535.1 Brachyptera risi | reverse complement strand
TCTAGAAAGCAGTGAATCTCGACAACTTAATTCTGTCACAATTTTTATGATATATTTGATGAATATTATCAGTTATTTTATTTTTCTCTTCAAAACGGCTGATTGGAATTGCATCCAGAATCTTGAAAATGTGTAAAATCTATATATACGCATTTAGAGAAAATTTCATCCCATTTGGAGAGATTTTATTTTTCAACATTTTCCGCCCAGCCAAATCTTAAGGGGTTTTTAGAAACTTAGAGATAATTTTTCTCAAAATCGGTTCAACCGATTCATTTCAAAAACTATACAGTTCTAAGTTGGATGAGTTTGCGTGTACAAAAAAAAGTTTCATGATGATCAGTCAACCCTTGCGACCTGTAGAGTGCTTACAAACAAAGAAAAAAAACAAGAAAAAAACACACAGACAGAGCCCTATAAGAGTGGGATGGAGACTTCGCTACGCTCATCAACAATAATGCAAATATAAGTCAGATAGTTTTCACTCATACCACCTTGAAACTATTTTGAATACCTGTCTTCCTTCTTCATTTCAATTTTGATATCTCATACCGTTCAAAAGTTATCATTACATAAAAACTGATATTTCACTAAATCCATTTCATTGGACTCTTGAAGGATACTCACAAAAGTGTACAAGAGTATTTTTCATTCAACGATGATTCAATGTAGAAATAGTGAACAACTACACATTTCTAAAAGAGAACAAATTTTTAATTCCAAGAGAATTTTGGAAAATCGGTTGGAAAATAATGTGAAAAATATTACATACACGAGATCCAGTAGATAGTTATAGCCCAAAGATGACAATAGACCATTTTCGAAAAGAATGAGCCATCTAGCGGCGATCGTTTGAACGAGAACGGGATGTTATTACCCGAGTTCGAAAGTCCTATGCTGTCAATGCTATTTAGCACTATTGATTTGTATTATTGTGCGTTACAGTGAACGTGTTAAGTTATAATATGATAGTAGTTTCATCATTCATATCCTTACTATATACTGAGAGATTTATACACTCTCAGAGTTAGTAAGATGATAGATAATGCAAGTTCTATATCTTGGTGTTTTGCCTTTAACCCTGTGTATAAGCGGGCTGACTTTTCAAACAGTACTAAAGATCCCAGAATGCAATACCAGCGATCTCGGCTTCTGGGAGGCGGGACGCGCCTGCGCATTGAATTCTTGAAATGGTCTATTGATACATTGGTTGAGTAAACTTTTCTCTATCAGCTAAACTAAATGTCATGAGAGATAAATCCATTTATTTGGCTGCTGATGACTCATGCACTCTCGAGTGACCACAGGGAGCTTGCTGAGCAATACAAATATACAATAGTAAAAGAAGAAAAAATTGAAAATTGAAATAATAAAACGAAATTAAAAATATGATATGAAAATAAAAGAAGTGGAGTTGATGATTAAAAAAATACAAATGATGTTGAACTTATTTATATTATTATACAGATGATTATGGACGACTGATGATGAGTCTCTCAAAATAGAAATGAAAATGTTGTCCAAAAGTGAAGATGAAATGGCGAATGATTTGAGAAAGTCGGTGAAGAATGATGATATGGTTGATCGAGCTCCGAGAAATAAGCCAATAACATCCCATAACTCCATATAACTTATATTATAATATATAACATTATAATCCATATGACTGTTCCAATAAAAATTTGTAGTTCATGTCACATTGATTCACAACAACAAAATATGACGTGACTTTCCCCGGTCTTGTATGCCAAGCGCATCTAGCTAAACTGTTCATTTTTAGTTTAGACCAAAGACAGTTGTTCTACAAACGCATCAATACCTTACATGATACATCTTCTCGAGAAGTAATCAAATCGTGTATGTAACGCGAGATGCATGTTTTGTAGCTATTTTCAGTGTCAACCAAAGCATAAACGATCTTAGTGGCTTTCCGGATGAATTTATTGTTGTGAAACTGCTTCACATCGTGCAGAGAAGTATCTTATAGAATATTGTCATTCCAAAATGAACATTCAAATTATTCTCACACAAAAAACACCCTGGTGGGAATTTTTTGCCCTTATTGTGTTTGGGGACGCCTTAAACCATTTTTGCACACACATTAGATTATTATTATATTGAAGTGACAATCGACCGTTTCTCCTATCATTCAACACTAACTTCGGGTGTCCCAAACATTCAATACTGACAATTTCAAACACGGCAATAAATCCTCATCACGTAAAATGAAATGTATTGTTATTCGTCGTTACGGAAATGTTATTGACGGCTCGAAACAGCCGGAGTTAATGATAATTGATGGAAGAGACGGTCGTTCGTGACCTGAGTGTTCTAGTTGGTCACGTTAGTGACGGCTCGAGACAACCGGGGTTGATGTTAATTGATAGGGGAGACGGTCGGTCGTGACCCGAGTGTTCTAGTTGGACTAGTCATCCAGTCACGTGGTTTTTAACAGGCCTCATCCGTTTCGTTATGGGTTCTGAGAAAGCAGTGGCGGATCTGTATTGTGGGATCGATAGAAATAGAAATGGACCTTTTATTTTATGAAAGGTCATTGATTTTGAATAATTCTTATAAAGTTAATTCAATAGAAAATACTATATTTTTAGACTGGGAAAATGCGTTATGTGTCTCCGCGTTGGTGGGTGAGCTAGAACATAGGGCCTCTCAACATATCTTTGCATTCTTTGGTAGGTTATATATAGTGACCTTGAGATCCGAACAACTGCGTCACTGCTCTCCTGTTATTCATTCTGAATAATTTCTTCAATAATGAAGAAGGTATTGTTTTAATCGTTTTCGATTAATAAGTGACACTTGTTGCTTGGATTAAATTGGATGAACGAAGCGAAGACTTAATTTTACAATACTCGAAAAACGTGTATGTTTTTTTTTTTCGCGCTCTACAAGTCGAATGAAGATGCGAATTCAGTTGAAACTGGATAAACATGTTTCCTCGTCTAATTCGACACTGTATGGTTTCAAGGCGCAATCGGTTGGACCACTTTTGAGAAAACTCATTGCAAAATTTGAAAGAATCCCGAAAAAAAACCTAGAGGATTAAATAAATTCGTGTAGATATTTTTTTTCTGAGAGAATTTAAATCCTCGTGGAATTTCAATAATATAATTATACACATCATTCCGAATTTTCAGTCAAATCGGATCAGCCCTTTCGATGTAAAATAATATATAATGTTATTTGTGTTCATTATTCGAAGCTATTAAGATACCTATTAAATCAAAGCAACACGTGTCACCACTTGATTGTAAACGATTAAAACAAAGCCTTCTTTATTATTATATGAATTATTAATGGAAAATAAGATGACAGTAATGTAATGGTTTGGATCTCAAGGTGTATATATATATATAATAACTAATCCAAAGATAAGTTGATATGTTCCAGCTCATCCATCAACGCGGCAACACATAACGCGTTTGCCTAGTAATTATACACATCATTCCGAACTTTCAGTCAAATCAGATCAGCCGTTTGGATGTGACAGAATATATAATGGAATGGTTTCAGATCACACTGAAATATATCAAAATATCGGTAATGTGGGTCTTCAACCAATTTTTTGATTAGATACAATATTTTAAGTTCTGAGCTTTTTTAGACGAGCTTTAGCGAGGATTCAATTTGACATACTGAAAAAAATTGGTGTTCGTTTTTATGTTTTTTTTGTTTTTTGTTTTTTTTATGTTTTTTTGTCGGTTCTCCACAGGTCAAACGGCTACAGCTATCAACTTCAAACTTTTTTTCGTCATGGTTCCTCATCCAACTTAGATCTGTATAGTTTTGTGGCATTATCGGGTGGTAACTTTTTTTTTTATGAATTTTAGAAATTTCAAAAATCCCCATTAGAATAACCCGGAGGAAAATACTTGAAAAATCAAAATTTTTCAAGACCTCTCAAATTTTCGCCGAATATAAAGGAAACTATTAAGCACATTTTGAGAGATTTTTCGCATCAATCGAATGAGAAATAACGAAGAAAACGCATTTATAAAGCATTTTACCATCAATTTAGGCTATTACGGGAACCAATTAAATCTATAGCAACAAGTGTCACCAATTAATTCAAAACGATTGAAATGAATGAAGAGGAAGGCCGTGACATAACTGATTCTCGTAAGGTTTTTGAACGTTTGGAGTGATCCAAGGTCTGTAGATGTAGATTGGGTTGACAAATTATTTTTCATTCTAGATTTCTATACCCCTAAGCTCGTCTAACAACGCGCATCCCGCGTTTTCCTAGTTTTAGCAAATCATTGAAACTTGATTCCTTTCTAATAGTTTTATCCTTGATATTATCTCAGAAGGGTGTATTCAATTATATAATCAACTACCTCAATGTTTGAAAGATATAGATAATAAAGTAACTTTTAAAACAAGACTGAAAATGTTTATTGTCAAAAAATACATCTATGATATTGATGAATTCAGAACAGCATGTGAACATAAATGTCTGTAAAGTGAGGTTAATGAGAGGTCGTAATGAATTGTTCATATTATGTTGTCTGATAGGAAATACTGTGTAATGCCCAATTCAATAACATTTTATCATTCTCGGCTTATTTTATTATATGTTATTATTATTATTACCATCTAGATATTATTTACATATATGACGTATGTAGAATGGGTATCGTGTTTTATATTGTATTATCTGTTATTGACTGTCCATGTACTGTACGTATATACATTATATGTACCAGTCCTTTGGACGAAGATTTTTTAAATAAATAAATAAATGAATGAATGGGTTTTTTGTCACTTAAATCAGTTGGCATGTCACCCCCTCAAATTTGATGAATGATGAATATTCCTATATCATTATTATCCATAGCCTTAAGAGTCCACGGGAGTCGATTTATCGAAATATCAGTTTCTTGGTGATAACTTTGGAACGGTATGAGATATCAGAATTCTAATACGCGAGAAACACAGATAATTATAATAACTTCAAGATGATACAGGCTATAACTATTCAAGTCATGTCGCATATCTGTTAAGCGTATAAATTAAGCTGAAAAGACAGATTTTCAGCTGTATACGCTTGACATTTTTTAATTATTTTTTATTCATTGCCATCAGTTTGGTACATACAAAATAAAAACACTGAACAGCAAAATACAATCCACAAAGTCTCCAAGGGAGACTTGACTGTGGGAAGAAAAAATTAATATTATACCTGTATATTTCTTAGCTCTAGATTTTATACACTAGGCAAACGCGTTATGTGTTGCCGCGTTGATGGATGAGCTGGAACATATCAACTTATCTTTGGATTGGTTATTAATACACCTTGAGATCCAAACCATTACATCACTGCCATCTTATTTGTCCTCATCAATTTCCATGATGATAAAGAAGGCTTTGTTTTAATCGCTTACAATCAAGTGGTGACACTTGTTGCTTTGATTCAATAGGTGTCTTAATAGCTCTGAATAATTAACACAAATTACATTATATATTTTTTACATCGAAACGGCTGATCCGATTCGAGTGAAAGCTCGGAATGATGTGTATCATTATCAGATTGAGATTCCCTGAGAATTTAAATTCTCTCAGATGAAATATTTTTCACGAATGTTTTCCTCTGGGTTAATCTAATGGGATTTTTGCAAACTTTGGAATGAGTTTTCTCAGAAGTGGTCGAACCGATCGCGCCTCAAAACTATTCAGTATCGAATTGGATAAGGATACTTGTGTGTGGCAAGTTTCAACTAATTTTGAATTTTCGTCTGACCTGTGGAGCGCGAAAAAAAAAAAAAAAAAAACAGGCACTTTTTTTCCGGGTATGGCGAAATTGAGTCTTCGCTTCGCTCATCCAATTATTCATGTATGGTGATTGACAAAATATAAACATAATTGATAAATTGAGTAGCAGTGAAGAATATGAGTGGAAAAAAGAAGAAATATGATCTATACGATGGACTATTATTCACGATACAATGATTCGGAATCAACTGATTAAGAGATTGACTATAATACCAAAAATAACAAAAATACCGATGAAAAATAAATATGTAATCTACCAATAACATAGAATGCGAATGTGAGAAATTTACATGACCTTGAGATGGCTTGGTTGGTGCAACATGTAGTGAAGAATAAATAGATACAGTGGATGATACAATGAAGCATAATATACAAAATGAGGAACAACATTATAAACAGCAAGAATGTCAAAACAAACAAAAAAACATGTTTCAAGTCATAATTATCACTTATCAAAATACGAAGCATCACATCAGAAAAAAAATAGCAATATGAATTGAAACTGATAGGAGACCAAAGATGATGAAAAACTTTTTGAAGTTACAACAGAAGAATGATAAAAGAAACAAAAGAAGTATAAAATTAACTGAGCATAAATTATTCTATTAATTAACAATGTTTTAAGTTCTGGTTTGACACTTTTATTAGAAATGAAATGACGAAAATCATACGACATAACTTGAATACTTGAACATCATACAATATTGAAGCTATTGAAATTATCTGTGTTTCTCGCGTATTAGAATTCTGATATCTCATACCGTTCAAAAGTTATCACCAAGAAACTGATATTTCGCTAAATCGACTCTCATGGACTCTTAATTGGGAAACAATGATTTTGTATGAAGTTTCGATGTTATTACAAAAAAAAAAAAAATCCCGAAAGCCGGAACACAATAACATGAGTGAAAACCGTTCATGTAATATATATCCGGACATTAAAAGTAAAAAAAACACACGAATGTTGATATCTTCCACTTTGAACCAAGTATCTCGGGCATTAATCACTTCTTTCCATTGACAGCAGATGTAAAGTTCATCATTATACACAATAGAGAATAAAATTAGTGGTGGGTCTAAAATGTTATGATCGGGCCTATCACTCTACTAATTATTATATTATTATTGAAACAAAAAATCGATTAACATACCTTTTCAATTTCATAAACGGTCAATTTTTTAAAATGATAATAAGGATCTCATCAACTGATGGTCTGAAAATTGAAGTATATCACAGACCTGAAACTAGATTTTAATGATCAATAACGATATTTATTCCTCTAGTTTTAGAGAAAACTAGAAATCATCTCAATTTCAGAAATTACAAATATTTGTGTTGTCCTCCAGAGACCATGAGTCATGACGTAGGCATTACTGATGCTGTATAGAAACATGAACAGAATCGAGTAATGTCTACGTCACGACACAGAAAAAGGTCCGAGTCCCGGGGAACAAATGCATTGATGTAATTTTCTAGATATGAAATGATGATTTATAATTTTCTTTTTTTAATTTTAATTTGTAATTTTCAAATTTGGATTTTCAAAAAAAAATTAAATTTAAATTTAATTTGATTTAATTTAATTTTAATTTAACAAAATTTAATTTTCAAATTTTTCAAATTTAATTTTCAAATTCGTCAAAATATAGTTTCGTGGTTTGCGACGTCCTTCAAAATTTCAATTTCAATTCCAATTTCAATATATTTATTTCATAATTATCACACATGTGCACATTTTTATAACATAAATCTGTACCAGTACTGAAATAAGTCAGTTGTGGATATTGAAAAATCGATCGAATTAATCAACAAGTCAATTAGGCCTATATCTATATGACTCAAAGCATCATAATTTGATTCAAAATTTGAAAATTTGGATTTTTTTGAATTTCAAATTTCAAACAACAAAATAAAATAAATGTGCCACTAAAAACGTTTGAAACTGCCTTCATGGAAGTTACATGAATTTAAATAAAAGAAGGATATGAATATTAAACTTTTGGCGAATGAATAATACATTCAAGGTGTCATGTTGATAGACAATTTTCACAATTTCAATACTCGGCAGCTTGAATAAATTCGTCAATATCATGAAATGCATTGTGAAATCGTTGTATTCTTCCTCCATAAATTGATATATATATAAATATATATATATATATATATATATATATATATGTATATATATATATATATATATATATATATATATATATATATATATATATATATATATATATATATATATATATATGAATATATATATATATATATATATATATATATATATATATATATATATATATATATATATATATGAATATATATATATATATATATATATATATATATATATATATATATATATATATATGTATATATATATATATATATATATATATATATATATATATATACATATATATATATATATATATATATATATATATATATATATATATATATATATATATATATATATATATATACATTTATATATATACATATATATATATATATATATATATATATATATATATATATATATATATATATATATATATATATATATATATATATATATATATGAATCCATCATAGTTTTGGGGTATAATCGTGTTAAATTGAGTACAAAGTATAGATATTAGATACTTTTTTTATTTCATTTTTATTTCTTATTTTTATCCTTCATTTCTTATTTTCCATTTATTTTTTGTATTCTTTATTTTTATTAATTTTTTCATCCAACATCTATACTTTGTACTCAATTCAACACGATTATACCCTAAAACCCTAATGGATTCATCAATTATAATTCGTGAGAGTTTCAAACAATATATATATATATATATATATATATATATATATATATATATATATATATATATATATATACATATATATATATATATATATATATATATATATATATATATATATATATATATATATATATATATATATATATATATAACTTGAAATAAATGAACGATAAAACTGAACTCACCAGTAAATCCAGCCGCGAAAAGAGCAACAGTAACCGCTGCAAAAAGACTCCACTTCATTGTCGTTATTATTATCTATCAAACTCTCATCTACAATATCGTTATCAACTTCACCACGAAACAAAATCAAAAATATTACAAATCCTCGTAACAATCGAACCTCACGGAATGTTGTTCAAGTTGTTTAAGTTGTCGAGCTGTCGAGTTGTTGAACGTTCGGACCGAATAGCTTTACTGAATACGCGTTATGGCGACAGCGTCGTATTTAATCTATCTAATTGAGCAAACAACCATCAATCTGGTCACCAGTGGCGTACCCCCTATACGAATGTGAGTGATGCTGTGATTGATGATAACAGTGGTGTGTTATGATAACCTCATCAAAATCTGAGCAGAAGTTTTTTTAAGACCTAACTAATAGTTGGGTCTCTGTTGTTAAACGAGCCCACTAACATATAGTTTATTTCTCAAGTCTTTAGTTCTTATTTATTTAGTTTATTCAGTTTATTTATTTAGCTTATTTAGTTCTTTATTTCTTAAGTTCTCAATTTTTTTTCTCAAGTCTGACGGTCCATTTTGATCACCCATGGAAATATACTATATGTAGTTCTGGTTTGACCTGCTTATTTTTGAACGCTATACGCTAGACTAACGCGTTAATTCTAATTGAGTATTTTTTGAGATTTTTTTGGAGAGACTTTGACACCCGCACAAGGTTATATTGAAAAATATAATATATGATAAATTTGGTCTCATGATATGGAACTATCTAATAGTTGTACAGAAAAAATGTAGAAGGAATGTAAGCAATATAGGCTTGGTGAGAATTATCGCATATTATTATATTCTGATCACCTATGGGAATAGTGGGCCTATTTTTTTTTCATAGCTCAACCCTCAACGCTGTTTCAAATGCGAGATGTTTCATACTTTTTATCATTATTTGTACTAGGCAAACGCGTTATGTGTTGCCGCGTTGATGGATGAGCTGGGACATATCACCTCATCTTTGGATTGGTTATTATATATATATATACCTTGAGATTCAAACAATTATGTCACTGCCATCTTATTTTCCATTATTAATTCATATGATAATAAAGAAGGCTTTGTTTTAATCGTTTAAAATCAAGTGGTGACACTTGTTGCTTTGATTTAATAGGTATATCTTCATAGCTTTGAATAATTAACAAAAATTACATTATATATTTTTTTACATCGAAACAGCTGATCTGATTTCAGTGAAAGTTCGAAATAATGTGTATCATTATCAGATTGAGATTCTACAAGAATTTGAATCCTCTCAGATGAAATATTTTTCACGAATTTTTTCCTCTGGGTTATTCTAATGAGATTTTTGAAAACTTTGGGATGAGTTTTCTCAGAAGTGGTTCAACCGATCGTGCCTTAAAACTATACAGTATCGAATTGGATAAGGATACTTGTGTGTGCCAAGTCTCAACTGATTTTGAACTTTCGTCTGACCTGTGGAGCGCAAAACAAAAAAAAAACAAAAAAAACAGGCACTTTTTTCCGGGTGTGACGAAATTGAGTCTTCGCTCCGCTCATCCAATTATTATTATTTAAACTCTTGCAATTGCACATGAATGCGCGGTGGCAAGTTCCCTAACTACCCCTATCCCACCGCCTCCCTAAATATATCGATCATGTTATAATGCATTTGCTGCGATTGCTCGGATATGATTCATACCATCCAGAAGGTATCGAATATATTTGTATTTCCCGGTATTTGAATTTTTGAATCTCATACCATTCGAAAGTGAACGTCAAAATGTTCTACTGAATTAACCCACACGCACTTTCAATAGCATGACATAAATATGATAAATATGATACATATGGTACATATGATGAATATGAAACATATGATAAATATGATAAATATGATGAATATGATACATATGATACATATGATGAATATGATGAATATGATACATATGAATGATACATATGATAAATATGATGAATATGATACATATGATACATATGATAAATATGATAAATATGATGAATATGATACATATGATACATATGATACATATGATAAATATGATAAATATGATACATATGATACATATGATAAATATGATAAATATGATAAATATGATACATATGATACATATGATAAATATGATGAATATGATACATATGATACATATCATAAATATGATAAATATGATGAATATGATACATATGATACATATGATAAATATGATGAATATGATACATATGATAAATATGATGAATATGATACATATGATAAATATGATGAATATGATAAATATGATGAATATGATACATATGATACATATGATGAATATGATAAATATGATGAATATGATACATATGATACATATGATAAATATGATTAATATGATACATATGATAAATATGATGAATATGATACATATGATAAATATGATGAATATGATAAATATGATGAATATGATACATATGATACATATGATGAATATGATAAATATGATGAATATGATACATATGATACATATGATAAATATGATTAATATGATACATATGATAAATATGATGAATATGATACATATGATAAATATGATGAATATGATAAATATGATGAATATGATACATATGATACATATGATGAATATGATAAATATGATGAATATGATACATATGATACATATGATAAATATGATTAATATGATACATATGATAAATATGATGAATATGATACATATGATACATATGATGAATATGATAAATATGATGAATATGATACATATGATACATATGATAAATATGATGAATATGATACATATGATACATATGATAAATATGATGAATATGATACATATGATAAATATGATGAATATGATACATATGATAAATAAGATAAATATGATAGGCTGTAAACAAAACATACGAAATTGTTGATATCATCCACTTTGGACTGAATTTCTTGAGCGATGTTTATTAATCTAATGATAGTCACGTGATGTTCTGAATTAAATTGAATTGGCTTCAACTAATTGATCTGCGAAAACTATTTTTTTACAAATATTATAGAGTCTCATAGATTATAACTACCTCAAAAATTCATATTACCTCCGATTGCATAGCCACTGAGATGTATAGCTCACTCATTTTGGTATTTCTATTTGTGTATTCTGTGAAATTCTTCAATCTTTCTTCGAAGAAATTGGATACATAATTTTTTAGTAGTCAGCAAGTTAAAAGTCCACTTCTGAACTACATGAGATACCACTGCGACGAGTGGTCGAGTGGTTATCACATTGAGCTGTCATTCATGAGACCGGGGTTCGATTCCCGCCATGGTCGACCATCCTGACAGGGTTTTTTCGTAGTTTCCCTCTGTCATTCAGGTCAATGCTGCGATGGTTCCTTAACAACAGGCCACGACCGACTCCTTCTCACCATCGAAAAACACCTAATAAAATGACCTTTCATCTCATATATCATCCACCGACGCCAATAGATCTGAGTCATCAGTAGAGTGCGTCGTTAAACCCAATATAAATTTAAAAAATATATTAGATATGTCGACGCTATGTTTAGGTCCAAAGATTTGATGTAAATCAATTGTGAAGTAAAAACTGGAAAAATATTGGGAAGATAAATGTTGATTTTGATAGAAATATCCAAAAATATTATGATATATTCAACTATTGAATTGTAGTTTATTC
>OZ023339.1:15492050-15518910 GCA_964007535.1 Brachyptera risi | reverse complement strand
ATAACGTAGGCTTGTACGCTGAGAGAGGTTGCAGGGGTGAACCGGGAAGCGATGCTGCATTGAACAGTCCCGATTACCCGAGCACTAACGTGACCAATACCAGAGAGTTCGGAATGACAAGGATTGATTTTCAATCCTAGCTTCTGAAGGAACGAGTGAGTGAGAACAGAGATTTGTGAACCACAGTCGATAACCGCACGGATAGGTTGCAGTTGACCGTGAGAGTCGCGGATCAAGGCGCGAACAGTGCCCAACAGAGCTGTGGGTAGCACTGGCTTGCTTGTCTTGACTTGACAAGCGAGAGTTTGAGGATGAGGCGAGGTGGTCTCCGGAGGAGAAGAGACTTCGTTTGCTATTGTGTCACGAGTCAAGGGGTTGATTCGTGCAGTGTGTAACAGCGAATGATGTTTGTTACTTTGACAAGTACCGCAAACACTCTTAGAGGTGCATTGCGGTCTGAGGTGAGCGCCCATGCAGTTGAAGCAGCGTTGCAGGCGACGTAACGTGTTGTATTTGTCGTCAACGGACTGTTGCCGAAATACGGAACACGAGTATAGAGTATGCTCCCCTTTGCAGACTGGACACGAAGATTGTTTCGTGGTCGAGCTTGCTGATTTGCTCTGCTCGCGAGATTTAAAGCTGACGGGCGGAGGATTCGCAACTAACAACGAATTGATTCGCTTTGTGGAAGGAGGAATAGCTTTTGAAGAGCTAGCTGCTTGTTTGTCGAGACCACACAATTCCATCGTCCTGGACTGCTCTTCAATGAATTTGATCAACGACGCGTAGCTAGGAGTGCTGTGCGAAGAATGTTTCTGTTCGAAAGCCTTGCGCGTTGATGTGTCGAGATTGATCAGTGCTAATGAGAAAAGCAGAAAATCTGACAAATCTTCGATATTCAGAGCTTTCAACGCTTCGATCGAAGTTTTGTGAACTTTCAGAAATGATTGCAGCCCAGAATGTGAATTGGTTTTGAGAGGCGTAAATTCTGAAACCTGTTGAACATACGTGGTGGCTAACAACCGAGGGTTATGATACCGACTGACAAGAGCATCCAATGCCACAGAATAATTGGCTTCCGTAATCGGAAACCCGGAGACGACAGACAAGGCGTTGTCTTTGAGGGTGGTCCTCAAATAGTGGAATTTCTGAACTTGATTCAGGTCGTTGTTCTCGTCGACGAGAGATTTAAATAGCGAATAGTACTCCGTCCATCGAGTAATATCACCAGAGAATGCCGGCAACGCGATTGTCGGCAATGAGATGGCTCGAAAACCATTTTGATTTGGCGGCGGAGGCGTAGTGGGCGTCGTCGTGGCAACGGCGGCGAGATACAGATCATGAGTCGCATACAGCATTTCCTCGAAGCTGGCTTCAATAGCGTCGACCGGCAAAGCATCGACGCCTTCGTCAAGCTGAGCGTTCAAAGCTATTACTTCGTTTTGAATGGCCTCAAAGTTGTCTTTCAAAACGGCAAGTTGATCATAGCGAGGCTTGCACAACAAAGCTTTGGCACTATCAAGCGTTTTAAATGCGTCGTAAGAGCGTTGTAATGAAGCGAATATCCGCTCTCGCTTTGCCGTGAGCACTGCCTGTTGCTTTGCGATTTTAGACGCCATTGTAGCGAATGAATAAATTGCAAATGCAAAAACACGAAACTAAAACAAGGACCAAAAACTAATGATATGAAATATCACGGAGAAATACGGCCGAAATGCACAGAGAAAGAACAATGCAAAATAATTCAAGAACTGAATGTCTATCAAACAAGTTAAAACAATTGTTGATAATAACTCGCAAACAAACAGAATAAATTATTGCGCCGTGGAAACCCAATTATGTGGAAGCCGATTCAGTGCGGAGGACAAAGAAGTCACCCATGCGATGCCTGATCGCGGGTGCTGCCACGAATGACTGTGGAATCCGGAGGTGGACTCCGCGTGGTGCAAAGAAAGGAATCCACAAATGGATTCCAACAAGAGAACGAAATAAGAATCCGGAGATGGATTCCGCCTCACGAATGACGAGAAATTGGAACCAAAAATAATCTTTGGCTCACAGGGACCAAAATGTTACCGCCGATCTTAGAGATGGCGATGAGAGACCAGTGGACTGTATTCGGATGCCGACTTGGCATTAATAATCAGGCGAGCATAATCCAAACTCGGATTATGCCTCACCCCAAAACGATACGTATTTGGTCTACGTCGACTTGACGTTGGTATTGACCAAATCAAAGAATAAATAGAAAGCGAAACAAAATAGATCAAACCTGAGTGGTGTCCCCGCACACCATTCGAATAAACAATAAACAAAAGCTTGAGAGAAAACAAAACACCCAACTTCGTAAATGATAAAGACCAAAACAAATGTGAAGAATTAGAAACAAGAAAGTATGGAAAGAGGTCCTATTAACGACTCAAGAAGAACGAAAAATAGAAAAGAAACAACTGCGTAGATGCGAAATAATGTACAGTACGTCCGAACTCTAACAAAGTAGAGAAGGACGGGAGATGCTCACACAACAAGAGCTGGTCGAGAATATGACCGAATTCACCCACTTGACGAGCGACTAAAAGTACGTCCGACCTCAAGGAAATGTAGAAGATAACTGAACTGGATACTCGACGAGAGCCGTTTTGAGACGTCCGGTCTGGATCGAGTATGGGATAGAACTGATCAAGCGAGGCCAGCTACCAAACACGCAACGCGAATGGCGAGCTTTGATTGGACGCAGCACATCGCGTGATAAGGTACTGGCCAACCAGCTTTGAGAAAGGAAGGTTAACTGCTTGCATGTATAAACAACATTCCATGACGCAAACGAATGATTTCATGTTCAAATGACAAACTAGGGAAAACGAGCTAGCTGGTCTCAAAAGACCGGCGTTAACAATAAATGTATATATATAATTATATAAATATATATATATGTATATATATATATATATATATATATATATATATATATATATATATATATATATATATATATATATATATATATATATATATATATATATATATATATATATATATATATATATATATATATATATATATATATATATATATATATATATATATATATATATATATATATATATATATATATATATATATATATATATATATATATATATATATACATCATGTATCGCACACTTATTGACATTTCAAACTTGTATATCGATGAAATGATGGATGACTAGCGAATGACGACACATTTTGAGACAGCAATCCATCATTTTTGGATATAGTCGATTCTATTAAATTCCCTGTGGGACATAGAATCATGGTGTCATCTGCATATGCTACAGAATCATCCTAATCATTTCACTGTCAAGCAAATAAGTGACGTCATATCGATGGAAACCATTTATAATAATGTTCCATCCCCAACTTTCCACACTCCAATCCGATTTAATCATCCACCTCCGATAAGAAAAGTTCATCAACCCTCCTCAAAAATATATTAGGTCATCTTACATTCTATGCGAATAGTTTATCAACCCTCCTCAAATTTATATTACGTTTGTAAAATATATATAATACCACACATAAAAACATTTACATTCTTCTAAGTGGTATTTTCAAAATTACTTCAATTGGGGTGACTGTTTCACAATAGTTTCACTGAATGAAAATAAATAATTCATTGATTCTTTCTTAATAACATCGAATCTCGATTCAAAATCATTTTTCCCCAGTGAAGGCTATGGATGAAAGATAGGATCGTTTGGACGGGGCACCACAAGGGCGATCTCACCACCCCATTTCAATAATTTAGAACCGATGAACTTCAACACCAGGACTGCGCTGTCGGTGACCATAATTTTCCGTCGTGGATAACAGTCTTTCAGTTTACAAAAATCCAGAGCACATTATGAGTAAAAGCCGTTTCTTGTGATATATATCCGGACATTACCAGCATTGGTATCAAGAGTGAACAAAAGACACGAATGTTGATATCTTCCACTTTGAACTAAGTCTCTAGCGCAATGATCACTCCTTTCCATCAACAGCAGATGTAAAGTTGAAAAAAATGAAAACAAAAATGAAAGATAGGCCTGAATTTACTGATGAAACAATCTTCAAAAACCTCTAAATCATTTGAATTTACAAATGAGCTGGTGATAATAAAACTATGAAGTGTCAATAAATTAAATTACCTTCACATGAACCCATACCTTATACTGGACTCGAACCCGCGCCCAACCTCACTTCCATTTCCAAAACGATACCTCAACCAGCTGAGCTACAAATAGTAGCAATAACCTCATCCTACCGTGTTATAATAGATTCTAATATAATTCAGACACCGTATTTCAGTGTCATCTACATATTAATTCAGTTTCACACAACAAAGTGAAGTTATGTCCAAGAGACACTAACTTCACCGTAACATAACGATGTCTGGGAGCTAACCCCCACCCCAACCCACCCACCCATCCACCCCAACCCACTCCCAACAGAACCCAACCACCACCTCTAATACGACTATTTATACCACCCTGGCTACTGCTATATTACACCTCGAGGTGCTCGAGTGAAGGGTCGACACTACAGATCGTTGGTGATCTGGTATAGGGTGGGACGGTCGATGTTATTGTCAATGTGGATGAATTGTGTGTGGTATAATTTACAAGTTACGTCGGTAAAGTCCCGGCGGAAGTAATAGTTTGTATTATGAATGTGTGCTTGTTATTTATGTGGCGATGGTTGATGAAGTTGATGGGTTTTTTCTAGGTTCGGATTTAATTTAGCGTATGAAAGGAATTGCTGGGAGAAGTAAACTGGGTCCATGTCAACGAATTCTGGGTGAATAAATATCACTATTTGTGCTGATTTGTTGTGCTTGTTACAATCTTTGTAAATAAATTAACTTGACATCTGCTGTTGATGGAAAGAAGTGATCATTGCCCAAAGAGACTTAGTTCAAAGTGGAAGATATCAATATTTGTGTGTTTTGTTTACTCTAAACATAGCTCATGTCTTGACGCATGTAGCAAGTGTTCATGTTACCTGGAGAAATTCGCTCTCTGATTGGTCGGCGCATGTTGCCTCTAGAAAAGATGAACATAGCCGATCTATCAGCGCGCCTAGCAAGTGTTCATGCAACCCGGAGAAACTCGCTCTCTGATTGGCCAGCGCACGTTGCCCTAAGAAAAGATGAACATGGCCAATCTCTTGGTGCATATAGCAAGTGTTCATGCAACCGGGAGAAACTCGCTCTCTGATTGGCCAGCGCACGTTGCCCTAAGAAAAGATGAACATGGCCAATCTCTTGGCGCATATAGCAAGTGTTCATGCAACCGGGAGAAACTCGCTCTCTGATTGGTCGGCGCATGTTGCCTCTAGAAAAGATGAACATAGCCGATATATCAGCGCGCCTAGCAAGTGTTCATGCAACCCGGAGAAACTCGCTCTCTGATTGGCCAGCGCACGTTGCCCTAAGAAAAGATGAACATGGCCAATCTCTTGGCGCATGTAGCAAGTGTTCATGCAACCGGGAGAAACTCGCTCTCTGATTGGCCAGCGCACGTTGCCCTAAGAAAAGATGAACATGGCCAATCTCTTGGCGCATGTAGCAAGTGTTCATGCAACCGAGAGAAACTCGCTCTCTGATTGGCCAGCGCACGTTGCCCTAAGAAAAGATGAACATGGCCCATCTCTTGGCGCATGTAGCAAGTGTTCATGCAACCGGGAGAAACTCGCTCTCTGATTGGCCAGCGCACTCAAAGCATGTTGTATACGTATATCACAAAGTACGAGAGTAAACGTATTCAACGTTATAGACAAATATTGTCTGCTCCTTAAATTCGTTGATTTTGTATATCACACTGTCAAAGTTTAATGATCATTCGTGTCTGTGAAACCTCTCTGGTGGAAACTGTCTGTACTACAGAGGCTGGGGACGCCCTAAGTTGTTCTTTTGATATATGAAACACCTACTGTGAGAGAAAATCATTCTTCAACGAAAGAGAATATTTTCTTACCAATAAACTTTGTTAAATTGTGTTTCCGCTTTCCTTTATCTTTGAAGTTCTTAACTCTTCACAAACTACAAAAGTAGACTTCAAACAAAGTTTTGAATACACTTAATTTCATCTTTTGAGTAAAAGTGTAATGAACGTGTAGGCCTATACCCTGTTAAGAGTGCTTGCGAGACTATTTAGCGGAACACATTCATTTATATTGGGTTTAAGGACGCACTGTACTGTTGACTACGATTTATTGGCGTCGGTGAATGATTTGTGAGATGATGGAATGTTGTAGATGGAAGGTTATCTTATTGAGTGTTTTTAGACTGTGGGGAGGAGTTGGTCGTGGCTTGTTGTTAAGGAACCATCCCAGTATTGACCTGAACGACAAAGAGAAACAACAAAAAACTCATGTCAGGATGGTCCACCATGGCGGGAATCGAAAATTGGTCTCCTGAATGACGGTGCAGTGTATTATCACTCAGCCCTGGTCTCAGTATAGCCGAACATTTATTTTTCTGTTTTCACTTTTGAGCCGTATTAGATATCAAAATTTGAAAAGAGATTTTTGTAACACATTCAAAATGATATTACGAACTATGGAATTGGGAATTATGAATTTGATTATGAAATTATTCAACTTGGATTCCAGCATTTTCACATCTATACGGCTGAAAAAATGTATGTTTTCCACTTGATAATACACCCCAACAATTTCCGAGAGTTTTGATGACTTTTTTGGAGGATTTTATTTTCATTTTCATGAGATTTTTTTTCAGTGGAATTTTGAGTTTTTACATTTATCGGCTTTTCAGAAAATTTTGATAGCATTAATGTATGTTTTCATCTTGATAATACATCCACAAATTTCCGAGAGTTTTGATGATTTTTTTTTATTTTCCCGAGTTTTTTTTTCGAGGGATTTTTGAGTTTTCACATTTATCGGCTTTTCAGAAAATGAAAATATTGATAGCATCTCTGCTCCCAAGGTTTCTTCTTTGAGTTTCACATGATCTCTCTCTCGTTCTAGTGTATGATTTATCCACTGTGTGATCATTTGTGATTATTCCCACGTATGTCAATCACTTCAAACTCTATTAATGTCAGAGAGAAGTTCATTAAAAACACTGCCGCCAAAACGGTTGCCACACGGACACAGTATAACAACATTTATAAAAAAAATTGCATCATTTAAAAAAAAAGGAAAGAATTGAATATATAAAAAATATATAATAGACATATATACATATACATACACATTATTACACACATAGACATATATTACAGACATTATAGACATTAGACATTATATACATTATTATATACATTATTACATTAGACATTACTTATACACATTATTTCATTACACATAGACATAGACATTATTCATATGTCATGAACATACAGACATTACTATTACAGACATTATTTCAAAACAGACATTATTCCACATATAACATTATAGACATTATTTCAAAAAACTTATTCGTGATAAAAAAAATGAGTATCAAGCGTTATATGAAAAATGTATTCAAGAAAATAAAAAATAATGGAATGGTAATAAGGGTGAGTTGGTAAAACGAAAGAACAAACGCGGATATAAATCAACACTACAGTAAAAATAGAAAATCAGATGAGATGTTGGCCGTATTGATGATTTCGTAAAATTGCAATTGATTCTCTCAAAGGCAATGAACTTATATGCTCTATTCCATCTTATTATCATCACATTATAATAGTGCCATCATTATTCCTATGTTTTTTAATTACTGATATTGTTTTGTAATTATCATACCGTGTCCAAGTAACATCTGTATTGTTGCAGTTTTCTAAAAAAAACGCATAACAATTTTTTCATCTTACAGTCTCAAAAATTATCACCCAAAACTAATATTCCGCTGACTCGACTTCCATACATTTTTGAACAGCTTGATTCTGAGTTGAAGTCACGTGTCTTTTGTAAGGAATCCAACTCAGTAGTTACCTCACGTCTCAGCGAGCATCTTAAATTACCAACTTTTATCAGAAAAGAGTTATTTAATGGCGTATTTCAACATAAAAACCTCATAACCTAGCGATTGAATCTTTGTTTCTCTATTTTGATATTCATGATACGTAAGAATAACAAACACAACACATATTACATATGAATACATTTCACTGCATTTTCTCGTTTCATGGAGTTTTTAAGTATCTATAAAAATGTAAAGTATTGGTAATTTTAATATACTTGTGTTCAAGAGAGGAAGAAAGAGAGAGAGAGAGAGAGAGAGAGAGAGAGAGAGAGAGAGAGAGAGAGAGAGCGAGAATAAGAAATTGGAGAAGTCAATGTGCGTAAAATGCACAAGTAAAATGTGTACACATTCAAGCGGCGAAGACTGTTATAATTTACGAAAAAGAAATACTTCCAAAACATTATATCGAAGATGATGAAGATGAATTTTTCCATTTCTATAGCATCTTATATGCACTCTTTCAAGCTTATCAAAGAGATACGAGCACTTTCTAAAGATTGGTGAGACAGACTATATATACATTCACAAACTCAAGTTTGAAACGCTGTTTTGAAATCACCTCACTGTACAAGTATTATCGCGGACTTTATGACTACCTCTACAGTGGCTTTGAATGCGCCATTTCCTCGTCTGACACACTTCCCTAGCTGCACTGAAAGCCCTTGCTCTTACCGACTATTATGTGTTATGTGCAAATGTTATTACACTGCACTCGCAAGCCGTTAAGAGGCCGCAGGCGCTCTACACGGGCTCGTTGTTCGCTCGCTTCAGACTCGAGTTTAACATGCATCGTGTGCTAGGCGCCACCCGTAGACTAGCCCGCCGAACTTGGATTCACATAAACGCCGTTAATTCCCTAGCTCACACTTCTGATATATTTCACATTCTATATTTTTTTTCGGTATTAAAAAATATTCATCTAGGTTTTCGTAGATTAGAAAATTTTCCATTTTTCATTTGAAGAATTTGAAAAATCACAAATTTTTGGTTCAAAACTCTGTATTTACGATAACCTTCGTTTTTCAATTACTAACATAATGCAAAAACACTCATATTGATATCACCAAAATTACGGCCGTGAGAGTTTGCGGCGTGAAATACGAGCGCCTGCGGCCTCTTAAGGATCCATGAGAGTCGATTCAGTGGAATATCAATATGGTGATGGCTTTAGAACGATATGAGATATCAAAACTCTAATATTGAGGAGACACATATTTTTAATATTTTCAAGATGGTATAGGTTACTAAGCAAACGAAGCATAAGCGTTGTAAGATGAGCGAGATATTTGAATAAGGTATAAAAGTCGTTGAAGTAGTTATATCGACTCTGGTATTCTAAACACCTTGACGCATATGAAAAATAATTCATTGTTGGGCAAATATCGAATCTAGAAAGCAGTAAATCTTGGCAACACAATTTTGCAATGATTTCTATATTTTTTTGAATGAAAACAATTTTTTTTTTCTCGGAGCGGCTGGTTTGAATTGCATACAAAATGATGATAGTGTGTATCATTTATGTGTACACATTCAGAGAAAATTTAACTTTTGGGGAAATTTTTTTTTTTCTTGCCCAGCATAATCTTATAGGGTATTCAGAAAATGTGAGATGATATTTCTCAAAATCGGTGCAACCGATTAATATCAGAAGCCATACAGTTCTAAGTTGTATGAGTTTGCCCATATAAAAAAGTCTCATGTTAATCAGTCGAACCCTGTGACCTGAGCAGTTTTTTAAAAAAAAAAAAAAAAACACGGACAAAGCTCTATAAGAGTGGGATGGATCTTCGCTACTCGTATCTAATAACCATTGAACTCATGCAGCATAACTGTCAATCAAATACAGCTGGAAAATGTGTTTTCAACAGCTGTTCACACTTGACAATTCTGCGATATGGGTTAACTAGTAATAACTTATAGAATTTCAAAGATATTGGCAAAGTACGTATCTGTGTTTCTTTCTCATCAGAATTTTGATATCTCATATCGTTCAAAAGTGTATAACAAAAAACTGATATTTCACTTAACTAACTCCCATGAACTCTCTGCTTGCGAGGTGCTCATATAAATTGAAAGATGTACTGTCACTATTTTCTTTCATGTTCATGAGCCAGTGTAATCGATTAAAAAGTATATCATCTTCAGAATGATTCTATACTTTTTGATTACTATAACATTATATTATTGTGAATGTAATCAGTCTTGAGATGATACGTTGATGAATACTGATGATGTGATCAAATTCATTGACGTATCATCTTGAAAACTGGTTGAATTCACAAAATTCCCCTGATTCCAGAGAAAACTAGAAATCATCATCTCAATTTCAGGAGGTGAAATTTATTCATTTGTCCTCCAGGACCCGGCTTTTTTTGTCATGACGTGGACAATACTCAATTCTGTTCATCTTTCTGTATATAATTAGGAATATCTTCGTCATCATTCATGATCTCTGGAGGGAAAAATAATAATTGATGGTGATGATTATCAACATCAACAACCAAGAAATACGGGTGTGCGAATGAGCAGGTGATTATTTGTAATTAACAGTATCATGATCAACAGTAAATGTGAACTTGATTCACATTCATTCACTGATTCACATTTGACCATGTTCAACATTATATGTCACATTCACAGGAGAAAATAGACATTATCATTATTATTATTATCCCATCAACAGCTGAGAAATACGGGTGTGCGAATGAGCAGGTGATTATTTGTAATTAACAGTATCATGATCAACAATAAATGTGAACTTGATCCACATTCATTCACTGATTCACATTTGACCATGTTCAACATTATATGTCACGTTCACAGGAGAAAATAAAAAACCATCATTATTATCAGTACTAGGAAAACGCGGGTTGCGCGTTGTTATACGAGCTTGGGGGTATAGAAATCTAGAATGAAAAATAATTTGTCAATCCAATCTACATCTACAGACCTTGGATCACTCCAAACGTTCAAAAACCTTACGAGAATCAGTTATGTCACGGCCTTCCTCTTCATTCATTTCAATCGTTTTGAATTAATTGGTGACACTTGTTGCTATAGATTTAATTGGTTCCCGTAATAGCCTAAATTGATGGGAAAATACTTTATGAATGCGTTTTCTTCGTTATTTCTCATCTGATTGACGCGAAAAATCTCTCAAAATGTGCTTAATAGTTTCCTTTATATTCGGCGAAAATTTGAGAGGTCTTGAAAAATTTTGATTTTTCAAGTATTTTCCTCCGGGTTATTCTAGCGGGTATTTTTGAAATTTCTAAAATTCATTAAAAAAAAGTTACCACCCGATAATGCCACAAAACTATACAGATCTAAGTTAGATAAGGAACCATGACGAAAAAAAGTTTGAAGTTGATAGCTGTAGCCGTTTGACCTGTGGAGAACCGACAAAAAAACAAACACCAATTTTTTTCAGTGTGTCAAATTGAATCCTCGCTAAAGCTCGTCTAATTAATCTATGAAGTGATGGCGAGTGAAAAAGGAATTTTACAAAACCCCGTGCCTCATGCGGAGCTCAAATTCACGCCCAACTGTGACTTAGGTTTTTGAAGCGGTGCCTCAGCTGACCGAGCTACCGAGGGTGACAAAATTGTATTATAACTTCTGAAATTGATATATTGATTTCTAGTTATCTCTAGAATCAGGAAAATAAATATTGTTACTATTCAACAAAATCTAGTTTCAGGGATGTAATCACCTTCCTCATATCCCGTTTGACCTATTTTATTGACTCTAGTTCAACGGAACGTGCTGAATGAGGTCACATATTATAATGGGGTCACGATAAGGAGTATTTAGGTCAACTTCTACAAGAAACGGTTGAACGTTATAGAGGAGGATCATAAGATAAACTCTTCAGTATAATAAAAATTTGATCATACGATGCATTGAACATTAATTGCGATATGAACGACATCCGCTGAGCATATAGAAGCATAAGTTAGATCAACTAAACTTGTATTCACGAGAGAAGAAGATTATTTAACAACAAAACAAACACGAATATCATCGTTATATTTGTTGTTGTTGAGGTGGTAATATCACCCTTTTGGTGCCCCGTTTGAATGTTCTCAACTTTCATTCACATACCTATTTGGGAAATAATGATTTTGTATCAAGTTACGATGTTATTAAAAAAGAATAGAATTGTATGGTTATGAAAGAAGAAAATTAAGTAGAAGTAGAATGAGAAAATGTGAACCTATTCATCCATTTTGACGTCTTCTTCCGTGGTTTCCCACAGTTTTCAAATCGAATGCTTAGACAGAGTACCTTTAATTATGGAAGTGATAGGTTCAATTGTAGAAAGTTAGAAATATATAACATTCTCATCTCATAGTATAATGATAACTTCACATCTTCTTGTGGGAAGAAATGGAAATTGCTCACAACACTTGACTCGAGTGAAAAATGTCAACAATCTAGTGTTTGATTTACTCTCCACACCAGCTCGTAGGCCTAGTATCAGGATTCATCATGAGAACGGTCTACTTGTAATATTGTGTTACTGAATTTTTGAAACTAAGAGATTTCTACCTACGGTGAGAACGTATGGTCACAGACAGCACAGTTTTGATTTCAAAGTTCACTGTTTCTTATTCATAATCGATAAGATGGGAAGGTGATATCACCATTGAAAGGATACAAACAATAATTATCGTTAAATTTTCCATCCACATCGACTGGGACTCTGCTCTGGACCCATGTACGAGATATCCACCATATATATATATATATATATATATATATATATATATATATATATGAATATATGATATTCAAACTTCTTGGATACGATCCAATATCGAGATATTTGGGATATTATTGTTATGTCGAAAAAGATACGCCTCGACCGGGATAACTAATAACTTCATAATAACTATAATATATCAAATATATATATGAATATATATATATATATATATATATATATATATATATATATATATATATATATATACATATATATATATATATATATATATATATATATATATATATATATATATATATATATATATATATATATATATATATATATATATGTATGTATATAAAATTTCATTCCATTTCATTTTCAGAACGTTTTATTCTTGTTCTTGAATAAACACACATTTTTCACACAACATCACACTCTAAATAATTTCAATTCTTGTTATGTGATGGTGATGGAACAAGATACAATTTGAAGTGGGAGTTTCATTTCAATTATGTGAAATATTCTAAGCAGTCTCCATGATATATCTCAGATAATTAGTGAGGTTGAGCCAATTATATGATTAAAGGCCCAGCATTACCAAGGCTAGTTAGTATATATCTAAGAGTTGGTGAAAACAAATAACATAGTTAACCATGGTGATAACAAGTTTGAACTGTCAGATAATACTAACTGGACTTGATAATACCGTGCCCAACTAGTATGTTACCTGAATGAAGAGTGCAGTGGAAGTTAAATAATGATCTATTATGGAAGGGTGAGAAATTCACTCAGCTGCAATCAGCAATATCCACAGAAGCACCACTTATTAGGTTTGTATATCTGAACTGATTAATGCATACTCTACATCTTTCATTCCATTCCATATTACTTTTTCATTCACAATTATTATGTTCCCCCTTTCGCCTCACCCCCTTCTCCCTCCCCTCCAGATAATTTTTTTTTTATATATTGGGTTTTAACGACGCACTGTAATGATTACTAAGATCTATTGGCGTCGGATGAATGATTAATGAGATGATGGGATGATGAGATGAAGGTTGTTATGGGTAGTGGGAAGGATAGTGGGAAGGAAGCGGTCGTGGCCTATATAGTGGGAACCATCCCGGCATTAGCCTAGACTACAGAGGGAAACCACGAGAAACCCCTGTAAAGATGGACGGTGGCGGGGATCGAACCGGGTCCGATATGTCCCTTCACCTCCCGGATCACGAAGCAAGTGAGCTAACCACTCAGCTACTGTGCCGGTTCCAGATAAAAGTTCCCCCGCAAATACTGCTGCATGATGTAATAATGGGGTAATGAAATGATAATAACGGAATTGAAAGCAGTGTTTATGATGATGGTATTCATGCTCCTGCTTTAATGTGCTTCCATATAGACTTTATGAGGAGTCTTGAGTTCATTCACAACAGCTTGATGCCAATATCAACCCTGGAAATATCAGCTAACGGCCAGTCACATAACTGTCGGTCTGCTGACGTCCAGTCAACTAACTGTCACTCACATAACTGTCAGTCTATTAACGTTCAAACCTCCAACGGTCAGTTAGATCATATATATATATATATATATATATATATATATATATATATATATATATATATATATATATATATATATATATATATATATATATATATATAATATACACGACCTCACTGAGATTCGTTCCTCCTGAATAGCGACACATGCTTGTTTCAATCTCGGCGACCATACTGGACATTCATAAATATAGAATCTATCCTGGAATTCTATATCATCACTGATATATGTCGAATATGGCGGAAACTTCCTGGTTTGTGGAGCGGTGTGAAGCTACTGCCGAGACACAGATATGTACGCCTAGATGAAGTATAAAATATAAAGGTAAATCAAGATTAAGATATTAAGATTATTAAGATAGAGATAGAGTATGGTGATTCCACTCTGACGTTCATTAGACTAGGAAAACGCTATATACGCGTTTTTGGATGAGCGGAAAGTAATAATATGTCGACTTCATTGCCAAACTTTTGCCTAAATCCACCAATTGGGTAACATTTTAGTTATGAATGGGTAGAAACGGCTTCGAGTGGTACCAATTCAGCACATTTCATGTTTTTTCTTCGAAATGACTGACTCGATCAAGCTGAGAATCACCAGAAATGTGTATCAAGATGTTATTCAACTTCACACAAAATTTTAATCTTTTTGAAAATAAGAATTTTTAATTTTTTTTCTGCCGTGTTATTCTAATGGGTATTTTTGAAATTTCTAAAATTTATAAAAAAAAAGGTGATATCCGATAATGCCACGAAACTATACAGATCCAAGTTAGATGAGGAACCATGATGAAAAAGAAAGTTTGAAATTGTTAGCTGTAGCCGTTTGACCTGTGGAGAACCGACAAAAAAACATGAAAAAAAAAAAAAAATCAATACCAATTTTTTTCAGTATGTCAAATTGAATCGTCTAATTAAAAACTGAGCAACATATATCATATGCTCAGAGCTGAGCTCAGTTAGCATTGGAAGGCTGGGTCATAGCAGGCCTGGATGTCGGTCTCATAAACCATAACAAAATCACAAATAAAGTACATGGGTCGGCCTACTTCATCTATGATACAGAATGCGATTGTAACTGAGGTTCAACACGGTTCCCCTCAGTCTGTATTGTGGATACTGTACTGTGATAAGACTCGATGACCAACGAACTTCACCTTTGCATGATTCCAATAGACTGGAGTATAATACCACCTTCAAACTACAAAACCATCCTGTTTGTAATATGAGTGTGTCACAAATAACCTCGGTTTTCTTGAAATGCTTCAAGCAACAGAATCGTTGACGGTATATTTACTTGACTATATTAAACACAAATCTCATCTCCACTTTGCAAAAGGTGCAAAATACAAAATACTAATTACTTCTTCATGACCTTGAAGTCATGTCGAATGTGGGTTCAAATCCCACATAAGACATGAACTTATTTGAATCTAATTATTCTCACCGTATTTTTTTATTCACATTTATATATTTATTATTTTATTTATTATTTATTTTATATATTTTATTCATCATTTATTATATATATTTTATTCATTCACATTTATTATTCACAATTATATAGATCTATATCACCAAGATATGTTACTCAACGTTAAGAAAGCGTACATATTTATGAAATTGTGTCTCGGCAGTAGCTTCACACCGCTTTGCAAACCTGGAAGTTCCCACCATATTCGACATATATTAGTGATGATATAGAACGATTTGCTTGGATTCTAATTCTGAATGTCCAATATGGCCGCCTAGATTGGAACAAGCATATGTTGCTATCGGCTGCAGGAGTAACGTGTCTTGGTGAGGTAATATATATGTTTATATCTATGGTCCAACGAATCCGTTTTGACAACGGATTGTAATCGAGTATTACATCTTTATAGTCTGATGGTGTTGAAGCTGTCATTTGCCGCTCATTCGTACTCCCAAATAACTCAGTTCATGGTGGGGTTCAAGATGCATTGTGGGTTGCGTTGGTTTGCCGGTTGGAGATGGTGATTTCACTAATTCGAAAAAACGTGTCATTTCTTGAGTACTTTGCTGAGAACCAAAGATCATTGCTCTATCTAGTGTTGTTTGTAAAAACAGATGATAGGCTGTCAAACTGGATGACAGCTGTTATCAGCTGAGGCCACGTAAACGTGAAATTAGTTTATTTCATCATTACTACACTAGACGTACGAACGATAGTTGTAAAGATTGTGGCTGGTGAATTGGTACATATTTTATGGGTAGGCCCATCACTCATTTCTTCCAATTCCTATGATGATCAACCTTACATCTGCTGTCAATGGAAAGAAGTGATCATTGTCCAAGAAACTTAGTTCAAAGTGGAAGATATCAACATTCGTGTGTTTTGTTTACTCTCAATACCAATGCTGGTGATGTCCGGATATATATATATATATATATATATATATATATATATATATATATATATATCAAAGAAACGGTTCTTAATTATAATGTATTCCGGACTTTCGGAAACTTGAAGACTTTTATCCACGGCGAGAAATTATGGTCACAGACAGCGCAGTCCTGGTGTTGAAGCTCATTGGTTTCAAATAATCAAAATGGGGTGGTGAGATTGCCCTCCTGGTGCCCCGTCCAAACGATCCCACCTTTCATCCACAGCCTTAAGAGCCCGCATCTTAGACAGATTTACAGGGTGCACTTTCGTCACATATATCTCAAGAACTACAAACACTACGGACTAGCGGTAAAATGCAATGAATTGATAATACCCTCACAATCAGATATGCCTAATCGAAAATTGAACAACAATTTTATTATGGAGCAATAATTGAATCAAAATGTGCCTAATTTGATGGTTTTCATTGCCTCATTCCCGGTTACCGAACGATAGTGGAAATAAATTACGAACGCATATCCTTGAGTTCAACTTTGCTCATCAATATTTGAAATTGCCTGATTTGCCTGTAATTCTACAGTTTTCCCAATTTCCTTGGCCAAAATGTGTAATTTCACTAGATTTTGTCTAAATTATGAGATGAAAAACTCCTCCATCTAGCGGTGGTTACTGAAACTCTTCCAATATCATCATTTTTTCACTTCTCAACCCACAATCAAAATTTTAAACGCACATCGAACTTGGTTCGAGTATTTCTAAGAGAGACATTCTCAGCTAAGATGCGGGCTCTTAATTGGGAAACAATGCTTTTGTATCAAGTTTCGATGTTATTAAAAAAATACATATATTTTTAACATGGGAGGGATAGGGAGTGTGGACACCAACTCCTACCGGCCAACCAACGCAACCCTCAATGCATCTCGATGAGGTCATAAGCGTCATAAAAGAGCATGAATAAACCATCACGAGGCGAACAATCCCGCAGGATGATAATTCTTCCAGATGACCCACTTCTCGGCGTTGCTTTGCACCGATTAAACAGTAGACCACTTTATCGACCTGAGTGCAATATGCAATGCAGGAGATGACTGTAATTTATGGGAAGCTCGCCGCCAAGAAAACTGACTACGTTATTATGGAAGTGCAAAGAATATCTGGGTGACAATAGATCGTGTGGTTTGGGTGATCAGAAAAAAAAAATTGGTGACCTTGTTTAGCATCCGTATTCACAAAGAGTTATATCCTTGAGACGTGTCAAGCTTTTGGTTTGAGTACCGTAGTTATTATAAATATCCCGAGAGAGAACAAATCGGTCCATATTTCTAGTTCGTTAATGATGCTAGAGTAGTAGTAGTTTTAATTTAAAAAAAAAAAAATTTTAATAAACATTTAGAACAAGTTACAAGTTGTGCGTAAACCCACAAAGTCAAACAAAAATGACTTGTCTGTGGGTTTACATATGAATTAAAATACTTAGAAATTAATATATGGAAAATAATACATCGTCTAGATACTGAATATAATTATTAAAAAAAATAAGAAGTTTGCAAATTGTAAAATAAGAAAATTGAGACATGTTTTATAATCACATTATCTAAGTACAATCGAGTTGGTAAATTTCAATCTATGGTCAAACACGAATTCTGACAAATCCATTTTTTAATTTCAGTCTTGACTTTTGATATTTTTGCTATAGTCATTAATTCTGAGGGAATTTTATTAAAGAGTACAGTTATGAGAAAGCTTTTTTCCTGTTTTCCATATGAGTTTTGATACAGTGGTTCTAAAAGTCTATTCTTATTTCTTGTTGTATGTAAATGATCAGACCTATTTTTATGTTCTGCAGAGTAGTAATTTGTAATTATGAATATTAGCAAATGCAATTGCCTTATTGATAAAAATTCACAAGTATTATTATGTCTCATAGTAGTAGTAGTAGTAGTAGTAGTAGTAGTAGTAGTAGTAGTAGTAGTAGTAGTAGTATCTTTATTTTAGCAAAACTTTGCTATTCTTCATACAATTGTAGTTAACTTATACACTTAAACTTATAACACAGTACAAATTATATAATAGTTATAAATACTAGATCAACATTGGCACAAATCACATACGCCTCTCTACATTCTATAGAATATCCCAGTATCTTACTATCTCTCTCTTATTAGGAGCTAGTTTACCTTCTTTCATTAGCCTCCAACAACCTCTTCTGAATTCCTTCTGGCTTATTTGCATCTCTTATTTGTTGAGGTAGTCTATTGTAAATTCTCATACCTTTTACCCACTTTACACGATCAACTAAATTAGCAATACATTTCGGCAATGCATTCTCCGTCGTGTGAACGACGGAAACGTGTGAAATTTTTATTTTCTGCCGTAGCGGTGCCAGTAGCTTGAACCTTGAACTAGCGAATGCCAGTAGCGCAACCTATAGCTCAAATCACTAAAACATAGATCGACAGTTACGATAAAAGTACTAATCGATATCACCTCGAGTACTATACTGTATCGATAGTGAGAGATTTGTTTACATTCCTCTAACCCAACTTTTTCACACGCTCGCCATCAACATGCCCAAGTGCGAAGAAATCTTTCCACCCTGGAGTCATGAGGAAAAAGAGCAATTCATAACTCTATCCATTACATCTGTTTGAATCACTGGAACTTGGAGATCAATATAAACATGACCTTAAAGTACGAAGACAGCTGTCTTCTGTATCACTGGAAAAGGTTAGTCGATCGAAAATGGTCAGTCACCAATATTAGATTCTCCCACTCAATGATATGGCGTCAAAAGAAGCTAAGCAGTCAATGGAATGTGACGTTACACTTTACTGTTCGCTGATTGGTCGGCTACTAGCAATATTGCCTCGAAAGTAGAGCGCAATCCTACTCGAGGCAATGCGTTGACAACAATAACAACTTCTATTGTAGTGTAAACGCGAGATAGGAAAGGCATGTATTCTACTTGGTAGCGATACATTTTAAAAATGCATTGCTAGGGATAAGTTGATCGTGTAAAGGGGGTATTTGGTAAAGATTGAATTATCTACGAAATTATTTCTAGATCTATTAAATTTTGCATAAGCTCGTCTCACAACACATATACCTCGTTTTCCCAGTCATATCCAGTTCAGAGGTCGGCAAGCGTAGACAAACTGCGCATCCCATTGCAACGTAACTGACTACACTAATAAGGTCATCAGAGCAATATAATCCAGCAGTTCCAGCAATTACATATAACTCCCAGTATATCTCGACTGTTGATAACGGTTATTGCCAACATGACCCAGTTCCTGGACAGATTATACAACATGACAATAACAGGGGATTATTAAGTTGGTGAATTGGTACCTCCGAAAGGGAAACAAGAAAGTATGCCAATGGTACTCGCGAGTTCCCTTTTAATGCGCTATATACAGTCACTGTTCGTCGCACCGTTGGTCTGTCACCACATTCGGACGTCGTTGTTGTTGTTGTTTTGTTGTTGTTGTTGTTGTTGTTGTTTTGTTGTTTTTGTTGTTGTCAAGTGGCCGCTATACATCGGACAATCCGTCCATGTCACCACATTCGGACGTTGTTGTTGTTGTTGTTGTTGTTGTTGTTGTTGTTGTTGTTGTTGCTGTTATTGTTGTTGTGGTCGTTGTTGTTGTTGTTGTTGTCGTTGTTGTTGTTGTCGTTGTCGTTGTCGTTGTTGTCGTTGTTGTTGTTGTTGTTGTACGTCTAATTTCAATTTCAATTTCCATTTCGATATATTCATTTCATTATTGTTAATCAACAATCACTCATGTGCACATTTTTATAGCATAAATTTGCACGAGTATAGAAATACATCACTTGTGGATATTGAAAAATCAGTCGAATTAATTTAACAAGTCCATTACATCTATGATACAAAGTATCATAATTTTATGAAAGTAATACATCACAGTGTGTCAATGTCTGTAATCAAATGTGTAATGTTGTTGTCTAATCGCTTCAGAAACTGAAGTCACCATTTGGTGTGGGTTCGAGTCCCGCATAAGGCATGGGTTCGAGTCCCGCATAAGGCATGGGTTTTCGTAAACGTCCACTCACTTATCATCACTTCATAGTTTCATAATCACCTACTCATTCGTACCCCCGTATAACCTAGCTGTTGGTGGGGTCATAAGAAAACAATAATCATGAATCCTCAAGAGAGTATTTCCCCCTCCTCCCCCCTCTCCCCTGTCGCGTAATGAAACTGTTAATGGTTCTAATTTAGACCCCCCCCTCACCTTACCCCCCCCCCTCTTCCTCCACGGTTCGACGACCGCCCGTCCCGCCCTATACAATCACACTGACGTGGTGTAGTTCCGGCTAGACAGACGCTGAGAAGGTATATCAGTCTTGTAAGGCTTGGTCGAGAGAGGATATTAAAAGTCTTTGTGTTATGATTAAAAACAATGAACTGTGCTGGATGGTGGTCGTTTGGTCGGCTGGAGTAAGAGGGAAGAAGAGGGAAGAATAGGAATTAACAGGGAAGAAAAGGGAAGAAGAGAAGTGAGAAGAGGATCAATGAGAGGAGTGGTGCTGAGAGAGACGGAGAGTGAAGGAGAGTGAAGTAAGAGGGAAGAACAGGGAAGAACAGGAAAGAATAAAAGTGAGGAGAGGGTTAGTGAGAGGAGTGGTGCTGAGAGAGACGGAGAGTGAAGGAGAGTGAAGTAAGAGGGAAGAACAGGGAAGAACAGGAAAGAATAAAAGTGAGAAGAGGGTTAGTGAGAAGAATGGTGCTGAGAGAGAAGGAGAGTGAAGTAAGAGGGAAGAACAGGGAAGAATAAAAGTGAGAAGAGGGTTAGTGAGAAGAGTGGTGCTGAGAGAGAAGGAGAGTGAAGTAAGAGGGAAGAACAGGGAAGAATAAAAGTGAGAGGAGTGGTGCTGAGAGAGGAGAGTGGAGGAGAGTGAAGGAAAGTGAAGGAGAGTGAAGGAAAGTGAAGGAAAGTGAAGGAGAGTGAAGAAGACAAACGAGAAGAGAAGTGTCAAAAAGATGTATTAGGGAAGAAAAGATGGTCTGGATACGCCTTTCAATCCTGGTACTGACCCAATTTACTCTCTCCTTGCCACAACATCCATCCAGTCCTCAATAACTACATTCACCTTGGTAGACAAGACTTTGCTTGTTCAACATAATTCTGTCCCAACTTTATACACAAAGTTCCCAGATTTACACGACTGGTAAAGTCCCAACACATCGAAACTTGTGCAAATTCCACGCAGTTAATTAGACAGGATAACTTGGCGTACAACAAGTATATAGATGCTGACGTCAGTTGGATGTGGTTGAAAGGGGAACTAATTAATGTATTGTAGGAGTTTCACTTTCACCGTATATACCTGGATGAGTCTGGAAATGTCTGGAATACCTGGAAATGTCTGGAATACCTGGAAATGTCTGCGGATATTTCACCTGGATTAAATTTGAACTGTGAGAATATGTGGGAGAGCAATATATTAATGAGGCGAGTGGCTGAGTGGTTAATACACTGAACCGTCATTCGGGAGACCGGGTTTTGATTTCCGTCATGGTTGACCATCCTGACAGGGTTTTTTGTAGTTTTCCTCTGTCGTTCAGGTTGATACTGGGATGGTTCCTTAAAAACAGGCCATGACCGACACTTTCCCACCATCCAAAACACTTAATAAAATAACCTTTCATCTCATCATCCCATCATCTCATTCATCATTCACCGACGCCAATAGATCGTAGCCATCAGTACAGTGCGCCGTTAAACTAAATTTTTTATTTTTTTAATGACATCGAAACTTGATATAAAATCATTGTTTCCCAATGAAGGCTATGGATGAAAGAAAGGATCGTTTGGACGGGGCACCACAAGGGCAATCTTACCACCCCATTTTGATAATTTAAAACTTATGAACTTCAACACCAGGACTGCGCTGTCTGTGACCATAGTTTTTCGCCGTAGATAAAAGTCTTTCAGTATAAACACACGAATGTTGATATCTTCCACTTTGAACTGAATCTCTTGGGCAATGATTACTTCTTTCCCTTGACAGCAGATGTAAAATTGATCATTATACAAAATGCACAAATTAAATTAGTGATAGGCCTATAATGTTATAATAAGGCCCATCGCTCTACTAATTAACGGTCGTGGCCAATTAGTACTTCATCCAAGCATTTGCTTCGAGGACTGTGGGAAACCATGGAAAACTATTCAGGATGGATATGAAGTCAGGATGAAACTAAATACGAATAAGAAGGCGGTGGATTGTGACAGCATCATTCAGGCCGAAGAGCATTCCATCGACATCCTTATCTGTTGGAAAAAAACGAATGTTGAACAAGCCAAATGTTTGGACTAGCGATGAAATATGTTTACGAACAAATGGAAATTCGATCGAATGGGTCTTCGAAGAAATAGTCTGTCGAAGAAATAAACTGTCGATGAAATGGGGTTTCGAAGAAACGGAATAGACCATTTTCATAATTCAATGCGCAGGCGCGTCACGCCTCCTAGCAGCCTAGATCGCTGGTATTGCATTCTGGGAGTTTTAGTACTGTTCAAAAAGTTGGCCCGCTTATACACAGGGTTAAAGGCAAAACACCAAGATGTAAAACTTGCATTATCTCTCATCTTACTCACTCTGACAGTGTGTAAATCTCTCAGTATACAGTAAACATATAAATGTTGAAACTACTATCATATTATAACTTGATACGTTCACTGAAACGCACAATAATATAAATCAAACGTGCTAAATAGCATTGGCAGCATGGGACTTTCGAACTCGTGTATTAACATCCCGTTCTAGTTCAAACGATCGCCGCTAGATGGCTCATTCATTTCGGAAATGGTCTATTTCGAACGATCAGTTTTTCATTCATTTGGCGTGCACTCCATTATATCAACAATATAAACAAACAAACTCGAGTAGTCGAAGTTTGTTGTTGTTATTGTTGTTTTGTTGTTGTTGTTGTTATTATTGTTGTTGTTTTTGTTATTGTTGTTGTTGTTGTTGTTGCTGTTATTGTTGGTGTTGTTGTTGTTGTTATTATTATTGTTGGTGTTGTTGTTGTTGTTATTGTTCTTGTTGTTGTTGTTGTTGTTGCTGTTGTTGTTGTTGTTGTTATTGTTATTGTTGTTGTTTTTATTGTTGTCGTTGTTGTTGCTCGCAACATAGAAAGATTTAATCAACATGGCCTCAGATGAATGTGGAAAACATTAAAATTGAATTACAAATTGAACAAAATTGATTACATTTCAGAAATTGAATATTGAAAAAAATTCAAAACTTGAAATCGAAAGATTTCAAAATCGAAATTTCCTACTTTACATTCTCAAATTTTCAAACCTTGAATTCAATATCTTCAAAAAATGTATTTCCAATTAAATTTCAATTGACCGTTACATATTAATACAGAAAATTGTTTATTATATATATTTCATGAGATATATTCAATAAGTTCACCGAATAATATTCCGATTAAAAAATTTAAAAATTCAAAACTTGAAATCGATTCATTTTGAAATCGAAATTTCCTACTTTACATTCACAAATTTTCAAACTTAAAATTCAATATCTTCGAAAAATGTTTATCCAATTAAATTTCAATTCAGCGTTACATTCTAATTAGACGAGCTTTAGCGAGGATTCAATTTGACATACAGAAAAAAATTGGTGTTCGTTTTTCTTATGTTTTTTTGTCGGTTCTCAACAGATCAAACGACTACAGCTATCAACTTCAAACTTTTTTTCATAATGGTTCCTTATCTAACTTAGATCTGTATAGTTTTGTGGCATTATAGGATGGTAACTTCTTTTTTATGAATTCAAGAAATTTCAAAAATGCCCATTAAAATAACACGGCGAAAAAGAAAGAGAATATTTTCATTTTCCAAAAAAATGAAATTCCGCGTGTAGTTGATTTACATTTTGATACATATTTCTGAAATTTTCAGCTTGATCGGGTGAGCCATTTCGAAGATGAACCATAAAATGTGCTGAATGTGCTAAATTGGTACCACTCAAAGCAGTTTTTTACCATTTCTAACTCAAATGTCACCCAATTGGCGAATGTAGACAAAAGTTTGGCAAAGAAGTCGACATACTATTACTTTCCGCTCGTCTTACAACGCTTATATAGCGTTTTCCTAGTACAGAAAATTGTTTATTATATATATTTCATGATGATTAGACGAGCTTTAGCGAGGATTCAATTTGACATACTGAAAAAATTGGTGTTCGTTTTTATGTTTTTTTTTTGTTTTTTTTTGTTTTTTTTTGTTTTTTTTATGTTTTTTTGTCGGTTTTCCACAGGTCAAACGGCTACAGCTATCAACTTCAAACTTTTTTTTGTCATGGTTCCTCATCTAACTTAGATCTGTATAGTTTTGTGGCATTATCGGGTGGTAACTTTTTTTTTTATGAATTTTAGAAATTTCAAAAATCCCCATTAGAATAACCCGGAGGAAAATACTTGAAAAATCAAAATTTTTCAAGACCTCTCAAATTTTCGCCGAATATAAAGGAAACTATTAAGCACATTTTGAGAGATTTTTTGCATCAATCGGATGAGAAATAACGAAGAAAACGCATTTATAATGCATTTTCCCATCAATTTAGGCTATTACGGGAACCAATTAAATCTATAGCAACAAGTGTCAGCAATTAATTCAAAACGATTGAAATGAATGAAGAGGAAGGCCGTGACATAACTGATTCTCGTAAGGTTTTTGAACGTTTGGAGTGATCCAAGGTCTGTAGATGTAGATTGGGTTGACAAATTATTTTTCATTCTAGATTTCTATACCCCTAAGCTCGTCTAACAACGCGCATCCCGCGTTTTCCTAGTGTATCAAGTATGTTACTCTTTTTGCGGTTTTAACCATCCATGGTAGAGTGATTGCTGTTTGTAATAGTTCTTACACTGTGGTCAGATTCCCATTCTGTCTGCCAGTCTTTTCTTACTACCAATTCCACAGTCTGAATGTGCATTCCTGAACCAGATATGTGCTTCGATACGCATTTGTAGAATCCAGTCTCGGCAGTGGAAACGCCCTTATTGGAACAGAAAATATTATGATTATTTATGTATCTGCACATTTATTTTAATTTATATCCTAGAAATATTCTCAAAATTGCAATCTTATCGAATAAGATAGTTTGTATCAGATGACATTCTTTAAATTCAGTCATTCAACTCTATTTATTAGACGAGCTTTAGCGAGGATTCAATTTGACATACTGAAAAAAATTGGTGTTCGTTTTTATGTTTTTTTTTTTTTTTTTTTTTTATGTTTTTTTGTCGGTTCTCCACAGGTCAAACGGCTACAGCTATCAACTTCAAACTTTTTTTCGTCATGGTTCCTCATCTAACTTAGATCTGTATAGTTTTGTGGCATTATCGGGTGGTAACTTTTTTTTTTATGAATTCTAGAAATTTCAAAAATCCCCATTAGAATAACCCGGAGGAAAATACTTGAAAAATCAAAATTTTTCAAGACCTCTCAAATTTTCGCCGAATATAAAGAAAACTATTAAGCACATTTTGAGAGATTTTTCGCATCAATCGGATGAGAAATAACGAAGAAAACGCATTTATAAAGCATTTTCCCATCAATTTAGGCTATTACGGGAACCAATTAAATCTATAGCAACAAGTGTCACCAATTGATTCAAAACGATTGAAATGAACGAAGAGGAGGAAGGCCGTGACATAACTGATTCTCGTAAGGTTTTTGAACGTTTGGAGTGATCCAAGGTCTGTAGATGTAGATTGGGTTGACAAATTATTTTTCATTCTAGATTTCTATACCCCTAAGCTCGTCTAACAACGCGCATCCCGCGTTTTCCTAGTATATTCAATATGTTCAGAATAATATACCATTACAACATAATACAAGAGAACTTCCCCTAAATCCATCTCTGATACCACTGTCAGTCTGTCTCCCGACAACTGACGTATCGACACCCCCGACCGTCAACACTACAGCATGGGCGAGACGGTCGTTCGGCCACGTCTCGAGCATGATGCATTGTGTCGCTGGATAATTGATGACCCGACGTCGTGCATATGGATACTGACCCGCCGGACATCGATGTGTGGAGGGTTGCTGCGGGATACTTGCCCGCTGTACATAGCTGTATGGAAAGATCAAAGTTAATAGGGGTTGGTGATAGGATGTATGTATGGTGGACGAATAGGTCAAAGGTCGAAGAAAGGTAAATAT
>OZ023339.1:15477050-15487050 GCA_964007535.1 Brachyptera risi | reverse complement strand
CATTCATTCATTCATTCATTCATTCATTCATTCATTCATTCATTCGTCCAAAGATTCGCACATGACGCAAATATAGAAAATATCAATACTCAAGACTAGAAATGAAGATAAGTAAAGAGAAAGAGAAAATTTAAAAAGGACATAATAATGTATGTTTGTCGATGAAATGCTTGTTTAATGTGGCTTTGAGATGATAAATTCATTGAACCTGAGGTCATGGAAGAATTTTTTTTTTTTTTACATCGAAACTTGATACAAAATCATTGCTCCCCAATTAAGGCTGTGGATGAAAGATAGGATCGTTTGGACGGGGCACCACAAGGTAGATCTAAACACCCCATTTTGATTATTTAAAACTAATGATCTTCAACACCAGGACTGCGCTGTCTGTGACCATAGTTTTTCCGCCACAGATAAAAGTCTTTCAGTCTTAACACACGAATGTTGATATCTTCCACTTTAAACTAAGTCTCTTGGGCAGTGATCACTTCTTTCCGTTGACAGCAGATGTAAAGTTTATACACAATCGACAAATTAAATTAGTGATAGGCCTTTAATGTTATAATTAGGGCTATCGCTCTACTAATTAATGGTCGTGGCCAATTAGTAGGCTACTTCATCCAAGCATTTGCTTCGAGGACTGTGGGAAACCACGAAAAACCAAGTCAGGATGGATAAAAAAGGTGTTTGTTGGTCTTGAGAAAATTGAAGAAATTGTGAAGAAGAAAAGATTTCAAATTGTATATTTGAAAGATGTTCATTTATATTGGGTTTAACGACGCACTATAATGATTACTGAGATCTATTGGCGTCGGTGGATGATATATGAGGTGATGGGATGATGAGATGAAAGGCTATTTCATTAGGTGTTTTTGGATTGTGAGAAGGAGTCGGTCGTGGCCTGTTGTTAAGGAACCATCCCAGTATCAACCTGAACGACAGAGGGAAACCATGAAAATTCCCTGTCAGGATAGTCGACCATAGCGGGAATCGAACCCCGGTCTCCCGAATGACGGTTCAGTGTGTTACCACTCGGCCACGCGTCTCGGTAATGGTAGTACCTTTATTCCAGTATTCGCTCTTCAGGCTCCCCGTTTTAAAAGATGAAAGTTTGGTAGGGCTATTTATATGGGCATTTAGTTTACTAGGAAAACGCCATATATACGTTGTTAGACGAGCGGATAGTAATAGTATGTTTACTTTTTTGCCAAACTTTTGCCTACATTCTCCAATTGGGTGACATTCAAGTTGGAAATGGGTAAAAACTGCTTCGAGTGGTACCAATTTAGCACATTTTATAGTTTTTCTCCGAAATGGCTGACCCGATCAAGTTGAGAATTTCCAGAAATGTGTATCAAGATGTAACTCAACTTCACGCAAATTTTTTTTTTTTTTTTCAAAATAAAAATATTCTCTCTCTTTTCGAATGAGTATTTTTGAAATTTCTAAAATTCATTGAAAAAAAGTTATCCCCCTATAATGCCACAAAACTATACAGATCTAAGTTAGATGAGGAACCATAATTTTAAAAAGTTTGGAATTGATAGCTGTAACCGTTTGACCTGTGGAAAACCGAAATTAAAACATAAAAAAAAACATAAAAACGAACACCAATTTGTTTCAGTATGTCAAATTGAATCCTCGCTGAAGCTCGTTTAATTATGAATAGACTGTGTGTGAAAAAGGTTTGAAATGTGTGGAAAAACGGATGACTATAGGAGGTAGTTATAGATAGAAAATTTTACAGGAAATAACACAGACAATGAAAATGTAGCGCTGTGGCTATACGTCCCCTTGCAAAAGCTTTTCTCCACTTCGATATCTCACTTGTCACTTCCACATAAATATTTAAAACTTTCAACTCCATTTTTACATATAGACAACACTTCCATATTCAAAATATTAACATACTGTATTCCGTCGCTTCTTGTACTCATATGCGGCCACCATGCGTATAACTTGGTGTAAAGAAAGATGAAGGTATAAACATATACTTTTATGATAGTGTGGGAATATTATGGTTATATTGTTTATTGTTTATTGTTAGTTCACAATTTTCATAGGACACAAATACATTGTATTAATCAAGTCAAAATTAAAAAATCAAAAACTGAAGTTTAAATATTTTATTTTCAATTTATGTTAAAGTTTGAATATTCATCAATATTATTGACATTCCTTCATTAGGTGATGCTTTACTGCTATCTTGAATTGAGGCAAATCTAGTGATTTCCGTAATTCGGGAGACCGGGGTTCGATTCCCGCTCTAGTGATTTTATTGCAACTGGTAGGTGATTGTATAATTTGAGGGAAGCGAAGACTCAATTTCGCCATACCCGAAAAAAAGTGACTGTTTTTTTTTTTTTTTTTTTTCGCGCCCCACAGGTCAAACAAAAATTCAAAATCAGTTGAAACTTGGCATACACAAGTTTCATGCTCTAATTCGATACTGTATAGTTTTGAGGCGCAACCGATTGAACCACTTCTGAGAAAACTCATTTTAAAGTTTTCAAAAATCAATTTGAATAACCCAGAGGAAAATATTCGTAAAACAATTTTCATCCAAGACATTTCAAATTCTCAGGGAATTTTATTATAATAATGATACACATTATTCCGAACTTTCACTCGAATCAGATCAGCCGTTTTGATGTAAAAAAAAAAAAAAATGGAATTTTTGTGAATCACTCAGAGCTATTAAGATACCTATTAAATCCAAGCCACAGGTGTCACCTCTAACTGTAAACGATTAAAACAAAGCCTTATTTATTATCATATGAATTAATAATGGAAAATAAGATGGCAGTGATGTAATGGTTTGGATCTCAAGGTGTATATATATATATATATATATAATAACCAATCCAAAGATAAGTCGATATGTTCCAGCTCATCCATCAACGCGGCAACACATAACGCGTTTGCCTAGTATGTACAGTATATAGACAGTCAACACACGATATATAAAACAGCCAATACACACATATAATTATTTAATACAATACAATATAATAATAATAATATTAATAATTATTATTGTTATTTTTTTTTTAATAACATCGAAACTTGATACAAAATCATTGTTCCCCAATCAAGGCTTAATACATTATATATTATAAAACACGATACCCATTCTACAGACGTTATAGATGTAAACTAGTCAAACGCGAAATATGCGTTGTAAGATGAGCGAGATATCTGAATAGGGTATAAAAGTCCTTGAAGTAGTTCTACCCTTGCTACTTTATCGACTCTGGTATTCTACACACCTTGATATCTGAATAGGCTATTAAAGTCGTTAAAGTAGTTCTACTCTTGCCACTTCATTGACTCCGGTGTTCTACACACCTTGACGCATATAAAAAATACTTCATTGTTGGTCAACTCTTGAATCTAGAAAGCAGTGAATCTCGACAACTTAATTCTGTCATAATTTGTATGATATATTTTATGAATATTATCAGTCATTTTATTTTTTTCTTCAAAACGACTGATCAGAATTGCTTAAAAAATCGTAATAATGTGTAAAATCCATGTATACACATTTAGAGAAAATGTCATCCCATTTGGAGAGATTTTATTTTTCAACATTTTCCGCCCAGCCAAATCTTATGGGGTTTTTAGAAACTTTGAGATGATGATTCTCAAAATCGGTCCGACCGATTCATCCCAAAAACTATACAGTTCTAAGTTGGATTAGTTTGCGTGTACAAAAAAAGTTTCATGTTGATCAGTCAACCCTTGCGACCTGTGGAGTGCTTACAAACAAAAAACCAAAAAAAAAAAAAAAAAAAAAAAACAGTCAGACAAAGCCCTATAAGAGTGGGATAGAGACTTCGTCACGCACATCAATAATATATGGATAATAATTTTAAGAAAATATAATAAAATAAGCCGAAGATGATAAAATGTTATCAAATTGGGCATGACACAGTATTAGACATTTATGTTTATTTTTTATTTATTCAATAATTTCTTTAACCCTCTTCCGAGGAAATCGGAATGGTCAGCAGTTTACAATTATCAGCTTACAAGTATCAGCTTACTAACTTATAAATGTGGCTTATAACATTACATGATATTAAGTAAATCCATTGATAATTAACAATAATGATAATGATAGTAATATTTGAAATGATAATGATAATAATATTTCAATTAATATTTAAAATAATCCCAATAAATAAAAATAGGTGATATTACAATATATCAATATATCAGCTATCAATAGCTGATGTTTGTTCACATGCTCTTTTAAATTCATCAGTATCATAAATTCATTTTTTGACAAACATTTTTTCAGTCTTTTTTTAAAAGTTACTTCATCATCTATATCTTTTAAACATTGAGGTAGTTGATTATATATATGCGGCAGAACTCGTGGGCAATGTCTGTTGCATTCTTAGTATTGTAGCAGTGGTGACTGTTATCGTTAAAGAGAGCTGCATTAATCTTGGTGAAAATACAAATAGCTTGACCGTCACATGTAGCTGAGTGGTTCACGCACTTGCTTCATGTGACCCAGGAGGTAGTGGGTATACCAGACCTGATTCGAACCCCGCTACCGTCCATCTTTACAGGTGTTTTTCGTGGTTTCCCTCTGTAGTCCAGGTCAATGCCGGGTTGGTTACCACAATATAGGCCACGACCGCTTCCTTCCCACTATATATAGTTTAATAGTTTGAGCACGCTTTTGTTATACAAAACGGATTCTGCTTTTCACCCAAGTTGGTTCAACAATTCAGATTGTCAGCAGAGTTTCTCCTCTCGTGAACAAGAGTATATCTCTAAACGACATATATAATACTTCTGCGGTTTCCCCGCATAAAGCGTAACAGGAATAAAAAGAAAAAACTGATAGAAGCACTTCGCCGTCTCAGTCGCCCGTGCAGTATTGTCGATAAAGTAGTCTTCTTCTTTCTCTCCTTTCGATACTGTTTCACCGGCCTTTGTTGGCAGTGATAGTGGCGAGGAGGATATTGTTTGTCATATGCGGCTGATGGATGGAGTACAGTGGCGTAGCGGGTGTGGAACTATGAGAGCGGAGACATGACATATAAAAGCTATCATCAGAGTGATTCCATAGATATGAATGGTCATAAAACTAGAAGCGTCCGAGATACAGAATTCCGAATGGGTCAATCACAACATTACAGTGTGTTGGTAAATCTCAAACTGAGACGAGTGACCGAGTGGTTAATACACAGAACCGTTATTCAGGAGACCGGGGTTGAATTCCCGCCATGGTCGACCATCCTGACAGGGGTTACGGTTTTCCTCTGTCGTTCAGGTTAGTACTGGGATGGTTCCTCAACAACAGGCCACGACCGACTCCTTCCCATTATCCAAAAACACCTAATAAAATAACCCTTCATCTCATCATCCCATCATCTCATTCATCATCCACCGACGCCAATGGATCGTAGTCATCAGTACAGTGCGTCGTTAAACTCAATATGAATGAATAAATGAAAAATAAATCCCGATATGGGATAAAATACAACCAGATGGGGTGCAAGATTTTTTTTCTGAGAGACGATTTTTGAATTGAACTAAATATTATAGTTGAAAATCACAACAAATCTGTAGATATTCATGTTACTGTGGTAAAATTAAGAATAAAATCAACTCCAACCATAACACCAGCTGGGCTCGAGACGACATTTGATAGTTACTTTGTTCAAAAAAAAAGGTATGCGCTGGGATTCGAACCGAGGAACCCCCGCATGAGAAGCATGAGCCCGGATTCACAAAGAGTTCTATCTTCAGGACGACTCAGGCCAGAATTATTTCACTGAGTTGGGACTAATATTAGTCCCAAAACTCAGTCAGATGGTCTTCAGTAAAGACGTCCTAAAGGTTAGACTCTTTGTGAACCCGAGCACAGTTACACTAGCGGTAACGCCTCAGCGAAATGTGGTCAGATTCTCACTGCTACTTTATTATGACGTAGCACGAGTCGGTGACTGCTTCATGACGTCATAAATCTCAGCGTCCCCATTGGTCACTTTCAGTATCATTCAAAAATGGAGGCGCCTGAAGAGCGCAAACCGCAATATGAAATCTACCAAGAGTGGACTTGGCTAGGCGTGTAATAATACCGTGAGAACAACTATTTCGAGGAATTTGTTAGGGTTATTTGGGTCCGATTTTGATCGTTTCCTCGAATATGTACGACCACTTCACATCCTCTTTCCAAGAAGACCTGCCAAGCCCACGTTCACTCTTAGTGGTATCCTTATCCCAGTATGCGCTCTCAAGGCACCCCTTTGAAAAAATTGACTCGTGGGAGAATTCTTGCGGACAGGGTAAACTCAATTAAAGTTTTAAAGTCGGAGTTCAAGTTTAAGTTTGAGTTAAAGTTGATTGTAAATGGGTCTTTAGTCTCATCTGAAAATTCAGTTGCAGAAAAATTCTCTCAGACGGGGTGGTACGCCACATTTGTGGAATATTATTCCCGGCATGGTAGAGTGTTTCCGTGTTTGGTGACGCCGCATCTGTAAAGAACGTGAAAGCAAAAGAATAGGTTCGAAGGTTTTCATATGAAATAAATTTAGAATAGGCCTAACAACTATCTATCATGGACCCTTACAAAACCTTCTATAGTTATATTCTGAAGGTGTCAGAGGAGCGTAGCGAAGATTCCATTTCACATGCCGAAAAAAAATGGATTTCGTTTTTATGTTTGTATTTTTTTCATTTTTCATTTTGTTTTTTAATTTTGTGCGCGGCATACAGGTAAGGAAAAAATACCTATCGACTTGAAAAATTTTCTACATATTCTTGTTATACCAGAATAGGCTGGGATTGCTTTTCAAAGAAATCGATTGGAAGGTTTTTCCGAAAAAAATCGAAAAGTTTGAAAAATCCTCATATAAGAATAACCCGGAGGAAAAATACTTGAAAAACAAGATTTCTTCGAAAGTTCTCAAATTTTCACCGAATATGAACAATACTATTATACACCTTTTCAGAGATTTTTGCATATTAGAGTTTTATTATATGTATATATATATATATATATATATATATATATATATATAATAATTAAACTTCTTGGATACGATTCAATATCGAGATATTTGGGATTTTATAGTTATGTCGAAAAAGATACGCCTCGACCGGGATTCGAGCCCGGGACCTTCTCCTTGCCGGGCAGGTGCTCTACCACTAAGCTACCGAGGTATTACTTCTTCGACATAACCATATTTAGACTCACGATACTTTCGAGGGGACTAGCCCTATAGGGGGCTTAGGTTCACCCTAGGTGTAACGATTATACGCTACCACAGATCCTTGTGACTCTATTTTACCTTCACCTAGGCATGAGGAATAATGTAATAATTAAACTTCTTGGATATGAATCCCGGTCGAGGCGTATCTTTTTCGACATAACTATAAAATCCCAAATATATATATATATATATATATATATATATATATATATATATATATATATATATATATATATATATATATATATATATGTATATATAAATATATATATATATATATATATATATATATATATATATATATATATATATATATGTATATATAAATATATATATATATATATATATATATATATATATATATATATATATATATATATATATATATATATATATATATATATATAAATATATATATATATATATATAAATATATATATATATATATATATATATATATATATATATATATATATATATATATATATATATAAATATATATATATATATATATATATATATATATATATATATATATATATATATATATATACGCCTAAGTGGAATGGCGTATAGGGAATACAGCCCATGGAGTGAATGAGTTTGCGGAAGTAGGGGGTGGCAGGGGGCGGTGGGGGGCGGTGGGAGGTGGTAGGTATGGTATGGTGAAGGGGAAAGGGGGTGCGGGGAGGGTAATTGAAAACCAACAGCTCTTAGGCAATACTCATTACACACACAAAAGAACTTTCTCGCGACGTGTAAAATTATTTACGGGGTAAAAAGCGTGACGCTTGTTGGTAAGGGGGGTGGGTGAGGGGGAAATGGGGAAATGGGGAAGGAAATATTGCCTCGAAGTGGAACAAATTTCCGTAATAAACAATATCGAAGAAGAATAATAAAGAAATGTGAGAATGGAAATTGTTTTGTTATGGTGGTGGTGGTGGTGGGGGAGGGGGGGGGGGGAGAAATATTCTTCCGATAAGTGTAGAATTCAGTTGAGTTTTCGATTTCGCTCATTCAGTGAGGGGGGGGGGCTTATTAAGGAGAGTTCACGTGTCAGATTTCTATTTTTTTCGTCCGACACCATTTCAACATTCATAACTGGGACGAGTGGCTAAAACACTGAACCATCATCCAGGAGACCAGGGTTCGATTCCCGCTATGGTCGACCATCCTGACAGTTTTTTTCTTGTGGTTTCCCTCTGTCGTTCAGGTCAATACCGTGATGTTTTTTTAACAACAGGCCACGACCGACTCCTTCCCACTATCTATAATCACCTAATAAAATAACTTCTCATCTCATCATCCCATCATCCCATATATTATTCACGGACGCCAATAGATCGTGGTCAGCAGTAATTTAATACAGTGCGACGTTAAACCCAATATAATTTGAATAAACTAGGTAAACGCACCATATGCGTTGTAAAATGAGCGAGATATCTGAATAAGGTATAAAAGTCGTTAAAGTAGTTCTACCCTTGCTACTTTATCGATTCTGATATTCTAAACACCATGACGCATATGAAAAATACTTCATTGTTGGGCAAATATCGAATCTAGAAAGCAGTGAATCTCAGCAACATAATACTGCTGAGTGCTAAATTTAATATATTCGATGAATAAAATCAGTTGGTTGAATTTTTTTTCTTCAAAACGGCTGGTTCGAATCTCATAAGAAATGGTGATAATGTGTATCATTCATGTGTATACACATTCAGAGATTTTTTTTTATTTTTTGAGAGAATTTATTTTTCAAATTTTTTTACCTGCCCAATCTTATGAGATTTTGTAAAAACTTTGAGATAATATTTATCAAAAATGTTTCAACCAATTCATTTCAAAAACTATACAGTTGCAAGTTCAAATCAAATCTTCATTCGGTCTGCTTGGGAAGGGGCAACCTTCCGGCGGCAGATGAAAATATTTACATAGTTTTGTTCAATAACCTAGAGTATAAGTCTACAGTCAAATAGAAATAGAATAATAGAAGAATCTTTATAATAATGGTAAACATTTGAGTCAAGTAAGATAGGGTAATACCGAGTAAGTCTGTATAAGATATGAGATGAAGTGTATATATATATATATATATATGTATATATATATATATATATATATATATATATATATTATATATATATATATATATATATATATATATATATATTTATTTATATGTATATATATATATATATATATATATATATATATATAATATATATATATATATATATATATATATATATATATATATATATATATATATATATATATATATATATATATATATATATTATATATATATATATATATATATATATATATATATATATATATATATATATATAATATATATATATATATATATATATATATATATATATATATATATATATATATATATATATATATATATATATATATATATATATATATATATATATATATATATATATATATATATATATATATATATATATATATATATATATATATATATATATATATATATATATATATATATATATATATATATATATATATATATATATATATATATATATATATATATATATATATATATATATATATATATATATATATATATATATATATATATATATATATATATATATATATATATATATATATATATATATATATATATATATATATATATATATATATATATATATATATATATATATATATATATATATATATATATATATATATATATATATATATATATATATATATAT
>OZ023339.1:15379205-15476850 GCA_964007535.1 Brachyptera risi | reverse complement strand
GTAGTTCTTGAGATATATGTGGCGAAAGTCCACCCTGTAAATCTGCCTAAGATGCGGGCTCTTAAGAGGCTACTTTACATATCACAACTCATGAGTAAAACCTGCAGGGAACGGTTATAATAGGACAAAAAGCGTCAATACAGACCTTCAGCTCCCAACACATGGTGGGTAAACGGTAGAACCAATCAGTCTAATTATTTCTGCAATAAAACAACAATTAGTATATCTGTGTCTCTACATTCATTAAAAATCATAATTTTCTATTTAATCACTCTATAAAAATCGTCAAAACAATGAAAAACATGTAGAAACATGTTGATTTTTGACAATTATTTTGAAAGGGTTGAAAACATATCACAAACTAAAGCTCTTCGTACGAGCACGTATTGAATACTAGTGATCATCTAAACGAGAACTGTAAGTCAATACGATGATTGGTTTTCCGTTGCCAACTTGGGCCCCGAATGTCTGCAATCAAGCCAGTAGGCTACGTGTAAATAGGCCTCTTAAATTCTTCATTTCTATACTAGGAAAACGCGTTATGTGTTGCCGCGTTGATGGATGAGGCGAAATCGGAATCGAAACTGTAGATTTGTGAAGAATAGCTTTCAGTTGATGGAGTGGAGATATTTCCATTTAATAACTTATTGAGAACAGATAAAAATACGTTGAGCAATAATAATGAAGAATTGAAGTTGCACTCGAGTTGGCAAATTCTTCTTCAATTAGTAAGTCTCGGACACTTGCTACAGAATGGTGAGTTGACCAAGACGCGTGGCCGAGTGGTAACACACTGAACCGTCATTCGGGAGACCGGGGTTCGATTCCCGCCATGGTCGACCATCCTGACAGGGGTTTCTCGTGGTTTCCCTCTGTCGTTCAGGTTGATACTGGGAAGGTTCCTTAACAACAAGCCACGACCGACTCCTTCCCACTATCCAAAAACACTTTATGAAATAACCTTTCATCTCATCATCCCATCATCTCATTCATCATCCACCGACGCCAATAGATCGTGGCCACCATTATAGTGCTATGTTAAAAACTCAATATAAAAATGAATATGGTGAGGTGATCGAACACACAAATGTTTATATATTCCACTTTAAACTACATACAAATAATCTTCAACCTTGGTCGACATTTATGATTTAACAAGTGATTTCACATCACTTTTTGGACGAGCTTTAGCGAGGATTCAATTTCACATACTGAAAAAAATTGGTGTTCGTTTTTATGTTTTTTTTTCATGTTTTTTTGTCGGTTCTCCACAGGTCAAACGGCCACAGCTATCAACTTCAAATTTTTTTTCGTCATGGTTCCTCATCTAGCTTAGATCTGTATAGTTTTGTGGCATTATCGGGTGGTAACTTTTATTTTTATGAATTAGAGAAATTTCAAGAATACCCGTTAGAATAACACGGCGGAAAAAAAATTAAAACATTTTTATTTTCGAAAAGATTGAAATTTTGTGTAAAGTTGAATAACATCTTGATAGACATTTCTGGAAATTCTCAGCTTGATCGGGTCAGCCATTTCTGAGAAAAAACATGAAATGTGCTAAATTGGCACCACTCGAAGCCGTGTTTACCCATTTACTAGGAAAACGCGGGATGCGCGTTGTGAGATGAGCTTAGAAGTATGGCAATCTAGAATGGAAAACTTGTCTGAAAACTGTGAAAAACATGATAACTTGTCAGCTCAATTTACATCTACAAACCTTGACTTACTTCAAACGTTCAAAAACCTCACCTGCAACTTGTTGATATTTATAGTAACCTGCAACCTGTCGCATAAACACTTTGCAAAACCAATTGATCCAAATATTCAATAAAATGTACACGTTTATTGCGTTTTCTTCATTATTTCTCATTCAATTGTTGTAAAAATCTCTGAAGAGGTGTATGATAGTATTTTTCATATTCTGTGAGAATTTTAGAGCTTTTGTAAAATTCTTGTTGTTCAAGTATTTTTCCTCCGGGTTATTCTTACGAGGATTTTCCAAACTTTCCGATTATTTTCCGGAAAAACCTTCCAACTGATTCCTCTGAATAACAATCCCAACCTATTCTGGTATAACACCGACGTTCAGAAAAAGTTTCAAGTTGATTGATGTATTTCTCTGACCTGTATGCCGCGTACATAATTACAAAAAAAAAAAAAACATACATAAAAACGAAGCCCATTTTTTTTCAGGGTGTGAAATGGAAAGCTTCGCTACGCTCATCTAATAACTACTAGGAAAATGGCGTCTATAGCGTTTTCCTAGTATATTCCACTTCAAACTACATACAAATAACATTCAACTTTGGTCGACATCTATGATTTAACAAGTGATTTCACATCACTTGTGCAGAATAAATGATTAAAGAGAAACAGAGAATATAGACTGGTATTTAACGTTTCAACTTCATCATTTTAATATTTACCTTTCAAACCACTCCAACATTTTTCACTTGGATATTCTACAGTACTCAATTATCGGTAAACATTTTTCAATTAAATTCCGCCAATTGGAGAGTTGAAGCAATCAGGAATATGAGTAAACCGAAGTGGCTTTATATGGGATCACAGAGCTAGAGTCAATGTGTTAATCTATATTGATTCAACTTCAAGCTGACAGCTGATAGGGTCATATAGAAATAAAACTGTTGTAAGTCCTTGGACATCGACCTTTTTTTGTTGTTGTTTCAAGTTCTGGTTTTTTTTCAGATCACTTTTTTTCAAGTGTGACAATGTATGTATACTAGGAAAACGTATACTACGCGTTGTTGGACGAGTGGAAAGTAATAGTATGTCGACTTCGTTGTCAAACCATTTCCTAAATTCGCCAATTGGGTGACATTTAAGTTATAAATGGGTAGAAACGACTTCGAGTGGTACCAATTTAGCACATTTCATGTTTTTTCTTCGAAATGGCTGACCTAATCAAGCTGAGAATTTCCATGAATGTGTATCATAATGTAATTCAACTTCACACAAAATTTCAGCTTTTTTGAAAATAAAAAATTTAATTTTTTTTTCGTCGTTTTATTCAATAACCAAATCGGTATTTTTGGAATTTCTAAAATTCATAAAAAAAAAAATTATCATCCGATAATGCCACAAAACTATACAGGTCTAAGTTAGATGAGGAACCAGGATGAATAAAAGTTTGAAGTTGATAGCTGTAGCCGTTTGACCTGTGGAGAACCGACAAAAAAACATTTTAAAAAAACATAAAAACGAACACCAATTTTTTTCAGTATGTCAAATTGAATCCTCGCTAAAGCTCGTCTAAAAATGTCATCGTATTATAGAAATTTGAGGCGAAGGATGACACTTCATAGTTTATATTGGGTTTTAACGACGCACTGTAATGATGACCAAGATCTATTGGCGTCGGATGAATGATTAATGAGATGATGAGATGAAGGGTTTTTTCATGGGTAGTGGGGATAGTGGGAAAGAAGCGGTCGTGGCCTATATTGTGGGAACCATCCCGGTATTAGCCTGGACTACAGAGGGAAACTACGAAAAACCCCTGTAAAAATGGACGGTAGCGGGGATTGAACCGGGTCCGACATCCCCACTATCTCCCGGGTCACATGGAGCAAGTGCGTTAACCACTCAGCTACCTGTGCCGGTCACTTCATAGTTTCAAAAGTTTTAAAACCAATGAAATGTCATACTTGACTCAAATCTGCTATTTTCCAAATAAAAATGAAGGTTATTGAATGTACTTACTAATGCATATTGAGTGCCTAGAGGTCAAAAGAACTTGTACATCTCAGAACCATATACTTTGAACGAACCATTCCTGTGAAAAGGTACATGAACATGACTAATTTAACACAGGCAACATGGTGCCATGTCCGGGTCCCCTTAATGGTTACATTGATAAGACTGATCAGTACCGGCACAGTAGCTGAGTGGTTAGCGCACTTGCTTCGTGTGACCCGGGAGATGAAGGGACATATCGGACCCGGTTCGATTCCCGCTACCGTCCATCTTCACAGGGGTTTTTCGTGGTTTCCCTCTGTAGTCTAGGCTAATGCCGGGATGGTTCCCACAATATAGGCCACGACCGCTTCCTTCCCTCTATCCTTTCCATCACCCATAAAAACCTTCATCTCATCATCCCATCATCTCATTAATCATTCATCCGACGCCAATAGATCTTAGTCATCATTACAGTGCGTCGTTAAAACCCAATATTTAAAAAAAAAATGATCAGTACCCAACCACACCACACTATACCATACATAAATATCATTATATCCGATCAATATATCCATAATTATATTATGCCATCTGTTGATTCTTTTTATATCAAACTGAGTATATATAATAATGTACGTATGAATGTGTGTATATGAAACAGTATGAATGATTGTATTATGTGAAATTGTGAGATTGTATTTGTTTTTAATTTTCACCTGAGTAACTGTTTTTTATTCACTGATTGACGTTCCATATATGTTACATTTCAATCATCTTATGTATACGTTCTTTGGAATAAAATCAAATAATAATAATAATAATGCCAGATCGCAAACTTTATCCATTCATGAATGATTAATACATTTTTTTATTCTCTTTCGCCTTTTTTGAGAAACAATGGCTCCATATCACGTTTTCGATTTTGATAGAAAAAAGTATTTAGGTTGTCTGCTGTAAAAACTATAACAATGAAACTTTTGTGAGATCATTGAACCGATGGATGGTTACGGATGCGTGAGAAGAAAGATATAGGGGAGGGAAAAACCACATCACTAATATATCCCCCCCCTTCCCCCTCCCTCTTTTTATATGTATTACCAGTATCACAATCACTTAAGGTCGTCAAAATATACACTGACTTGTGTTGAATTTACTTCCAAGATCATCATAAGACGGTAAAAGGGCTCACAATGTTTCACCTCCGATGGCTGAAGCTCTGCTCCAAACCTTTATAGACGAGAGTCTCTGGATATGTAGAACCTTACGATTCACAAATATGCTCTTCCCTTCCCCCCCTCACCACTTGGAAAGGAGTTCCTGCGCTCCTGGATGGGCACCAGATGGCTTGATGGAGATGCAAGCCGTCTAATTTACTCTCGATGGTTTAACGTATCTTTTCCACATTAGAGGCAATATATCCTAAACTTTACTGACCATGATCATGCAGATCTTTTAGATGTGATATAAACTTATTCATTTTGTTATTCATTATTCATTTAGCATTCCGTGGCATCATTACATATATGTATGTACTTACTTTGTATGGGTGTACAAACCTGTGAGGAATTTGTCATCGATATAAAATACATCAAATCGATTCTATACCAAGAAGTTACATTTGAATTAATTCAAAGATATATGAATATAATAGATAATGATTGGAATAATATCTTTGGAGGTGAAAATTTAGCTTGATATTTATATTTCGATCAACATATAATTATTGGAGCCATATTACGATTGAGATGTAATGATGTTGATATGTTGAAGTTCTTCTCTGCAATCTCGTATATTTCTTTGTTTCATTCTTCACCATTCCTTCTTCGAAAAATCATTCACAGTATAAGGTGAAGATATAAGTTGAAATTGAGAATTTGACCATCATATACGGAATGAATAATATGACGGAATATCTTCTTCCTATTTGTTCCAGTGGGAACATCTCACACCAGCTGTCCGCGACAGCGTTACTTGCTTCTCCCGACGGTTCCCGCCATCCTCTCGACCTGTACGAGTTCGCCGAGGATGACTTCCCGGGGAGTCCCGCGCGACGCCGGGGAAGAGGACACAACAATAGGGGACTCTGGGAATGTCTGCTGGGATGTCGGTACAAGGTGGACCAACAGCTTGCCAGAAGAAGGGTAAGAATATCTTATTTATTTATATTGGGTTTAAAACGATGCACTGTGCTGATGACTAAGATCTATTGGCGTCAGTTAATGATATATAAAATGATGGGATGGTGAGATGGAAGGTTATTCTATGAGGTGTTTTGGATGGTGGGGAGGAGTTGGTCGTGCCTGTTGTTAAGGAACCATCCCGGTATTGACCTGAACGACAGAGGGAAACCACGAAAAATCCCTGTCAGGATGGTCGACTACGGCGGAAATAGAACCCCGGTCCTGAGTGAAGGTTCATTTATCACCACTCTGCCACACGTCTATGATTTTCAGAATCATAGGAACTTATCAGTGGTTGGTAGAAATGTATTCGTTACACTTACATTGTCCACACTCATAGAATGGTTATTAGACTGATCGGTTGGGGTACGGCTCCGGTAATTATTAATGGATGTTTGTGAAATGTGATTAGGGTTCACGTGAGGTTTGCATCCAAGCCCATGTCACATGAACGAGTATACTTCATTCCAGTATACGCTCATCAGGCGCCTTCTCAGATGTATTATGTTTTATCAGCTTTTAATTTTTTTTCTTTAATAACATCGAAACTTGATTCAAAATCATTGTTCCCCAATTGAGGCTATGGATTAAAGATGAGATCGTTCGGACGGGGCACCACAAAGGCGATCTTACCACCCCATTTTGAAAACTCATTTTAAAATGCATGCAATCAATTCATTTTCACGATCTGTAGCTCACTCTGTAGCTCTCTATTATATGTAGTATATTCAATCCCATTATACGCTTTTCAGGTTCCCCCTCAGATGTATTATGTTTCATTAGCTTCCAATCGAAAATGTATGTTGAAATTCATTCAATCAATTCATTTTCACGATTTGAAGCTCACCATGTAGCTCTCTCTTCTCTGTGGTATAATTCATTCCGGTATACGCTCTTCAGACGTCTCCTCAGTTCTACTATGTTTCACTAGCTTCCAATTGAAAATGTAAATCAATATGAATTGAGTGAATTCATTCCCACGATGTCCAGCTTACTATTCAAATATCGTGCCTGATTAATGTTTATTCATAACCTCTATATTTATCTCTCAGTATCTTCTTACAAAGTAAACCTACCATGATAATAATACTGTTGAAACAGTGTTTCAGTCCACCTTTAGTTGTTGTATCATGTCAGTATTTCTAGACCCAGGCATAATTTCATGTTTGTTGCATTTATTCAATCAGTAACTATTTCCACTCGGGCAATTGAATCAAATGATCTTTAGAAAACTGCTCTCAAGTGAAGATCACGAGATACATACCATTTATAATCCTCTAGTTTATTATCATTCATATTGTCCATTGAATCATTATTGTTCATTATATTTTTACTGTATATTAATATTTATAACTTTGTTAAAGTAGAGCAGAGTAGATTCCTGCAGCCACCGTAATAGTATTCAACTACAGTTAAGAGACCGTTGTTAAATGTGTTAATTTTCAAAGCTGTAAATAATAAATAAAACTAAACTAACTGAATATTTGACGACTATATGCTTACACTTTCTCATCAGAACTTTTGAAAAAAAAAATTCTACCCCAAAAAAATGTAAAATGTTTCTACAGCCCTTAACTAGCTCATCACTTGGATTTTCACAATTTTTTAAATGAACTATATTATATCCCTATAATTCTTTCACGTGGTAAAATGACTTGTGTATGTGGTGCCCCGTTCAAACATTCCCAAATTTCCACCCCTCGAAAAAATATCTTTCCGTCAAATTTCCAATGTTATCAACAGAAAAAGGCGATCCCGTTAAGTGGAGTGGAACATGAACTAACTCAGACTCGTTCCATTTCAATTCGCAAAACAGAAACTTCACGTCTCTCTTTTCACACATCTCTCTCTCTTTCTCTGTTGACGCCAGGTCGAACAAGGCCTGCGACTGTACAACCAACACAAACAACAGGCAGCGGTGAAGAAATGGCGGAGTGCTTTGAAACGGATCCGGAAGCGGGACGACAAGTTCAGTCTGTTGGGATATCTCTATCAGGCCTACATGGACTGGGGGAAATACAGGTAAGACAATGATGATCGGACTTCATTCATTTTTGTGTAATACAGTATAGGCTAAGACAATCAACTAGTCAAACGCGAAATATGCGTTGTAAGATGAGCGAGATATCTGAATGAGGTATAAAAGTCCTTGAAGTAGTTTTACCCTTGCTACTTTATCGACTCTGGTATTCTAAACACCATAATATCTGAATAGGCTATAAAAGTCGATAAAGTACAATAATAATAATAATAATTGGATGAGCGATGCGAAGACTCAATTTCGCCATACCTGGAAAAAAAGTGCCTGTTTTTTTTTTTCGCGCTCCACAGGTCAGACGAAAATTCAAAATCAGTTGAGACTTGGCACACACAAGTATCCTTATCCAATTTGATACTGTATAGTTTTGAGGCGCGATCGGTTGAACCACTTCTGAGAAAACCTATCTCAAAGTTTTCATAAATCCCAGAAGAATAACCCAGAGAAAAAAATTCAGGAAAAATATTTCATCCGAGAGAATTCAAATTCTCAGGGAATTTTAATTCAAAAATGATACACATTATTCCGAATTTTCAGTCAAATCGGATCAGCCGTTTTGATGTAAAAAAAAATATATAATGTAATTTTTTAAATCATTCAAAGCTATTAAGATACCTATTAAATCCAAGCTACAGGTGACACCACTCAATTGTGAACGATTAAAACAAAGCCTCATTCATCATCATAGAAATTAATAATGAAAAATGAGATGGCAGTGATGTAATGGTTTGGATCTCAAGGTATATATATATATATATATATATATATATATATATATATATATATATATATATATATATATATATATATATATATATATATATATACATATATATATATATATATATATATATATATATATATATATATATATATATATATATATATATATATATATATATACATATATATATATATATATATATATATATATATATATATATATATATATATATATATATATATATATATATATATATAATAACCAATCCAAAGATGAGTTGATATGTTCCAGCTCATCCATCAACGCGGCAACACATAACGCGTTTGCCTAGTTATTAACAATATGACCTATTCTTACACAATACAGGCTATCAGCTCATCTTTGATCGCCGTGTATCGAAATTCAAGAAATCAATAGCAATTTTTTTTTCATTTCCGTGTATAAAACCTATGACTATCAATAACGTAACGGGATAAGCAACATGGCGCTTTCCTTTCGCACCATGCGTATATCAAAGGTATGCCGCCTCACAAATGTTATGATGATTTGCTGGTATTGTTGTATGTTGATCTATACAAGTAATAGATGTAATGCAATCTGTGAATCCAGCTCTATCCAACTGCATTAAACAATATTGGAATAAATTTCATTTGAATTAGCCAATCCAAATTTAAAATACGTCTGTAAAAGTATTTAGACCCCTAGTCAAGAGCCCTACTGCTATATTTATCATTTGATAACTGGATAATTACTCATCATCTTCGAGAAAGATTAAAATCAATGCAATTATACAACTATGTACTATATATTGAAATACGAGCCTAATACGTACGATTTGATTTGAAATTGCGAATCTCAGAAATGTACACAAAAGCGCGCTGATTCCATTATGGTGAAAACGGCCTAATGTTAAAAGGATAGGACTTATGCCATGTTGCTTATCCCGTTACGTTATCGATAGTCATAGATAAAACCAATCTAAGAACTCTGTCCTATCCTACACTTTCGAGAAAGCCGTGACTTCATCAATATCCTAATCAAAATTGTTTCCGATCATTTTCCTTATAATCTCAACAAAATTAATCGTGCACACATTTTCTGAAAAGTAATAACCTATCAAAGGTCAAAATTAAAACTACTTTCGATCAAACAAAATCTCAAACGTGAATTTTAGTCATCACCTTCCAATAACAGAATCATCAAATAGGTCTATTGATTTCCGTGAATATTGAAATAAATTCGAGTGAAAATGAATACCTTTTTGACGACCTACAAGCAGGACTACCTATGGCCCTATGTGAAGACTATCCCTATTAGGGCCGGCCCTAACTACTCGACGGTCCCACAACCGGCCGAACTATTGGGCCCACCGATGTGCCTGTGCCATGATTGGTCTAAACGAGGTCAGTAGGTCAAATAGTTCTTTATCATTTTCATTTCAATGTAGATTAAAGACCCCAACAACAACTAGGTTATATGGGAATACGAATGAGTATGTGATTATCAAACTATAAAATAATTGGTAGAGCTTTAGCGAGGGTTCAATTTGACATACTGAAAAAAATGGTGTTCGTTTTTATGTTGTTTTTCTTATGTATTTTTTCGGTTCACAACAGGTCAAACGGCTACAGCTATCAATTTCAAACTTTTTTCAGTAAGGTTCCTTAATTGTCTAACTTAGATCTGTATAGTTTTGTGGCAATATTGGATGTCAACTTTTTTCTTTATGAATTTTAGAAATTTCCAAACTACCCATTAGAATAACACGGCGAAAAAAAGGAAATATTTTATTTACAAAAAAGAGTGAAATTTTGCGTGAAGTTGAGTTACATTTTGATACACATTTCTGATCACTTTCAGCTCGATCGGGTGAGCCATTTCGAAGAAAAACCATAAAATGTGCTAAATTGGTACCACTTGAAGCAGTTTTCACCAATTTCTGAATTAAATGTCACCCAATTGGCGAATGTAGGCAAAAGTTTGGTCATAAAAGTCGACATACTATTACTATCCGCTCGTCTAACAACGCATATATGGCGTTTTCCTAGTGGATAATTGAAAGGACGTTTACAAAAACCCATGCCTTAAGCGGGACTTGAACCCACGCCCAACAGTGACTTCAGTTCTTGAAGCGGTGTCTCAGCTGACCGAGCTACGGAGGGCAGCTACGCCCTGTGAGTTCATCGATCTCATACCTCCCCCCCCCCCTCTAACAAAAATTGAAATTAACAAACAGCAAAGGTACAATAAAGTAATAAAATTAAAATACTAATTTCTTTATATTTGCTTTTTGAGTAAGTCAAACTTGATAATTATTTGATATGCATCTGCTGTTTCTAGGGTGGGTATAAATACAAGAATCTATAAGAATGGCGCCAAATTCTTTTTTTATATATATATATATGTAGGCCTACATTGGGTTTTAACGACGCACTGTAATGATTACCAAGATCTATTGGCGTCGGATGAATGATTAATGAGATGATGGGATGATGAGATGAAGGTTTTTATGGGTAATGGGAAGGATAGTGGGAAGGAAGCGGTCGTGGCCTATATTGTGGGAACCATCCCGGCATTAGCCTAGACTACAGAGGGAAACCACGAAAAACCCCTGTAAAGATGGACGGTAGCGGAGATCGAACCGGCACCAATATGTCCCTTCACCTCCCGGATCACATGAAGCAAATGAGCTAACCACTCAGCTACTGTGCCGGTGCGCCAAATTCATAGAACAAAAAATGGTACGTCACACAATTGCCTCCCCCCTTCTCCCCCCTTGTAACACCTTGTCACAAATCTTGTCAACCCCCCTCCCCCCCCCCCCCCAAGCTGTGACGTAATTTATAGCCGTCCCCTGATACCTGAGACTATCCGATGTAGCTCTACCCTCGGCCATTGTGTGATCTATGCATCACGCTTCCAATGACGTCATCAAGGTAATGTCCGAAACGTCGAGACGAAAATACGAAACGTGATAAACGACATCTCAGTCTGAGATGTGACGGAGAAAAAAATTACAGGAAATGTCAATTTGAAAATGGAACGGAAATTGAAAATAAATCTGATGGATTAATCTATTTAGTTGACGTTGGTGTATTTGTATCGATGACAAAAAGAAGGTTCCGAGCGACCGTCTCTGAATAGAGTGAAACATTAACGCACGGGTGTTTCGCGCATTCGTTTAGCGTTGATGGAAGAATGGATTTGTATCCACCGAAGATGAAGGAGCGGAACGTCCGGGCGATGGTGATGTGGGAAAGGGGGAACGGTCGCTCGGAACCTTCATCTCTTGTGGATACAAGCTACACAAGAGAGATGAAGGCTCGAACCACCCGTGCGTTAGTGATGTGGAGTAGGGGGGACGGTCGCTCGGAACCTTCATATCTCGTGGGTACAAGTAACACACGAGATATAAAGGAGCGAAACACCCGGGCGATAGTGATGTGTAATAGGGAGGACGGTCGCTCGGAGCCTTCTTCTACAAGCATGTACACATATAGGCACTAAATTAAGCTCTTTGGATAGCAGAGCTAAGTGCAAGAATGGATAACCTGCTAATGTGAGGGTTAACGTTAAACCTAGGATTAGTGTTTCTTCGAACATGTCAAACTTGACATTAAGTGATTGTGACCCGATAAAGGCTGAGGGTGATAAGGACGATTTTACCGCCTAGAAGAAAATAATTGCTGAATATGTTAATTATTTAACAAACCCTGAGTGTACTGATTGAATAGCATTCTTATGCACGCTACAACAACAATAACAACAACAATCAACAACAACAAAAATAACAACGACAACAACGACAAAAATAACAACAACGGCAAAAATAACAACGACAACAACAACAACAATAACAACGACAACAACGACAATAATAACAACGACAACAACGACAAAAATAACAACGGATAAGACAACAATAACAATAACAACAACAATAACAACAACAACAACAACAAAAATAAGAACGGCTAAGACAACAACAACAACAACAACAATAACAAAGATAACAACGACAACAACAACAAAAATAACAACGACAACAACGACAAAAATAGCAACAACAGCAAAAATAACAACGACAACAACAACAACAATAACAACGACAACAACGACAAAAATAACAACGACAACAACGACAAAAATAACAACGGATAGGACAACAATAACAATAACAACAACAATAACAACAACAACAACAAAAATAAGAACGGCTAAGACAACAACAACAATAACAAAGATAACAACGACAACAACGACAAAAATAAAAACGGATAAGACAACAATAACAATAATAACAACAATAACAACGACAATAACAACAACAACAACAGCAACAACGGCCAAGACAACAACAACAATAACAACAACAACGACAACAACAACAGAAACAAAAACAACGACAACAATTCATTCCCACCATGAAAAATCGGTCTTCGTTTTTTTCTTTTTTTTTGTAGGAGGAGGGGAAATCTTGCATGAGACCCCGCAGGTTGCATTGCGGGGAGTGTCGGGTTCCCGCCGACTAGAACCCCTCCTCGTCTGTGGGTGACCCCGACAGCGTGGTCATTTCATCATCCTTTCTTTCTCTACTCATTCAGCTTTCTGAACATCATTATAATTTCGATTTCTAAAATTTATGTTTATTTATTTATTTATTTTTCGCTCATCTTACAACGCACAAACTGGTTCATATCCAGTTATAGTAGATGGTAAAACGTTCTCCTCTTGTGAATGCTAGTGTATATATATATATATATATATATATATATATATATATATATATATATATATATATATATATATAATATATATATATATATATATATATATATATATATATATATATATATATATATATATATATATATATATATATATATATATATATATATATATATATATATATATATATATATATATATATATATATATATATATATATATATATATATATATATATATATATATATATATATATATATATATATATATATATATATATATATATATATATATATATATATATATATATATATATATATATATATATATATATATATATATATATATATATATATATATATATATATATATATATATATATATATATATATATATATATATATATATATATATATATATATATATATATATATATATATATATATATATATATATATATATATATATATATATATATATATATATATATATATATATATATATATATATATATATATATATATATATATATATATATATATATATATATATATATATATATATATATATATATATATATATATATATATATATATATATATATATATATATATATATATATATATATATATATATATATATATATATATATATATATATATATATATATATATATATATATATATATATATATATATATATATATATATATATATATATATATATATATATATATATATATATATATATATATATATATATATATATATATATATATATATATATATATATATATATATATATATATATATATATATATATATATATATATATATATATATATATATATATATATATATATATATATATATATATATATATATATATATATATATATATATATATATATATATATATCAGCTGGTGAAACAGACACTCGGAACAATCATCTGTCATGAAAAAAACATTCATCAGAGTCAGAGATAGAAACAAAACATTCCGTACCAACCTGGCGAGTATAAACATATAATACCATTTCATCGGGAATAATAGTTTGTTATAAAGTTGGTATTTGATGGTAGCTGATACGACAGACGATGTAGGCCTGTGTGGACATTGATTAATGTTGGAGGAAGCTGGCGAGGAAGATGAGAGGAAATTGGTATGTTTCTAGGGAGGGGGAGGGAGGGGGAGGGAGGGGGGAGGGAGGGATTCGGAGGAAAACAATGGAATGAAGGTGAGGGTTTTGAGAAAGGTAGAGAATATATAGAAACATTGAGATAAAAGATTTTGAAGTGACTTACTATAGTAATAGTTTTTATGTATTCATTCATGTTTATATTTGATTCAACGACGCACTGTAGACCTACTGATGACTACGATATATTAGCGTCGGTGAATGATATAATGAGATGATGGGATGATGAAATAAAAAGTTATTTTATTTCGTGTTTTCGGATAGTGGGAGAGACTGAGAGTCGGTCGTGGCCTGTTGTTAAGGAATCATCCTAGTATTGACCAGAACGATATAGAGAAACCACTAACTAACGCCTGTCAGGATGGTCGACCATGGCGGGAATCGAACCCCGGTCCCCTGAATGACGGTTCAGCGTGGTGGCCACTCGACCACCCTGGCATAGTAACCAGACGCCGTAACGCTGAGCTACCTGAACTCTCGGATCTAAGAGTGATTATGAGAATATTTGAAACGTATATTACGTGGGTCAAGATTCCTGGCCGTGACCCACTAGTCCAGTAGATCTTAAACACGGCATACACGATCAACATTACCTGTCAACATGTTGATATCAACATTACCTGTCAACATGTTGATATCAACATTACCTGTCAACATGTTGATATCAACATTACCTGTCAACATGTTGATATCAACATTACCTGTCAACATGTTGATATCAACATTACCTGTCAACATGTTGATATCAACATTACCTGTCAACATGTTGATATCAACATTACCTGTCAACATGTTGATATCAACATTACCTGTCAACATGTTGATATCAACATTACCTGTCAACATGTTGATATCAACATTACCTGTCAACATGTTGATATCAACATTACCTGTCAACATGTTGATATCAACATTACCTGTCAACATGTTGATATCAACATATTGATAAGATAATAGAGCATGTTCAATTCTCGGCAATATGTTGACGGCAGTCATCAACATATTGCCGTCGTGTATGGGCAAGATTAGAAATACGGGTTAGGGGACGTCCATAAATCACGTCACAGCTTGGTGGGGAGGGGGGTTGTCAAGATTTGTGACAAGGGGGGGAGGCAACTGTGTGACGTACCATTTTTTTGTTCCATGTATTTGGTATCATTCTTATAGATTCTTATATTTATACCCACCCTAGAAACAGCAGATGCATATCAAATAATTATTAAATTTGACTACTCAAAGAGCAAACATAAAGAAATGAATATTTTTATTTTATCACCTTTGCCGCCTGTTAATTTCAATTTTTTGTTAGAGGGGGGGGTATGAGAATTTGTGACGTATTTAAAGGGGGGTGGGTAATAGGTTTTGTGACCAACTGTGACATGGGTTGAAGGGGGGGTTCAAAGTGGCCTAAAAAAGTGTGACATAATTTATGAACGTCCCCCTATCTACCAGTTGTCAATATGTTGAGTCAACATGTTGACGGGTAAATGTTGATCGTGTATGCCGTGTTTTAGTCATCAATACACCGCGTCGTTTCAAAGCCGGATACATGATGTAGTGATATCGATCTATTTATTTATTTATTCATTTATTCATTTATTTATTTATTCATTTATTTCGAAGTTTCAACACAATGTTATAAATACGGTACATATTTTGTATAACAACACAATTATGATAACACTGCTATACAGTTCTGACAATATACTAGTTGAATAGGAAATATAATAACTATGACTATCAATAACGTAACGGGATAAGCAACATGGCGCTTTCCTCTCGCACCATGCGTATATCAAAGGGATGCCGCCACACAAATTGTATGATAATTTGCTGGTATTGTTGTATGTTGATCTATACAAGTGATAGATGTAATGCAATCTGTGAATCCAGTTCTTTCCAACTGCATTAAGCAATATTGGAATAAATTTCATTTGAATTGGCCAATCTAAATTTAAAATAGGTCTGTAAAAGCATTTAGTCCCTTAGTCAAGAGCCCTACTGCTATATTTACCATTTGATAACTGGATGATTACTCATCATCCACGAGAAATATCAGAAACAATGCAAGTATACAACTATGTAGTACTATACATTGAAATACGAGCCTAATACGTACGATTTGATTTGAAATTGTTTATCTCAGAAATGTACACGAAAGCGCTTGATTCCATCATGGTGAAAACGGCCTAATGTTAAAAGGATAGGACTCACGCCATGTTGCTTATCCCGTTACGTTATTGATAGTCATAGACAATACTGAGTGCAAGAAAGAAACCTTGTGTTTGCACTCGGGATAATATAAAGTAGAGGATATGAATTAGAATTAGAAAGAAGAAGAGTATGAACTGATTCATAATACTAATAATTAGACGAGCTTCAGCGAGGATTCAATTTGACATACTGAAAAAAATTGGTGTTCGTTTTTATGTTTTATTTATTTATTTTTTTTTTTTTTTATGTTTTTTTGTCGGTTCTCCACAGGTCAAACGGCTACAGCTATCAACTTCAAACTTTTTTTCGTCATGGTTCCTCATCTAACTTAGATCTGTATAGTTTTGTGGCATTATCGGGTGGTAACTTTTTTTTTTATGAATTTTAGAAATTTCAAAAATCCCCATTAGAATAACCCGGAGGAAAATACTTGAAAAATCAAAATTTTTCAAGACCTCTCAAATTTTCGCCGAATATAAAGGAAACTATTAAGCACATTTTGAGAGATTTTTCGCATCAATCGGATGAGAAATAACGAAGAAAACGCATTTATAAAGCATTTTCCCATCAATTTAGGCTATTACGGGAACCAATTAAATCTATAGCAACAAGTGTCATCAATTAATTCAAAACGATTGAAATGAATGAAGAGGAAGGCCGTGACATAACTGATTCTCGTAAGGTTTTGAACGTTTGGAGTGATCCAAGGTCTGTAGATGTAGATTGGGTTGACAAATTATTTTTCATTCTAGATTTCTATACCCCTAAGCTCGTCTAACAACGCGCATCCCGCGTTTTCCTAGTACTTGATAATACAGTCAATAATAAATAGTCATAAATAGTCTAAATTCGACAATAATATGAAGAAGGTGACCCAACTCACATACTGATAACATGGAAGGCATTTGTAATTTATTGTGGTCAGTTCAGAGCCAAAGGTCCCGATTGCCTGTCGCGATTTGACGGATTCAGTTGTGAACTAGATGTGGATAAGAGTGGCTACGGTACCAGTGGCATTGTTGGACTCACAAAAACTATAATATTCGTAAACTAGGAAAACGCTATATACGCGTTGTTGGACGAGCGGAAAGTAATAGTATGTCGACTTCATTGCCAAACTTTTGCCTAAATTCGCCAATTGGGTAACATTTTAGTTATAAATGGGTAAAAACTGCTTCGAGTGGTGCCAATTTAGTACATTTCATGTTTTTTCTTCAAAATGGCTGATCCGATCAAGCTGAGAATTTCCAGAAATGTATATCAAGATGTTATTCAACTTCACACAGAATTTCAATTTTTTTAAAAATAAAATTTTTAAAATTTTTTTCCGTCGTGTTATTCTAATGGGTATTTTTGAAATTTCTAATATTCATAAAAATAAAAGTTATCACCCGATAATGCCACAAAACTATACAGATCTAAGCTAGATGAGGAACCATAAAGAAAAAAAGTTTGAAGTTGATAGCTGTAGCCGTTTGACCTGTGGAGAACCGACAAAAAAACATAAAAAAAAAAATTAAAAAAAAAAAAACATAAAAACGAACACCAATTTTTTTCAGTATGTCAAATTGAATCCTCGCTAAAGCTCGTCTAAAAACAAATGTAACTGCTAACATAATAATTATATACTGAACCGTGTTTAGCATTGTTGAGTATTGTTATTCCATATAGTTCGATATAAAAGCGATAGTTGCGCTGCATGCGATCGGGACCCTGGACTCGGGAACTGACCCCAAAAATATTTCACTTTGAAGACCCGAGTTGGAGCACCGTCTTTATATTATGATGAAATGGGGTGATATCACTCACTATACATCGTGCCGACGAATATGTGAAAGCAAAAACGTATAACTTATAGGCCTAACATGTTCTTCAAATCCCATGAGTTCGGCAAGACGGGGACAGTGAGTTATTGTTGGGAATATAACAAGATGAGGATTAATACGTTGAGAGGGCGGTGAGTTGAAAGAAAACAATAAGAAACCGCGTATTGTTGTGTCCACGAGAGAAGTTACTGGATTAGAAAGAGATAGAGAATGTTGAGTGGACAGCGTACATTAATGTATACATTTCCAACACACACATGGCATTTAAAATATGTTTTATGTTATCAAAATTGCATCCTGTCTTCTCTTGTCACTTTCAAATCTAATCCTGTCTCATTGTGTCTCTTACTGTCTCTTCCTGTCACTTTCAAGTCATACCCTGTCTTCTCTTGTCACTTTTAAGACACATCCTGTCTTTTTCTGTCACTTTCAAGTCACATCCTGTCTTTTTCTGTAACTTTCAAGTCACATCCTGTCTTTTCCTGTCACTTTCAAGTCACATCCTGTCTTTTCCTGTCACTTTCAAGTCATATCTTGTCTTTTCCTGTCACTTTCAAGTCACATCCTGTCTTTTCCTGCCACTTTCAAGTCACATCCTGTCTTTTCCTGTCACTTTCAAGTCACATCCTGTCTTTTCCTGTCACTTTCAAGTCACATCCTGTCTTTTCCTGTCACTTTCAAGTACCATCCTGTCTTTTCCTGTCACTTTCAAGTCACATCCTGTCTTTTTCTGTCACTTTCAAGTCACATCCTGTCTTTTCCTGTCACTTCAAGTTACATCCTGTCACTTTATGTCACTTTCAAGTCACATCCTGTCTTTTCCTGTCACTTTCAAGTCACATCCTGTCTTTTCCTGTCACTTTCAAGTCACATCCTGTCTTCCTGTCACTTTCAAGTTATATCTTGTCTTTTCCTGTCACTTTCAAGTCCCATCCTGTCACTTTGAAGTCCCGTCCTGTCACTTTTAAGTCCCATCCTGTCACTTTCAAGTCCCATCCTGTCACTTTCAAGTCCCATCCTGTCACTTTCAAGTCCCATCCTGTCACTTTCAAGTCCCATCCTGTCACTTTCAAGTCACATCCTGTCTTTTCCTGTCACTTTCAAGTCATATCTTGTCTTTTCCTGTCACTTTCAAGTCCCATCCTGTCACTTTCAAGTCCCATCCTGTCACTTTCAAGTCTCATCCTGTCACTTTCAAGTCCCATCCTGTCATTTTCAAGTCCCATCCTGTCACTTTCAAGTCACATCCTGTCTTTTCCTGTCACTTTCAAGTCACATCCTGTCTTTTCCTGTCACTTTCAAGTCACATCCTGTCTTCCTGTCACTTTCAAGTCATATCTTGTCTTTTCCTGTCACTTTCAAGTCCCATCCTGTCACTTTCAAGTCCCATCCTGTCACTTTCAAGTCACATCCTGTCTTTTCCTGTCACTTTCAAGTCATATCTTGTCTTTTCCTGTCACTTTCAAGTCCCATCCTGTCACTTTCAAGTCCCATCCTGTCACTTTCAAGTCCCATCCTGTCACTTTCAAGTCCCATCCTGTCACTTTCAAGTCCCATCCTGTCACTTTCAAGTCCCATCATGTCACTTTCAAGTCACATCCTGTCACTTTCAAGTCCCATCCTGTCACTTTCAAGTCCCATCCTGTCACTTTCAAGTCCCATCCTGTCACTTTCAAGTCCCATCCTGTCACTTTCAAGTCACATCCTGTCTTTTCCTGTCACTTTCAAGTCATATCCTGTCTTTTCCTGTCACTTTCGAATCACATCCTGTCACTTCCTGACAATTTTCAAGTCACAGTAGCCATACAGTCCCTCGCTCCACAAACACCCCCCCTATTTCCTCACTCCATCTCTCTGACTCTGTGATTGGTTGATTCAATGAACCATGGAGTGACAGACTGAAGACCTTACAGCGCAATGTTAAACTAACCATGAGAGGTGTGGTCCAGTGTGACCCTCGACCTCTTGCTTCCCCAGATACAGCCAGGGGAAACAAGAGAGACAGATTGATGTATTAGAGCGTGGTGTGTTGAGAGAAAGAGAGAGAGAGAGAGGGAGAGAGAGAGAGAGAGAGAGAGAGAGAGAGAGAGAGAGAGAGAGAGAGAGAGAGAGAGAGAGAGAGAGAGAGAGAGAGAGAGAGAGAGAGAGAAAGAGAGAGAGTAAAACAGAGAGTATAAGAGAAAGAGAGAGAGAGAGAGAGAGAGAGAGAGAGAGAGAGAGAGTGGAAGAGACAGATAGCGAGAGAAAGTGAAAGAGAAAGATGGAAGAAAATAAGAAAAGCACGTCTCTAAGAGCTCAGTTCTGATGTCGTCAGTTTGTCAGTGCCATCTCTGTCAAGTAGAAACGGAAGATAAAGTAGTACTGACGTATCTACATGGAGCGAGAGCAAGAGAGATAAAGTGTGAGGTAATGATGATAGAGAGAACAACGGTGTGCCAATTGATGAACGTCGATAAGTAATGTTTGAATAACGACCCCATCAACAGCTAGATTATTTGGGGTACGAATGGCCAGTTAGGAATATCATGTCGTGAATGCGGGAATGGAACGCAGTCTCGATTTGAATTGATCAAATCAGTGCATTGCCTGCCTGAGCTAGACGGGCTGCAGTTGTGAAGGGTAATGATCACTCGTTACTATATTATCACTGGGCAGACGCAGTATATGCGTTCGAAGATGAGCCAAGGATAATCGAAAAATCTACTCATCTTGACTGATATATATATACAGTGAGTGGTAACACACTGAACCGTCATTCGGGAGACCGGGGTTCGATTCCCGCCATGGTCGACCATCCTGACAGGGGTTTTTCGTGGTTTCCCTCTGTCGTTCAGGTTGATACTGGGATGGTTCTTTAACAACAGGCCACGACCGACTCCATCCCACAATCCAAACACACCTAATGAAATAACCTTTCATCTCATCATCCCATCATCTCATTCATTATCCACAGACGCCAATAAATCTCAGCCATCAATATAGTGCGTCGTTAAAACCTCATATACAAAATTTTCAAAAAATCCAACTGTCCTATTGATAAACCACGCCCATCTTCACTCCTCTTCTCTCCCCTCTCCACCAGGTCCCACGCCCCCGCTCCTCGATCCCAAGCTGTACCCGGCCCGGATCGGCGCCCCGCCCCAGTCGGACACGTCGCGCCACGACCAGCCCAACGTCTACCTGAGGAAGCTGCACGAGAAGTACCCCTACCTGTACAACATCCTGCAGAATGCGCCGCCCGACGACCTCATGGCGCGCGTCTACGGCGACCGCTTCCGGTCCACGTACCAGGTATACACTGCCATCTAGTATCATGGCGACCGCTTCCGGTCCACGTACCAGGTATACACTGCCCTCTAGCGTCATGGCGACCACTTCCGGTCCACGTACCAGGTACACACTGCCCTCTAGTGTCATGGCGACCGCTTCCGGTCCACATACCAGGTATACACTGCCCTCTAGTATCATGGCGACCACTTCCGGTACACGTACCAGGTATACACCGCCCTCTAGCGTCATGGCGACCACTTCCGGTCCACGTACCAGGTATACACTGCCCTCTAGCGTCATGGCGACCACTTCCGGTCCACGTACCAGGTACACACTGCCCTCTAGCGTCATGGCGACCGCTTCCGGTCCACGTACCAGGTACACACTACCCTCTAGCGTCATGGCGACCGCTTCCGGTCCACGTACCAGGTATACACTGCCCTTTAGCGTTATGGCGACCACTTCCGGTCCACGTACCAGGTATACACTGCCCTCTAGTGTCATGGCGACCGCTTCCGGTCCACGTACCAGGTATACACTGCCCTCTAGCGTCATGGCGACCGCTTCCGGTACACGTACCAGGTACACACTGCCCTCTAGCGTCATGACGACCACTTCCGGTCCACGTACCAGGTATACACTGCCCTCTAGCGTCATTGTGACTGCTTCCGGTACACGTGCCAGGTATACACTGCCCTCTAGCGTCATGGCGACCACTTCCGGTCCACGTACCAGGTACACACTACCCTCTAGTGTCATGGCGACCGCTTCCGGTCCACGTACCAGGTATACACTGCCCTCTAGCGTCATTGTGACTGCTTCCGGTACACGTGCCAGGTATACACTGCCCTCTAGCGTCATGGCGACCACTTCCGGTCCACGTACCAGGTACACACTGCCCTCTAGCGTCATGACGACCACTTCCGGTCCACGTACCAGGTATACACTGCCCTCTAGCGTCATTGTGACTGCTTCCGGTACACGTGCCAGGTATACACTGCCCTCTAGCGTCATGGCGACCACTTCCGGTCCACGTACCAGGTACACACTACCCTCTAGTGTCATGGCGACCGCTTCCGGTCCACGTACCAGGTATACACTGCCCTCTAGCGTCATGGCGACCGCTTCCGGTACACGTACCAGGTACACACTGCCCTCTAGCGTCATGACGACCACTTCCGGTCCACGTACCAGGTATACACTGCCCTCTAGCGTCATTGTGACTGCTTCCGGTACACGTACCAGGTATACACTGCCCTTTAGCGTCATGGCGACCACTTCCGGTCCACGTACCAGGTATACACTGCCCTCTAGTGTCATGGCGACCGCTTCCGGTCCACGTACCAGGTATACACTGCCCTCTAGCGTCATTGTGACTGCTTCCGGTACACGTGCCAGGTATACACTGCCCTTTAGCGTCATGGCGACCACTTCCGGTCCACGTACCAGGTACACACTACCCTCTAGCGTCATGGCGACGACAAACGTTGCCATTGTAGTTTCGACAACTCACCTTTATGTTCACTAGCGTGGAGTCTGAATCAGTGAAAGCACGAGCTGCTCATCGATATAGCTATAATCCAGGTTGAAATATACAAAATCAATCTCCGTGGCCGTTACTTCAACAACAACAACAACTTGCTTTTTCTAATCTTTTTCAACTACTAGACCTCACAACTTAGCCTATATTCCTTGCACAAATTGAGCATTCTAAGCACGATTGAGGTGAAGGGACATATCGCACCCGGTTCGATCCCCGCCACCGTCCATCTTTACAGGGTTTTTTCGTGGTTTCCCTCTGTAGTCTAGGCTAATGCCGGGATGGTTCCCATAATATAGGCCACGACCGCTTCCTTCCCACTATCCTTCCCATTACTCATAAAAACCTTCATCCCATCATCTCATTAATCATCCATCCAACGCCAATAGATCTCTGTCATCATTACAGTGCGTCGTTAAAACCCAATATAAAAAAAATTAAAACAAAAATATCAATAGTTTGATGCATATTTGGTATTTTGTTTTCATTTTTCAGTTCCCATTCGACCTTTTTTATTGCATTATCCCATTATTGTATACCTATTTGACAGTTTTTCCATGCATATATGCCCATCATATCCTTGGTGATGAGTAGGAATAAGAGAACGTGGTTGGCGTGATGAGGTCTCGATCTCTTCTGTCCATTCTCTTTCATTAAGGTACTAGTACACGCTTCAAAAAGAGATTTTTTCGAAAAATGTAAATTTTTCGATGTTTGCGTCACTTTGTTAACTGATTCATTATCTTTCAGAAGAAACGAACCACATCATTGTGGGATGCTTAGTTATTTCATAAATAAATATTTTGCTACCCTCCCACATTTATGATTAGAAAAAATGTTCTGAATTCCATATGCAACCAACTGATGTGTAAATGAAGTTATAATACAAGTCGGACTTTGCCTGCAATTTACTCAAAACTAAGATTTACACACACAACCGTAATTTATGATGAAGAAAAAATATATCAAATTTATAGCAAGGAAGCTGATTTTTTGTATCCTGAAGTTCATTGAATAAACCACAATTTTGATTTCTCCAATAATCGAATGAGATTTTTTTTCATTTACTTTGGAGCTGAAAAAAAAATGACAAAATTGAAGCCCATTAATCAAAATTCAAAATTGAAAACTTTTAGTAGTCATAGAAATGAAAAGCGACCAAAAAAACACAGGTTCGACTTTAATAGTCAAAATAAATTATGAAAAAAAGTATTTACAACAAATAGAGCCGGAGAATTCTCTGTTGAAACATCCCATTGTCATAACAATGAAAAATGAATTTAAAATCCAACAATGGAATGAAAAAAAATCGAATATTTTTCTCCTATGTTATGTGTTTTGAAACTGGAACAGAAAGAAAAAAAAACGGCACAGTAGCTGAGTAATTAACGCACTTGCTTCGTGTGACCCGGGAGGTGAAGGGACATATCGGATCCGGTTCGATCCCCGCCACCGTCCATCTTTACAGGAGTTTTTCGTGGTTTCCCTCTGTAGTCGAGGCTAATGCCGGGATGGTTCCCACAAAATATAGGCCACGACCGCTGCCTTCCCACTATCCTTCCCATTACCCATAAAACCTTCATCTCATTAATCATTCATCCGACGCTAATAGATCTCAGTCATCAATACAGTGCGTCGTTAAAACTCAATATAAAAAAAAAAAAAAAAAAAAAATTCAAATTTGGAAAACTTCAAAACTTTGGATTTTTTCCCAAGGGTATACTAGTACCTTAATGAACCTCAATCCTAGACGGAAGCCCCAATAGTCTTTCCTCTTAAGAAAATACGTCATGACTTGGTGAATCGATAGTCAGTTACTTCCTCAACAGTTTATTATTCCGTGAGACAATGAATAATAATGAAGAAGAATAACCATTTTAACGACTTGCCTTTCAGTTCGATCAAAGAAAATGACGTCACATAAAGTAATCAAACTCTTGAAACGGCAGGAACGAATTAAAATCCAATCAGCGCAGATTCGTCGCGGACAGATTTCATAATTGAGAAATCATAGAAGAATTTAATCGGAGGTTCTTTTTTAGAGTCTGATTGATTATCTTTGGAGTGGTTGAGTGTCATAAAAAGTTCAATGTTATTTTCATCGCGGAACTGTCGAGCGTTTTTTGCCAGTGATAAATGATACGGTGTCACGATACGGTAGTTCCGAAATCCCTTCACTACCACCAAAGTTGTGAACTAATTTGAAAGAAAGTTTTGAATTCGGAATAGATCAATATTGATCGTTAATCCAGAATAGATACCAGTGAATGGAAGCACCACCTTGTTTCCTTTTTTTTTATTTTATTAAATCCAAAGATTTGTACATTGCACAAATATAGGAAGTATAAAAACTAATAACTAGATATAAAAATGAGTAGATAGAAGAATAGATGAAAAAAGACAGAATGATATATATAAATATATATATATATATATATATATATATATATATATATATATATATATATATATATATATATATATATATATATATATATATATATATATATATATAATGGTACATTGATGGTCTAATGTGATTTTGAAGTTGGGAATTCGTTGAGGTCATAGAAGGGGTTCTGGAGTGGGAAATATTTCAGTTTGTATTTGAAAGATGAGAGTTTGGTGAGGCTAGTTATATGTGCAGGTAGTTTATTGTAAATGGTTGTGCAAAGATGGAGAGGGCTGTGTCTGAAAAAAGCGTAGGAGTGTGTTAGAGAACGGATAGAGTTACTGTGACTGGTAGGGTAGTTATGGATAGAAGCATTTTTGGGAAAGAGGCTGGAGTTGGAGTGAACATAAGAACTGGCAATTTGGATAAGATTGCATGTGAGGGTGAGAATTTGTAGTTAGTTAATTTTCCCTTAGTTACTCTCATCACGAAACCATCGATCGTATTTTTCTGTCAGTAAATGATTCGGTGTATTATAAGATACGTAATATAATACGTGAGTACAGCAAACCATGCACTATGAAATAGTAAACGAACGCGAATAGATTTGAAAAATTTGTGAAAATATATTAATTTTTTTAATCCGTTGAGATGATTCACTGGACTCTTGCTTCCCTTGAACACGGCATACGTACACGATCAACATTACCTGTCAACATGTTGATATCAACATTACCTATCAACATGTTGATATCAACATATTGATTAGATAACAGAGCATGTTCAACTCTCGACAATATATTGACGGTAGCCATCAACATGTTGCCGTCGTGTATAGGCAAGATCAGAAATACGGGTTATCTACCAACTGTCAATATGTTGAGTCAACATGTTGACGGGTAAATGTTGATCGTGTTTGGCGTGTTTTAGTTACGATGATGATGAATATTGTTACATCAATGACCCCACAAACAGTCAGGTTATATACGGGTGTGCGAATGAGCAGGTGATTATGAAACTATGAAGTGATGATAAGTGAATGGACATTTACGAAAATCCATGCCTTATGCGGGACTCGAACCCACGCCCAACGGTGACTTTAGTTTCTGAAACGGTGAATCAGCTGACTGAGCTCTCATGACTGCATGATATGTAGCCAAGCTACTGTGACTAAAGTGCCTGATGTAACGATACAATCGTATTTTATCATAATATAAAAAAGTGACCCAACTCGGGTCTTGAGAGTGAAATATTTCCGTGGTCAGTTCCCAAGTCCAGGGTCCCGATTGCCTGTAGCGCAACTATCGCTATCATACCGAACTATATAGAAAACAAACAATACTCCACAATGATATACACGGCTCAGTAGAATTATAATGTGAGTAGTTGTATTTGTTTTTCACGAAAATTATATACTTTGTTAGTTCTTCAATACCACCGGTACCGTAGCCACTCTTATCCACATCCAGTTCTCATAGGAATTCGCTAAATTGCGACAGGCAATGGGGATCTTTGGTGATCTGACCACAAGAAACCACAAATACCGTCCATGTTATCAGTATGGGAGTTGGAGCACCTTCTTTATATTATGATGGAGTAGGTTGGTATTACTACATCGTGTACCATGTAATGTCACAAGACAACCAAAAGCAACTACAAATTTTCCACAACCTCAAACTTCTGGACCCTTATTCTCGAGATTATGAGATTGTGAGATGAGATTATTTGGGTGGAATTCTGGTAATCTCACTGAAAATGGCTGATTGGTATTCTTGAAACACTAATTTCACATTTCATGGCACTCCACATTTCACATGAAAAATCTCACCACCCATTTGGTTAGTGAAATGTCAAAGTGAGTTGTGAAATATTGTGCATGGCACTCAAGAAGGCTTTGCAGAACTGCCACTAGGATAATTAACTAGGGAAGACAGTGTATCCTATTTGTTTACATTTTCACGGGCCGCTTTGGCTATAATCCGCTGGCCTCCTAAAGGGTATCTCTCATATAATGAAAACAATTTCATTTCATATTTCACGATTTTTCAACTCGGGAATAGCAAAACGGTGAGAAGTGAGATAAAAAAAGTGGAATGAGATAATAATCTCATCTCATTTCACTCATTTCGTAATCTCAAGAATGAGGGTCCTGTTCTGGCTCCCATGACTTCTGAAAGTGTCAACAAGCTACTCTGACTACCATTGTAATGTCACAAAACGATCCGAAGTAACTCCAAATTTCCCTCAACCTGAACCTAATCTCCTGAATCCCCCCCCTTATCCAGGTCGACTACTGTAAAGACGGTGAATTCCCATCCGACGAGTACGACCGCCTAGTCGCCTCGAGCGGGATCTGCGGTGCTGGCAGTACCGGCCGGATGGGCGGCGACGACGACGGAAGCCCCGCCCTCTCGCTGCCCGGCGACGCCCACCGGCCGGTGATGAAGGCACCCGGCTCGTCGCTGGGCAGCAACGGCGTCACGTCCAAGGGCAAGGGAGGCGGGGGCGGGGCGATGGGCCAAGCGCCGCAGGTTTACGTGCCCGGCATCAGCGAGTACATGGACAATGTCAGCAAGGTCGGCGCGATGATTATAGCGAAGAAGTTGCATTATCCGATTGCGAAGCAGAAGTAGGGGGGTGAGTGGTGAGGTGGGTGGGGGGGAGGGGGGAGGGGGGTGTTACTCTGACGACATTCAGGATAGTGTATGTGTAGGAAGTCGTTGAGGAATTTTCAATAAACAATATTTCCAATTTTTATGCAAGATCATTTTATTTCATCTTTTTTTCATATCATTTTATTCTGCATAATAGCTGATACATAATATAATAAGAGTGAGGATATTAAAACTAACAGGAGCCCGCGTAAGAACACAAGTTCTTGAGTGCGAGCTGACAGGAAAAGATGATTTATGAATATTGTGGCTCGTAGCAGAGACGGAATACATGATCACAATTGATATACAAGAGAAGACAAACAGAACAATCAATAATTATCAATTATCAACACCAAGTCGTTGTGGAGAAATGTATTTGTCTAGATTATAGTATTTTGAATAGCATAGTGATATAAATTAGTATATATTTAATCAAGTGTTAGATTCGTTTACATTTCTAATATATGGTAATGGTATATAATAATGGTAATAATGGTAATGGTAATATATGGTATGATAATGGTACTAAAGCAGGGTGAAAATAGTTGTTTCCAATAAATTTGGTGAAGCATGTTGTGACAAATAATTCTCCTAGACGGTCGCCAATGGTCGATTTGTTTTTTGAAAATATACAAATTACTCGTTTCTCTGATATTAGATGGAATTTTATTGAAGATTTGAGATCCTATTATTGTAATCGGCACTTTGCTTTCTCCTCGTGGGAACAGCTGAATTGTGTAGTTTATGAAACCTTAGATAATTAGCAGTGCATTCGGCATCAACATGATCAAAATGTGGTTTAATTTTTTGTTTTCACTTTTGCTTGATTATTGTGATTGCGTGATGACCTCATCTACACGTGTTCTTTTTCTCATCTTCTCAACTACTAGACCCTGCAACTTATATTCCAAGCACATATAGAAATATTGATGGTACATATTTGTCTTCTTATTTATTCTTTTTTCATTCTTCTTATAATTATTCATTATTATTCTTGTTATCATTATTTTTCTTTCTTTTTGATTGTTCTCATCATTATTATTATTGTATTCGTCCTTTTTTCATTGAATTAAGGCTCAGTTTCGAGGGTCAATAGTTGGCGCAGTAGCTTTCGGGTTAACTTGTTCTCACCCTGGATTACGTGAGCCTATGTTATTACCGTAACTTGACTGATAGTTTGCGGATCAGAGTTTGAAATAGCTGTTTCAAACCCCAATGATATATTCTAGATTATGATTAAATATATATATATATATTTATATATATATATATATATATATATATATATATATATATATATATATATATATATATATATATATATATATATGTTTATATATATATATATATATATATATATATATATATATATATATATATATATATATATATATATTGTTACTGGTTTGGATCATTTCTTCAGTGTATGATTTATTTCCTATGTAATAATCAGTAATTATAGTAATGATAATAATTTATATAGTATACTGGGAATATCGATAGTTTCACTATATATATATATATATATATATATATATATATATATATATATATATATATATATATATATATATATATTTTTTTATATATATATATATATATATATATATATATATATATATTCATATATATATATATATATATATATATATATATATATATATATATATATATATTTATATATATATATATATATATATATATATATATATATATATTTATATATATATAAATATATATATATATATATATATATATATATATATATATATATATATATATATATATATATATATATCACAGCCTTCTTTATTCAAATCATTCATTTCTTATACTGCCCTTTCACTCGGGCTATTTGGACGGGTTCGCGCATATTTGCTCGCGCAGGCAAAAATGACGTCATGGTCTGGTATGTACTGCACCCTGGTATCTAAAGCTCCAACTTCGAACAATTGTCATTCTTTTCAACTGTCATTCTTGTCACAATATTCTGTCAATCTCTTGCGACGTTATTGAGGTTATGCCATATCTACATTTTGGCGAGGGCCTATAGGCTTACCCAGATTTAAACGTGAACGATATTTATGTTGACCCAAGCAATGAACATCATTCAAGAACTTGTCCCGGTGATATTCCGGATTCATTATATTATTGAATACAATCTTTCATATCATTTATTATCATAAACAAAGTTACTAGTTGGTGAACTCGCGAAGTCACGGCCTAATAGAATGCGTGCGTAATTTAAATTATCCTACGGAAATTCCCAAAGTTATTGGTACCTTCGCAGATATGACACTTCAAACAAACCGATTTACTTGAACATCTTTGGAAAGTGACGTCATGGTCTGGAAACAACGGCACCATCGGCGATTTTGTGAACTAAAATAATCAGACATCGGTTAACATGGGAAGCATACCCCGAGTGAAAGGGCAGTATCAGAGAAGAATGATCTGAATAAAGAAGGCTGTGATATATATATATATATATATATATATATATATATATATATATATATATATATATATATATATATATATATATATATATATATATATACATATATATATATATATATATATATATATATATATATATATATATATATATATATATATATATATATATATATATAAATATAAATATATAAATGAATATTTTCCATCACTTCAATCGATTTAGTTTGATAATTTTGTCGTTGCTATGAGATTGTGACAGAGAGTCTTCAAGGACTTTATCTCTGTTCTTCAAATGAAACAGTTTTCACGGCTTTCATCCCTCTTCAAACAAAGGGAATTGAAGATGGAAAGAGCGAGTCTTTTGTTTCAAATATTATTCCAAGAGACGATTCCAGGAAAACTTAATCTTCGGATTTCACATAAAGTATACTTGCAGGGGCGGACTGGGTAGGGGGGGGGGGGGTGGCAGGGGGGGGGTTGTTTGGGGCACGAGAATTCTCCTTCAAGTTTGTTTTGAAATGGGACTAAAAATAATCAATAATAATCACAATATTTATATTAATATTTTCTTTTTTTTTTTTAAATTGAACAAAAAATTAACCTTCCTCCAAAACCTTGCGCTCAAATCGAATAATAGGCTGACTGGGCTCAATTTTGATTTAATATACAAATTCAAGTTCTTATATTTCCTCATCATTCAAAATGCAACCTTTGAATTTCGAGATTCATCATTTTTATTTATTTAACACGCTCTTTTAGAATACATGTCACCACCGTGGCTCAAGTCAACTATCGCCCTGCTGTAGAAACTAAAGTCACCGTTGGGCGTGGGTTCGAGTCCCGCATAAGGCATTGGTTATTTTAAACGTTCTTCCACTTAACATCACTTCATGGTTTCATTATCACCTGCTTATATTCGTAGCCCCTTATAATCTAGCTGTTGGTGGGGTCGTTACAAAGCATTGAAATGATGAAAGTATCAACATATATTTTTAGAAATGGTTTTTAATAGAAATTTGGAGATATTATTTATATAATTATGTTAAGATAGATATAGGTTCAGGGGCGAACTGGCCAGTAAAAAAAAAAAATTTCTGCTAATCGGTTTTCGAATATATTTCATTAAATATATTGAAAATATTAAAAATATAATATAAAAAATAAAAATATAAAAATTAAAAATTAAAAATAAATTAAAAATATATTTCCTCATTTTTTATTGGGATGAAAAACAACAATAATTGTGCAGATTCAACCGTGAAAATTGAAAAAAAAAGGCAGCAGTCGTGACCTATATTGTAAGAACCATCCCGCCATCAGACCAGATTACAGAGGTGGGAGGACAACAACGAAAAATAAAATGAGAAGATGGACGATGGCGGGAAACCATTTGTTTACATTTATTTATTTGTCATACATAATCCACGTTACAGAAGTAAAAGGTGAATTATAAATTTTTGTTAGGATGTAGAGACAATTAACAATTAAAAACTGAAAACTATCAAATATTAGTCCAGTACATAATATATAATAAAGTCCTAAAAAGTCTGCACTGATTTCGTCTCAAATTACAATTATTAAAGACTGTTAATTACCTAGTTTGAATAAGCTAGACCCTTCAGGAATCAGGAAGTAATCATATTATATGAAACTAGACCCTTCAGGAATTAGCAAGCTTATCGGACACTGTAATTCAAACATACTTACCCATGTAATTACCAATCTGTTTAAATAAATAATATAATAAAAAAAAAATTGTGTACAAAAATCCATTTTGCTTTCACGTTCAGTTTCTATTGTATTCGGATTAAAATTCTCTATTTTGTGATTCAAGTAATCATCAATTGAATAAATATAATAACATTTGGTCAAGAAGAAACTTATCAATATACGTTTGAATTGACGAATATTGATTGATCCGCCCACTTAACGTCACAAAACAAAACATCCAATCAAATTGGCTGTTTGTTAAATTGTAATGTAATATATATATATATATATATATATATATATATATATATATATATATATATATATATATATATATATATATATATATATATATATATATATATATATATATATATATATATATATATATATATATATATATATATATATATATATATATATATATATATATATATATATATATATATATATATATATATATATATATATATATCTTTATTAGCAGTAAGCTATTTACATAATCAAATTCACAGTACACAAAATTCTAGAAATAAAAAGAAAATACAGTACAATCATACATACAAATCATATAAATGTATGTATAAATGCACACAATCTTTTTGATAATATTATTAATTCCTTCTTTTTCTATTACCTTCTTCCATTTTCATATTTTTTTCATACTTTTGATATCTACCCTCAATTTAATCAGTTTTATAATATCTCAGGATTTTTCTGTAATCAATTTTTTTATCACTTTTGTAAATAACCATTGTACTATGTATTGACTATATTACGCTGTACCATCTTGGTATCCCGCTATGCGGACAGCCGTCAATTAAATTGTCATTAATTCTCTCTACAATTACAATTAGCAGTTACTTAGGCCTGTAGTGTAGTTGCACATATTTACACGTATTCTTCTAATAAGTACATTTATCCCAAAAATTGAGATTATTTTTCTCATATTCCTTGGGCATGATCTTTTTCTCTTTAATTGACATTGACATTGCCTATCAGAGTATCTCTAAAATGCCCACATGAAGTATAGATCAAGGTGGCCTACCGATAAGCCACGCCTATCACTAGTGTTCAATTGATCCAAGGGTGATATATTTTTTATTACTGAACCAAGTCCTATATGCCCCTCACCTCCCGGATCACATATGAAGCGAGCGCGTTAGCAACTGAGCTACATCTGCCAGTTCCTTTTACCGTGAATACAACTATATCTATATTGAATAGCTAAAATATTCTACGTTCATAATTAATTCCAACTTCCAAGAAATATATTCACTCTGCAACTCAATTTCGAAGTTGGTAAACGTACTTAGTAATAACATTTCACAGAACAACAAACTGAATAAAAACCTTGTTTTTCTAGTGAAAAACATTCACATTATCTCGCGTCGAGACGTGAGGAAATTCGTTTTACATTTCATTTTATTGAATTGAAACTTACCAAGGAGGTTGGATATTAGTATCTAACCTCCTTGAAACTTACACTAAACTCCCTTCCTCTGTTGTATTTATATATTTCACCTATGACTATCAATAACGTAACGGGATGAGCAACATGGCGCTTTCCTTTCGCACCATGCGTATATCAAAGGGATGCCGCCTCACAAATGTTATCATGATTTGCTGGTATTGTTGTATATGTTGATCTATACAAGTAATAGATGTAATGCAATCTGTGAATCCAGCTCTTTCCAACTGCATTAAGCAATATTGGAATGAATTCCATTTGAATTGGCCAATCTAAATTTAAAATACGTCTGTAAAAGCATTTAGTTCTCTAGTCAAGAGCCCCACTGCTATATTCACCATTTGATAACTGGGTAATTACTCATCATCTACGAGAAAGATCAGAAACGATGCAAGTATACAACTATGTTCTATACACTGAAATACGAGCCTAATACGTACGATTTGATTTGAAATTGCGAATCTCAGAAATGCACACGAAAGCGCGCTGATTCCATCATGGTGAAAACGGCCTAGTGTTAAAAGGATGGGACTTACGCCATGTAGCTTATCCCGTTACGTTATTGATAGTCATAGATTTTAGTTTTATTATATAGAAAAAAAATACTAGGCCTACTTATCGTGAGCCGACCTCGGTAGCTCGGTCAGCTGAGGCACCGCTTCAGAAACGTTGGGCGTGGGTTCGAGTCCCGCATAAGGCATGGGTTTATTATAAACGTTTTTACTCATCATCACTTCATAGTTTCATAATGATTTGCTCATTCGTTACCCCGTGTAACCTAACTGTTGGTGGGGTCGTTGAGCAAAATTGATGGTGATGATGATTATTGTTTGCTTAACGACCCCACCAACAGCTAGATTATATGGGGATACGAATAAGCAGGTGATTATGAAACTATGAAGTGATGATTAGTAAAAGGAGGTTTACAAAAACCTATGCCATGCTTTTGTGTTGTTTAACGACCCCACCAACAGCTAGGTTATACGGGGGTACGAATGAGCAGGTGATTATGAAACTATCAAGAGATGATAAGTGGAAGGAGGTTTACAAAAATACATGCCCTATGCAGGACTCGAACTCACGCTCAGCGGTGCCTCAGCTGACTGAGCCACCGAGGGCGCCTCGTCTCTACAATTTTTTCTATGTACAGGAATTAGTGTAATTGACCACTAGTGATGGGCGTGGCTTATCGGTGGGCCACCTTGATATATACTTCATGTGGATATTTAGAGATACTCTGATAGGTGATGTCAATTGACCACTAGTGATAGGCGTGGCTTATCGGCAGGCCACCTTGATATATACTTCATGTGGGTATTTAGAGATACTCTGATAGGCAATGTCAATTGACCACTAGTGATAGGCGTGGCTAATCGGTAGGCCACCTTGATATATACTTCATGTGGGTATTTAGAGATACTCTGATAGGCAATGTCAATTGACCACTAGTGATAGGCGTGGCTCATTGGCAGGCCACCTAGATCTATACTTCATGTGGGTATTTAGAGATACTCTGATAGGCTATGTCAATTTACCCAGATAACAAACAGCCCATTTGATTGGATGTTTTGTTTTGTGACGTTTGTAGGCGGGTCAATCACTAGTCGTCAATTGAACAGAATGTATTTCAGTCTCGAGGGGTGAACAACTAATATTTTTTTGTACACTTGATTCATGATTTTTTTTATTCTCGTGATTTTTTTTCATTCGCGTGATTTTTTTTATTCGCGTGATTCTTGCTTGATTCGTGTGATTTTTTTTTTATTCGGGTGATTTTTTTTTATTCGCGTGATTTTTTTTTTTGATTCGGGTGATTTTTTTGATTCTCGTGATTTTTTGGGATTCGCGTGATTTTTTTTTATTCGCGTGATTTTTTTTTGATTCGGGTGATTTTTTTGATTCTCGTGATTTTTTTGGATTCGCGTGATTTTTTTTATTCGCGTGATTTTTTTTTATTCGGGTGATTTTTTTTATTCGCGTGATTTTTTCGGATTCGGGTGATTTTTTTGGATTCGGGTGATTTTTTTTTTATTCGGGTTTATTTTTTTTTATTCGCTTGATTTTTTTTTGGATTTTTTTGCTAATGTACACCTGATTTTTTTAGTTGTTCACCCCTCGTTCAGTCTAGAGATAATTTCATACTTTTTAATTTTAATATGGCATTATATAACTGTGAATACAACCAGTTTTAAGGTGAATTTCATCACATTATTGATATTCATTGACGCATCATCTTGAAGTATGTCGTATTCATTGACAAACATGCAATTATCTTGAGGTTGATATAGGCCTACTTTTTTATTCAATCAAATTGGTTCCTGAACTTATCGAAAAATTGTGAAAACGAATTCATATTCGATGCGCCTTAAAACCCTAATATTTATTCATATATAACCGAGACGCGTGGTCGAGTGGTTACAACACTGAACCGTCATACAGGAGACCGGGGTTCGATTCCCGCCATGGTCGATCATTCTGACAGGAGTTTTCCGTGGTTTCCCTCTGTCGTTCAGGTTGATACTGGGATGGTTCCTTAATAAGAGGACACGACCGACTCCTTCCCACTATCCAAAAACACCTAATAAAATAATCTTCCATCTCATCATCCCATCATCTCATTGATCATCCACCGACGCCAATAGATCGTAGTCATCAGTATAGTGCGTCGTTAAAATCCAATATAAAGAAAAACGAATTCGTATTCTTTCATAAGCACTATTGGGCACCTTCTTATTAATTGCTAAAGCCAACTGACAGGATATTAGAATTATGCTATCTACGCAAATACTTATTCTGAGAAATCTCTCATAGTGTGACTATAGCTACACATATGTATAGCGGATACTTGGAATATTGTGTTATATTACACAATATTCTGAGTATCATTTCCGTTCGCGAAATCAGTAATTATAAAATAAATGAGCCGTTTGCCAATGTATTGTTTTGTATAACAATCAACCTTTCCCTTTGTTGTACTAACATTTTGTGTTATTCATCAACCATAGAAAATATATTCCCTATTTCGAATTTGTTTTATTGTTATAATGGTCAAGTAGGCCTATAGTCCCTGAAGGATTTATTAAATATTTGATTTCAGTTGATCGATATCACTAGCTACTTTTACTTTCATTTCAATTCATTGACTTCTATCGTTCTGTATTTTACAGTCAGCGATATTATTGAATTAAAATACAAATATATACATTTCGGATGCTACAATATATAAAAATTTGATTCTGAAGTCGAAGAATTATTGTTCTAAATGCTCATGGTCTATCCAAGAATTAATTCATTTCCGAAACTGTTCCATGATTATTTCAAAATAAACCTCCCAGTATATTATCTCACCTTACTCATCAAGACTTTTAACTTCTAACTTTTAATTTTTGCTTTCAATTGAGACTATAACCTTCTAATTTTAATATTAGTGTACTTTGTATAGTGAATTTATTTCATACTTGTTTTTATTCCGCATTTGACTTGGTAGTTGCTAGGTATTTATAAAAAATAGCATCTACCATTTATTTCAATTCATGTATATTTTCTTGTTTATTTGTTGTGTATGATACGGTACATTATCTTGTATATTACCCTTGACTGTCCATATGATTGAGCTTAAAAATGTGCCATTTTAATTGTAATCCTCTTGGACGAAAATGAAAGTAAATAAATGAATAAATAAATTATTGTTATTCTTTGTCTGATCTGCTAACTTTCTTGGAGTCAGTCTTTATTCTTCTTGAAAGAGTTTTGATGAAACACCTTGATCTTATTTTAATTGAATGACAAGAAATTAGTGAATGTTAAATGTGTTTGAAATAATTGTTCAAGTTGTCATAAATTCTTGATAAAACTGACTTAATAATAATAAGTCTTCATTCATTTTTGAGTAGTTGACAAAAGAGACACAGAAATAACAATTTACATATAAAAATTAAAAAATGAGATGATTATTTAACAAAAATGAAATGGCGAGGTTCAGATACATGAGTTTCTGCTCTTCCACCTAACTTTATGAGTATAATTACTAAAATGCGAATAATGATGTAATAAAAAGAACTATAAATTTAAAAATGGAAAAGGAAAAAAAAAAAAGAACGGGAAGAGCTGACAGATTAGAACTAAATTAAACATGATTTTTTAAAACCATCTCAGAATTTTGCACTAAAAGTTGTTTTTTGTATGATAATTTGAATAGACCTAGGGATTTTACTGATTTTGATGATGTTGGCAACTCGTTCCATCTTCTTGGACCACTCATTGAGAATGAAGATGAAGATTTGGAATTGTGATGATGATAAACCAAATTGGAATTTTGACGAACATTATGATGATGAAGCTGTAACTTGGTCCAGAACAATAAGGATTTTGGAAATGAGAGAATAATTTCTCAGTAAAATATACTTTGCCTTCATTAAATAATAAACATCTGCAAACATTATTAAAATAACATCCCTTGATCATTGTGGTTACTGGATAACTATATGACATTAATTTTATTCAAAGAAATAAGAAACATTTTGCCTAAGTTACTAGGTACTCATTTTCTGAACCTAGATACCTAATTCTATTGTTATTTTGACTTGTTCTTGGATAGGCCTACATGGAAGACACTGGATTCGGTGTAGAAAGGATTAGAAATAGAACCTAGATTGGAAGAGGACATTATTGGACAATCTCAAAATACATACCAATATTTTCAATGCCAATTTATTATAACTAATGCATATATAATACAGATTCAGACACACTATTGTTCAATTAGAAAGTGATGTTTCTATTATTTTTGAGTTGGAAAGTTTCAGACCTACAAAGATTATTGGGAAATTAGATCACAAAATAATGACAGTATTTCCCAGGAATATATTTACTACAAAGTCCTGCCCCAGAAGTATTATTGTGATCAAAATAGAATTTTTGGAGAATTAATTCTTGATGTCATGGATTTTTAATAGGCATAGCATGATCAATACAGACTATGTGTTCAGATTACTAGTCTAGTCCTAACATTCTCAATTCAATTAATAATTGCTAGAATTAAGTAATTTCAAATCTAAAAAGAAACAATCTATTCCACTGATTGTAGAACTTGTTTTAATAAAAGTATTCAACTACAAAGATGAACATGATTGGACAACAGTCCTTAGTACCTTTACACAGAGTATGCACAATTAAAACGATACGACATTTAACCATTTTCCTCGTCACGTTATCCAAGACGTAGCACGTATCGTTACGTATGACGTAACTACAAAGCGAACAACATCAGGAACGCAATCATAAGACAGAAAAGTCCCATCGCCTCGGAAAGAGCGAACCCCAAGATGGCGTACGAGAACAGCTGTTGTTTCAGCGATGGATTACGCGAGTAGCCGATGATGAGGCACCCGAAGACGGCGCCGATACCGACTCCCGATCCGGCCACGCCTACAGTCGCCGCGCCGGCGCCGATGAACTTGGCGGCGGAATCGATGTCGCGAGTCGCCGATGACGTTTGGAACGAGCGCAGGCTCGGGAAGAGACTGGCCGTCGGGTGGGGGACAGTTCGTTCCGACGGGACGTTGCGTTTGACGTCGAAGATCCGGATCGCAGGGAGGTTCAGCGGAGAGGTGGATGCAGAGCGACCGACCAACGTGTTCTCCATCGAGCGGACGAGTGGCGTAACGCTTTTGACGGCGGAGAAGAATCTCGACATCGGATACATGGTTACGTTGGTTGACAAGCTGGAATGAAGAAATGGATTCAGTAATATTACATTTAAACAATAGGATCAATAGGCCTATTAATGATAACTCCGATGAATTGAACTGTCATCACTGGGTCTATGAAAGAGACGTTGTCACGTTGAGTCTATAGAAGAACTTTAAATAATAAATAGGAGGTAGGTTTTGAAAATAAGGAGACAGAGAAGAATTGAACGAATCAAGTTGAGATCAATAAAATCGAAGATGTTTTTTTTTCTTTTTTCATATTGGGTTTTAGTGACGGACATAATGATGGCTGAGATCTATTGGCGACGTAATGATGACTAAGATCTATTGGCGTCGAATGAATAATTGATGAGATGATGGGATGGGATGATGAGATGAAGGTTCCTTAGGTATCGAGAAAGATAGTGGGAAGGAAGCGGTCGTGGCCCACATTGTAGGAACCATCCCGGCATTAGCCTAGACTACAGAGGGAAACCACGAAAAACCCCTGTGAAGACGGACGGTGGCGGGGATCGAACCGGGTCCGATATACTCCTTCACATCCCGGATCACATGAAGCAAGTACGTTAACCACTCGGCTACATGTGCCGGTCCATAATTATATATTTTAGAATAATAAGATCATCCTGGTCGTGCTTTGTCCGAACGATCCTACCTTATCATCCTCGGTATTGAGTGGAAAATAATAATTTTGTGACAAGATTGTGAATTTAAACTAAATTTGTAGCTATTGCGCCAATAGGAATCAATTCACTTAGGAATGGAAGTAAAACAACTTATCACCTTTCTTGAGAGAGGCAATCAAGTGTAAATTTGTTATCGTAACTTAGGGTCCTACAATAATTAGGCCCGATTCATAAAATAATTTAACAAATTATTTTACAACTAATTTATTCACAATTATAAAAGCCCTGAGCTAGTTAAGGCCCAGGTGTAGCAAGCTTGATTGGCGCGTGAGAAAACTTGCATGAGCCAAACAAGAACTACTACGGTAGGGGCCTACCCTATCTACAGGCTATCTCGACGTGGGAATCAAATTTTCCAAAAGTCTAGGGTCAATTATTTCTGAATATGAGAGAGACGTTATTAATTCTAATTAGGCTTGAGAGTTGAAGAACCACTTGGGTCATGACGACCCAGCAATAGTCAAAATGGTCCACGCAAATGTGGCAATATTGGCTGGCATTATGGCTCACTTAGGAACACAAGTCAAGTCTAATCTGGTATGTGTTCGAATCTCCGATAAGTCGTGGTTTTATGTCATCCAACATCCTCTCATTCGTATCCCCAAATAACCTATGTTGGTGGAGTCACTGAGCAAACTATCCCAGTAATTATCATCAATCAACATCGACTAGGCTAGGCCTAGCCTAGGGCCCAGCCTAGATGATACATTACGTCTAGGCCAACACCTATGGAGGATGGCACACGACTAGTGTCAGTTATAACCAATAAAACTTCAATAGGAGAAACTACTTTCGACGCATCATGAGAGAAAAAATGTCTGAAGTAATATTTTAAACGTGTTTCAACCAAATATTGTCACACCGATTTTCACGTCACTGGCAAGGAAGCGTGGCTGCCCGCGGTTATCCGAGGCAAACCTCCAGCCAATCGATCAAACAAATTCCTATTTTACCGACTTTTCCCAAGTTTCAAGACATGTTTCATACACCAAAATACGTGGGAATTTTCGCAGAGTATTCTCATTATACACAAGTCTGGAATAAACGATGAAAATGATATCAAAATTGTATTTTTCTTACCTGTTACTAACCGAAAACGAAATGGATTCCTAGTCGCTTCGCGGCGGTCGTGCGAGATTCAGAAGAACTGTCCAAAGAGTCACTGTCTTCCATGTCTGTCATTTCTCTTCGAAGATAAAAACATTTAAAGATTCTATTTTCAAGAACCTATATTTTCATCTATTTCATTCTCGATCGAATATATATTATTGAAGAATATTCCTCCATTCAGCATCATATAATATTCATAATCTCCTAGTATAGGCCAAAATTCAACCATTTAATTAGGTGAAAATTGTGGTAGCGTAGAACTTGGTTTATCTTCATGTGTTGAACTCTTTGATCATGAAAATAACGCAGAGCGCATGCTCAGCAGTATTGTATTTTCAAGGACAGAAAGAATTTTACTTCAGATTTCTACTTGCTGTAATTTACTTAGTTGTTTTGAATTCGAATGCTGTTTTATATCGAAATGGGCCCTGAATTGGAGATATTAAAGAAAGTTTTGATTATAAAATATCTGTAATTTACATGCCTAATACTTTCGGTCACCTTACCGTCGGTCAGTCAAGACTGTTGTTTGAAAACTGAAATCAAATGCGTCGTAGTGGGTGGGTTTGAGCCCCGATTGAGGCATAGATTTCTGAAAATATAATTCATCTATTTTCTGTTCATTCATACCCCCAGATAACCTAGCTTTTCATGGGGTCGTTAAACAAAGAATAATAACAATATGGTCCATAGGTCATTATGGTTAGGCCTATAACGTAGAACTGGCAGCTAAATGCCAGAAGTGGAACTTTCTTTATAGACGTCAGTATTTTTCAGGTAGGCCTACAATCTTCTAATTTATTTATATTGGTATTAACGACGCACTGTCTGTACTTATGACTACTATCTATTGGCGTCGGTGAATGACATGAGATGATGGAAATGATGAAAGGATCACTATAAGTTATTTAATCATGTCACTCATTATTACTCATGTCAGTGTTTATTCTATACCTTCACTTTCTTAGTTTTAAAAATGAATGATCTCTATATTTTCTTATTTCAAGATATTCTTAGTGTTTTCTTATTACAACTATTCTATTATTATATATCTTATTATCTCTATTATTAATCATGGTTAGTTGGAAGAGCGGCATCCCACCGAACCTCGCCATTTTCTTTTAAATGCCAACTATGTAAGTAACTATATGTATACCTAACTGTGCTGTGTTTTGAAAGAAATAAAGACTTATTATTATTATTATTAGGTGAAAGATGTAAAGATGATGAGATGAAAAGTGGAAAAGTGGTCGTAAGACCGAACCTCGCCCTTTTGACTGTACACATGCATACAATGATAAATAAAGACATATCTATCTATCTAAAGGTAATTTCATTCGATGTTTAGGATAGTGAGAAAGTGACGGTCGTGGCCTTCTATTGAAGAACTATCCCAGTATTGACCTGAACGACAAAGAAAAACCACAAACTGTCAGAATGGTCGCGACCAAGGCGAGAATCGAGCCCCGGTCTCCCGAACGACGATTCAGTGTAGGCCTATTTACCACTAGGCCACTCGTCTCAGTATTTATCCATCTGTCACTCATAATGGAACATTCATATAAATCTCTCTGAAGAGAACTTTTTGCCCTGTAGAGACTATATAGGAACGCCTTAATATACAGCAAATCTGGATTATTTTGTAAATTCCATTTGTTCTGTTTATAAACGACCGTGCCATGTCGGGTGGGAGGGGAGGGGTGGGAGGGTTGGGAGGGAAGGGGAGGGGGGAGGGGGGGGATAACAGTAAAACGCAGATCAAAAGAAACGCAGATTTATGTAATCTTTTTAGCAACAATCCAATAACTTATTTCCAAGTATTCTCTCGTATGTCTTGGCCGTAGCTGAGTGGTCCGTACAGCAAGTCCACTTCGTCCGGCGACAAAACAAGGAGCATTCCTCGACAAAAAGAATGATTAATGAATTAGCCACTTTTTTTCTCATTAAACATTGAACACGGATCATTTCTCTCTCTCTCTTTATCTCTCTTTCTCTATATCTCTCTCTCTCTCTCTCTCTCTCTCTCCCTCTTTATCTCTCTCTCTCTCTCTTTATCTCTCTCTTTCTCTCTCTCTATCCATCTCTTTCTCTCTCACTCTCTCTCTCTCTCTCTCTATCTTTCTCTCCTCTCTCTCTCTCTCTCTCTCTCTCTCTCTCTCTCTCTCTCTCTCTCTCTCTCTCTCCCTCTCTCTCTCTCTATCTCTTTCTCTCTCTCTCACTTTCTCTCTTTCTATCTATCTCTCTCTCTCGCTCTCACTCTCTCTCTCCTTTTTTCTCTCTCTCTTTCGATTAGATTAATTAGATATTTAATTAATGAAATTGGATATTTATTTGTTGAATAGAAACACGTTCATCAAATTAATTTCTTCAAAACGGTTGGTCCGAATTGTATACACAATTGTCCAATGTAGATGGGCGTGACTTATACGAAGCAGGGGAAATTTTAGATACCTTGATTGGCTATTTCTCTATTCTCCCAAGCTTCACTGTCCACTTGATTAGTTTTTATATTTTGTGACATCACGAGGGCGGACGATCTACAATGGTCAATTGTAATAATGTGTATCATTATGGTCTTCACATTCAGAGATTCTTTTTCGAGAAATTATTACTTTATTCTTCCGCCCAGCCAAATTTTACTGACTTCTTAAAAACTTTGAAACGATATTTCTCAGAAGTGGTCCAATCGATATGATCTCAAAACTGTACAGTTTCAAGTTGTATAAGTCTACGAGTGTACAGAAAAAGTTTCATGTAGATCAGTCAAACCGTGCGACCTGTACAGTGCTTACAAACAAACAAACAAACAAACAAACAAACACACACAGACAAAGCTCGATAACAGTAGGATGGAGGTCTCCACATTCTCTCGTCTAGTAAATTCGTTATGCTATAATGATATCCATACTTATTTTCAGAATATTTGTAATAAATATCTAGTAATCAGTAATATGATAATATATGTATATATATATATATATATATATATATATATATATATATATATATATATATATATATATATATATATATATATATATATATATATATAGTTCTACTTTATTATTGTGGATATCATCCGAGATTTCAGGGGGTAATCAGTAATATTTTCATCAATGAATGGTAATCGTCCAATCCAATCGACATATTAAAATTGATCTATTCAATTTACTACTTGTAGTATTTGTGGAGTTTACGGACACATTTCAAACTCGTGTGGGTATCTATATGCACCACTTCAATTCAGTAATGCAATAAGGCACAGTATTACCAAGTCCAGTTAGTATTTATCTGAGAGTTGGTGAAAACCAATACCACAGGTAACCATGGTGATGATAAGTTTGAACTGTCGGATAAAGGCTAACTGGACTTGGTAATACCGGGCCTAAGTCGAATTGTTTGTGAAACTTTGGAATATAACAGTGTGGAAATATTTTTGAAAATTGAACAGTTCTTCCTTATTTTACTAAGGCCCGGTTTTACCAATCTTAGTTAGGGTGCTAATCCACTAACTATTAATTAAAGGTACGGAAATGACATATGTAACCAATGGTGATAACAAGTTAATCCATTATTGCTTAATCCAGTTTCGTAAAACCGGGCCTTCAGTATTCTATATTCAGAAAAGTAGAGGAAAAGTTGTATAAATGGGCCATCAAGTTATTGATTGTAGTGCTGTGAAATTCAGATCCAGATACCCCCGGTAGCTCGGTCAGCTGAGGCACCGCTTTAGAAACTGAAGTCACCATTGGGTGTGGGTTCGAGTCCTGCATAAGGCATGAGTAATGTCAATGTCCTTTCACTTATCATCACTCCATAGTTTCATAATCACCTGCTCATTCGTACCCCCGTGTAACCTAGGTGTTGGTGGGGTCGATAAGCAAACAATAATAATCGTATACCTTCAGATTTAATAACGGTGATGGTACATAAAAAATTTATGAATATGATTTAAATATATTTTTGTATCGACTTCTCAATAAGTACAGACTTTATATTCATAGCAAGCCCGTCTATAAATAAGACCTATAAACAAAATTGTAGAAATAACCTTCACTTGTCTCTGACTATATTATAAAACAGGATAGCAATCAGTATCAAAAATACATTGAATAATATAGAGAAATAGATTGAAAATATGACATATTGGTACATGAAAAGGGAACTGATCGAATCGAAAAAATGTAAAAACAAAATAGGATTGAATAGAATAATATGGAGATTTAGTGATTAAAAAATTAAAAAGTGATATAGTGAAACGTTAATTATACAAATGATTTCTTAAAATTCTTACAGAGTCTTTAAGTGCTGACATTCCGATTCGATATATACAAGTGATATATATCTATACAAGTAGGTGTATTTTATAGATTATAGACGAATTTGAAAAATATATACATAAAGGTATACTTTGCTGGTTTACGTTTTAGCTGAACTGTATGTACTTGCATCGTAAAACTGTTGTTTTATATGTCAATTGAAGAGGAGCTAGATTAGGAGGACAAAAGAGGCAAGACGCTATGGAATACGACTTTCTTTTGGTGCATTTCCATCTTGATATGATGAACAATATTCTAGGTTATTTGGGACAAACAAAATTAATAAAACTAATGAAAGGACATGTTTTTTTTATCCATTTTCAAATATTATCACAACAATAAATTCCAACTTCTCCGAAACTTCGCACACAATATAAATAAGAGAGGAGGGGAACCTTGGAAAGTTCACAGAGCAACCTAATTTTTCTTCTTTTTATTGGCAAAGCTCGTGAACCCCCCACCCACCCCCTCTCCCCATTCATGACGCACTATCTCTCTTACCCCTTACCACCACGCTGTCGCCTCCGACCAACCCCCCACCGACACACTATCGCTTCAACCCCCCCCCCCCCCCCCTACGACCCCCGCTGGTTCGTCGCACTCCCCGAACATATTCTTTTTAACTGTATGGCCAACCCGTTACTTCCAATTTCTTTGCTGATCCCCTGCGGGGTGCTCGTATGATGTCAGCCCTGGGGGAATGACTGTCACTTTCGGATCTCGTCACATGGTTGAACTTTGACCTAATGGTTATTCGAGGTCACACACATGTCATGTGGATCGATGAGTGAGATGAGTGATGTCAACAATAATGATTGGTGGGAAATGTTTAGAATTTGTTCAAGTTATTTGAACTAGTTACAGTACTACAAAATGATGAGGAATTGAAAATAAGTTGGAATGTATTAAAAAAATCGAATCATTTGAGAGGAAAAATGTGTAGTCTTGGAAAGTTGAAAAAAAATGAAAAAATGTTAAGTAAATCCAAAAATTATTTATTGGTTGGAAAAAAGATCGGGAGAATTAATTGAGAGGAGGCGTATAAATAAATATAAATGTTCAAGAGATATATAAAAATCATGAAAAGGGACCGAGATTTTTACCTGTTTTACCTATGACTATCAATAACGTAACGGGATAAGCAACATGGCGCTTTCCTTTCGCACCATGCGTACATCAAAGGGATGCCGCCTCACAAATGTTATGATGATTTGCTGGTATTATTGTGTGTTGATCTATACAAGTAATAGATCTAATGCAATCTGTGAATCCAACTCTTTCGAACTGCATTAAGCAATATTGGAGTATATTTCATTTGAATTGGCCAATCTGAATTTAAAATACGTCTGTAAAAGCATTTTGTCCCCTAATCAAGAGCCCTACTGCTATATCTACCATTTGATAACTGGATAATTACTCATCATCTACGAGAAAGATCAGAAACAATGCAAGTATACAACTATGTACTATACATTGAAATACGAGCCTAATACGTACGATTTGATTTGAAATTGCGAATCTCAGAAATGTACACGAAAGCGTGCTGATTCCATCATGGTGAAAACGGCCTAATGTTAAAAGGATAGGACTTACGCCATGTTGCTTATCCGTTACGTTATCGATAGTCATAGGTTTTACTAATAATTGTCATAACAGACTGTTGAAGTGCGCGCCTTCCTTTGGCTTCTTGCTTTCTTGGTGCCTACGAGAGGACGCTGTTATTTTTGTTGCGCGCAGGACAAAATTACATAAATTGGTAATACATACTTGGTAATACTGGGCACCTAACCCATCCAAACGAAACTGAACTTAATAACCTGATCAAAAAAAATACTGAACTGATTTTGTCCAATCTAAATCCGATCAAAAACCCAATACCGGTCTGTCGAATAGGCAAGTTTAGGCACTAGGCCCTACGATTTGAAAACTGCTCCTAACCTCAAAAAACGAAGTCAATCTCCACGAAGAGGAATCAAAATGTGACTAGGCGTACTTAAACTTTAGTGAGAACACATGTCAAGTATACTTCAATCATAATCCGTGTCATTTCAAATTCAAGTTATAGATCACTTCTAACCATGGTAAAAATGCGATATTCCATTCAGATTGTTTTAGGGGTTATGTTAGGTGCATGATCAAGCATTTTTGGAAAGCGCCTGTAGGCCTAGCCTTGGCCTAAACTCAATAAGCACTAATGGAAGGTTTGTCATACTCGGTACTACACATGATTATCTTGGGCATTAGGTAAATTAATATTCTTATGGTAAGGCCTACCGGGAACATGCAACATCCAATCATTGATTGAAAAATTGAAAAAAAAACATACCTTGGAAAAAAAATTAACTGCAGGTAACCCTAGTCTGTAGGCGCACAACTGAGCACATCCATCTAACGGCGGGCAGCGTCCAGTTGGAATTGAATTGAATATTAGGGTTTTAAGGCGCATCGACAGCGAGGTCATTTAGCTCCAGTTGGAGCTACACCGAACTTTGAAGTTGGGAACTTCTCAAGAAGTCAAGTTACCCAACTCCTAATTCTCATCCACTCTCTCCTTGCAGAGAGTCTCTCGAGTTTGCCCACCGCCAGCTCGGCCTGGCCGAAGAAGCCGACAGCCCGAACCTTCGAGCGGAAGCGTACTTGAACCTTGCCCGCGCTCACGAGCGGCTGGGGGGCCTGGAGAGGGCGCTCGCCTACGCCCGACACTCGCTGTACAACGAGTGCGACCAGTGCCGCACGGCCGGGCACGTTCATCTGACGGTCGGCAGCGTCTACCTGGAACTGGCCGGGTTCTGCAAGGCGCTCGAGGCGTTCCAGCATGCTCATAAGATTGCTCAAGGAATACAGGATCCTGCACTTGAGTTGCAGGTAATTTTATTAGAATGATAAAGTCATTTAGGTGAATTTGTGTTACTTGGTACCATCCCTAATTTTGTAAAGATTTTCCTGAAGATTGTGTTTTTGAATAAAATAAATAAACACCAAACTTTGTCAAAAACCACATCTGGCAACACAAATTACCACCAAAACATTAAAAACCGAGAATATAAGCTCTGTTCCGCCTGCCGGCGGTATACGCGGGGTAAGTACACCAACCTGACCTAAACCACTTGATACGTCATACCAGCTGTGACAGCATAGCAAAAAACATGGCGGAGTATACGTGATATCAGAAAATCGCCACATTAAACTAAGTCGCAAACACACTAAACATAACAATTATAAACTTAAGGTTACACCAAAACACACTTCAAACCTCAAACTACAGGAAAACACCAACATTACCCACAAATCGTAGAATCTGAATTTGGTACCTAGTAACACATTTAATTACCGTCATTTATTCTCTCATTAGTATTATATCTATTATTAAATATGTTTTATATTGAAAACTTGTTGAGATCTTCAAGAGCATGTTTGAAGGCCTATACCTACGTGTTGGGATTATTATTCTTTTTTTCTCTTACAAATTTGTTAGGCCTATATAAATGTACATATACAATTTACACTCTCGTCCACCAAGCCACGACTGGCTTGTCTGTGGTTTAAACAGATGGAAACAAAACATTTACATACACTGTGTTTAAAGAATGTTTTTTTGTAATAGACAATATGAGATGAATGATTGATGATGATGCAGGTTAAGAGAAACTAGTGATGTGAGAATAATGAGGTGGGTACAGGTTGGAGGAAATATATAGATAGAGCACAAAAACCACACACACATGTGTGGACTGGATAATGCGAGTACCGGTACTGTGATTGACAATGTTGAAAATGAACTTATATATATTAGGGCCTATCAACATGATTTGATTCAATTATTATTTCAATAGAAATTATACTGGTATAAACTGATACTTCTCATTTATGGTAGGGCCTATTACTGTTGTGTGAATTATGTAAGCACTTGTTATTTACGGTACTTATTTGCATGATTTGACATTCTAAAATTTGTCCAAAGTGTAAAAAGCATGGATGGACAAGCCAAATATAGGCTTCGTGGGCTCTATTGTAGAAATCATGTTACATCTCCATGAAAATGTCAATAAAAGCAACAACAACATCAACAAGAATTTTTCTAGTCGGTATTTAAAAATATCTCCCCAAGTTCTGTCGAAGTTTCAAAATTATCTGCGAGTCGACAATGAAGTCTTGGAACAGCTGATTCTTAGTAAACCGCCCCTGGTCTGTCGCAGGTGTACATCGGCTTGTCGGAGCTGTTCGGGCGGCTCCAAGACGCGGACAAGAGCGCGCGCTACGCGTCGAAGGCGTACGACCTGTCGCGCAGCCTGCAGCTCGGAGATCTCAACTCGCGTCACCACCGAGCCGCGTTGCTGCAGATGGCGGCCGCGCTCAGGAAGCAGGGCGAGCTGGGCGACGCGCACGACTATTGCAGCGTACGTCTCTCTTTCCTCTCTCTCTCTCTCTCTCTCTCTTTTAATGACGTCGTTTAGTGATGACGGTCATTCAGGAATCAGGTCAAATGATGATCATAATTGGGAATTATAACAATAATTATATAATTAACATAATATTAATTATATAATATAGGTAATTATAATTATAACAGTTTAGGCCTATCACTCATTTTTTTTTCAATTTTGTATTATGATGAACCTTACATCTGCTGTTTGTTAACGGAAAGAAGTGATCATTGCCCGAGAGACTTATTTCAAAGTGGAAGATATCAACATTCGTGTGTTTTGTTTACTCCTAATACCAATGCTGATAATGTCCGGATATATATCACAGAAACAGTTTTTACTTATAATTTGTTCCGGACTTTCGGAAACTGAAAGACTGTTATCTGCGGCGGAAATTCATGGTTACCAACAGTACAGTCCTTGTGTTGAAGTTCATTGGTTATAAACATTTAAAATGGGGTGGTAAGATCGCCCTTGTGGTGCTCCGTCCAAATGATCCCATCTTTCATCCTCAGCCTTAATTGGGAAACAATGATTCTGCATCAAGATTTGATGTGATTGAAAAAAAATTTTATTGAATTAGGGGCCTACCCCTGGGACCTTGTGATTTTTTTTCTTGTTTTTATTTGAATTGAAGTCATATTTCAATAAGGAATAATGGCTGCCTCTATTGCTCACTCAGAAACAGACTTGCTCGTCTACTCGGTTGATAGTTGTGTATTGTGCCACCAGGAAGCTACGAGGCTGGCGCTAGTGTCCGGCGACCAAGCGACGTACGCGAGAAGTATCCGTATCATGGGAGACATCTACCGGAAAAAGTCGGACATCAACGTAAGCCAAACGTTATCTGAAACAGTATTGTCAGAAACAGTAAAATTAATTATATATAGTAACTACAGTGCCACCCTTTCAGTACGTTCAATCTCCACTTTGGAGGGAGCATCATCTACGCATAATAGATCAGAAATTAGATGACCCCTCTCTGTATAAAAACCTACCTCCAGAAGAGTGGGCCTACTTTTCTAATCTAATAGATCTAATCTATCTAATCCAATAGTAGATACGGTTCCGTAGTTGGAAGAGTAATTGGATGAGCGAAGCGAAGACTCAATTTCACCATACCCAAAAAAAAAGTACTTTTTCTTTTTTTTCCTTTGCGCTCCACAGGTCAGACGAAAATTCAAAATTAGTTGAAACTTGGCACACACAAGTATCCTTATCTAATTCAATACTGTATAGTTTTGAGGCTCGATCGGTTGAACCACTTCTGAGAAAACTCATTTCAAAGTTTTCAAAAATCCCATGAGAATAACCCAGAGAAAAAAATTCAGTTAAAATATTTCATCCTAGAGAATTCAAATTCTCAGGGAATTTTAATCTGATAATGATACACATTATTCCGAAGTTCCACTCAAATTGGATCAGCCGTTTTGATGTAAAAAAATATATAATGTAATTTTTATGAATCATTCAAAGCTATTAAGATACCAATTGAATCCAAGCCACAGGTGTCACCTCTTAACTGTAAACGATTAAAAGAACAAAGCCTTCTTTATTATCGTAGAAATTAATAATGAAAAATAAGATGGCAGTGAAGTAATGGTTTGGATCTCAAGGTGTATATATATATTATATATAATAACCAATCCAAAGATACCGGTAAGTTGATATGTTCCAGCTCATCCATCAACGCGGCAACACATAACGCGTTTGCCTAGTTGTAAAATAATTTTCAAGTCATCACAATTACCTCGTCGTCATAACTACTGGTAATAATTAATAATTCAACCATATGATTGTCATAACTTGAGAATGGTTCATTGAAAAAATCTATTATCTCTGATAACTAATCACGATACGTGTAGGCATCAACATGCAAAATGTAAAAAAACGTAAAAATATTTGCATGAGACGGCGCAAAACCTAAACACGGCCGTGACGACGGCAGCTAACCGTTGTGGCGCGTTGCAGAAAGCGTACCGTCAGTACGAGAGCGCGATGGGTTCGGCCGCGACGATGGGCGACCGACTGTGCCAGATGGAGGCGATGGACGGAGCCGCCAGGTGCCTGGAAGCGCTCCGTCTTCAGCAGAAGATCTGCAACTGCCGGCCGCTCGAGTTCAACACCAGGCTGCTGGAGGTTGCTAGCTCCGTCGGAGCCAAGGTCGGTGTTAACACGACGACAAGCGGGGGCCGAATTCACGAAAGGTCATTAATTTGATCCGGCTCAAAGTTACGACAATTTCTAGAGATAATACCATATTTGATCTATTATTTTTGATTTTTAATTTTTGGTTAAATCCAGTATCAATATCAATCTATTATTTATTAATATTAAAAAATCAGAAATAATAGATCAAATATGGTATGACCTCTAGAAATTGTCGTAACTTTGAGACGGATCAAAGTTATGACGTTTTGTGAATTCGGCCCTTGGGCCTTTACTCTTGAGATTTGTTGAATGTGAAATGGATACCGGTACAGTGCAATTATATTTTGAAACGATTCAAAATTAATCAACTTCTTTTCTTTAAATTTTGATAGTTGTGACATGACGTAGTGACACCAACCTATTCATCATAATATGAAGGAGGTGTTCCAACTCACATACTAATAACATGGAAGGCATTTGTGGTTTCTTGCAGTCAGTTCAGAGCCAAAGGTCCCGATTGCCTGTCACGATTCAGCTGATTCCCTCGTGAACTAGATGTAGATGAGAGTGGCTACGGTACCTTATGGCATTGTTGAATGCACAAAATCTATAATTTTCCCTTGTGGTGCCCCGTCCAAACGATCCCATCTTTCATCCACAGCCTTATTTGGGGAACAATGATTTTGTATCAAGTTTCGATGTTATTGAAGAAAAAAAATATCGTAATAAACAAACAAATGCAACTGCTGACACAATAATTCTACTGAGCCGAGTGTAGCATTTTTTTTTTTTTATATATATATAGGCCTATGGTTTAACGACGCACATTATAATGATGACTAAGATCTATTGGCGTCGGATGAATGATTAATGAGATGATGGTATGATGAGATGGAGGTTTTTAAGGGTAATGGGAAGGATAGTGGGAAGGAAGCGGTCGTGGCCTATATTGAGGGAAACATCCCAGCATCAGCCTAGACTACAGAGGGAAACCACGATAAACCCCTGTAAAGATGGACGGCAGCGGGGATCGAACCAGGTTCGATATGCCCACTGCCTCCCTGGTCACATGGAGCAAGTGCGTTAACCACTCAGCTACCTGTGCCGGTACGTAGCATTGTTCCATATAATTTGATACAAAAGCGATAGTTACGCTACAGGCAATCGGGAGCTGGACTCAAGAACTGATCCGCTATATATTTCACTTTCAAAACTTGAGTTGGGTCACCTTCTTCATATTATTAGACGAGCTGTAGCGAAGATTCAATTTGACATACTGAAAAAAATTAGTGTTCGTTTTTATGTTTTTTTTTTTTTTTTTTCTTTTAATGTTTTTTTGTAAGTTCTCCACAGGTCAAACGGCTACAGCTATCAACTTCAACCTTTTTCTCAATGTGGTTCATCATCTAACTTAGATCTGTTTAGTTTTGTGGCATTATCGGATGGTAACTTTTATTTTTATGAATTATAGAAATTTCAAAAATACTCATTAGAATAGCACGGCGTAAAAAAAATGAAAATATTTTTATTTAAAAAAAAAATGAAATTTTGTGTGAAGTTGAATTACATCTTGATACACATTTCTAAAAATTCTCAGCTTGATCGGGTCAGCCATTTTGAAGAAAAAACATGAAATGTGCTAAATTGGTGCCACTCGAAGCAGTTTTTACCCATTTATAATTTAAATGTCACCCAATTGGCCAATTTAGGCAAAAGTTTGGCGAAGAAGTCGACATACTATTACTCTCCGCTCGTCTAACAATGCGTATAGTATAGCGTTTTCCTAGCGATAAATTAGGTTGGTATCACTACATCGTGTATGATGTGTGTTCAGCTTCTGGTAAAAAATATTTTCCTTGGGAGTTTGAAAAATTCCATTTTCTTGAAGCTCAAAGCTTAAAGCTTTTTCTTCGGTACCGGTGAGCTTTTTTCCGCCTTTTTTTTTTTGAAGCGTTTTTGGTGAGGGTTTCCTCACCTGTATACTGGGCACAAAATCACCAAAAAAAATTAATGAAACATGAAAATAAAGCCCATTTGTGGGGGGAATTATGAAATGGAATCTTCGCTACGCTCATTTGATGACATTTACGATGTGTTTAGCTGCTTGTACGTACGGTGCGCGTCCGTCTGAGTCGGATCTACCAGAGCCTCGGCGACGAGGACCAGCAGATGATGCACGAGCGGCTGGCCCAGTGCCTCGAGGACGACCTTGAGCTCCAGTGCGGAGCCTGCAACTCCACGTTCGGCCTGGAGGCTGACAGCTTGGAGGCCCTGCCCTGCTCGCACATACTGCACGCAAGGTAAGCGCGCAGTCGAGTGCATTGCAATTGTACCGCGTCGTACCGAGAATGCACGCGAGCTGCACTGTGCATGAGCCTGTCAAATAAGTTGTAGTAGTTAATAGCATTGAGTAAAGAAGTACCCAGGTAGTGCCTTGTTATTCTGCTAGGGGCGCTGTGATCACCAAGATAGTGCCATTTGCTAGAGCACTGTTGTGAGTAAATGCTGCTAGGAGCGCTGTGATCAGCCAACTTTTTCACTGTTGGTGAGCAATTGGTGAGCATAGGCTCTGGCATACGACGTTGCCAATCTAGAGACTACTAAATCAATGCTGATACCGGCACAGTAGCTGAGTGGTTAGCTCACTTGCTTCGTGTGATCCGGGAGGTGAAGGGACATATCGAACCCGGTTCGATCCCCGCCACCGTCCATCTTTACAGGGGTTTTTCGTGGTTTCCCTCTGTAGTCTAGGCTAATGCCGGGATGGTTCCCACAATATAGGCCACGACCGCTTCCTTCCCACTATCCTTCCCATTACCCATGAAAACCTTCATCTCATCTTCCCATCATCTCATTAATCATTCATCCGACGCCAATAGATCTTAGTAATCATTATAGTGCGTCGTTAAAACCCAGTATAAAAAAAAAAAAAAATCAATGCTGATGGTAGGCCTAGTGTTTGTTTTTTTAATTGTTATTCTCAAGGAACAGATACATGTTTTCTACATAAGAGCCCACAAAGTCTATTTGGCTTCTCCGTGGCATAAACATAATGAATCATGAAACAAACTTGATCACAAAATGAAATGTCAAATAACACTTTATTCTGTTTTCAATGAAAGACGTTGGAAAGCCAAGAAACTACACTTGTTCAAACAGGGTTGCCGCTGATACTCCGAGAATCTCGTACACGGAAATCTCGTAAACAAAAATCTCGTAGATCAATAACGTTATTTTACAGGGCGACTGTACTAAAAGGCAAGTCCCGAGTAGAAGGACGATTCAGGGTGAAGTTACAATATTGTATTTGAATAGTGGGGGACCATTCCCCTTTTTCCCTCTTCACCAAAATAATATGCCATCACGTATGAAAATATGGTCCTTTTCGGCGGAGATATTAATAATAATAATAATAATTTATTACCAGCGACTATACATGATACAGTATGGTAAATGTCAGCATTGAGTAAAAAAACAATATAAAAACAACATATCATATGAATACAAGATAACAATAAAAATGCAATGAATAATACAGATAGGCGTAACAATTTTCATTGTTAGCCTAAGATATTTTTGTTGAAAGATATATTCGATTAATCCAACAAACAAAATCTACACCAAAGTAGTGATGCCTTCGGATACCCGGGTACCCGGTTCTGAATCGGGTATTGGCATACCCGGGTATCAATTTTCATACCCGGGTATTCATGTTTTTTGAAATGAGTGTACAAGCAGTTGACACGCGACGCGAGAGAAGACTGTTTTCTCGGCTTTCTGTCGTCACAGAGTGCATCTGGCTGGCAGGTCGCTTCTGCGCATCACTTTCCTTACCCCTCACCCGTCTCGCCCGCCATCAACCAACACACCCGCGCATCGATGTATCTTGTCATGTCGAAGCAGCGTGTCAGTCTTGCTCATCTTTCGAGCGGTGTGGTTGTACGTTGTCACGTATTTTCTTGTACGTTCAGTTGTATATCTTTCTCCGCGTGAAAATAGTGTGTTTATTCACTTCATTGTTGACTGGCATTGTTGACTATTTGTCTAACACTTTTCCAAAATATTATTTTCATTATTTTTCAGTATTGATTCTTGCGTCAACTAATAGGTCATTATAAAGTGTGCGTTTGTTTATTGTTGACTGACATTGTTGACATTTTGTCGAATGTTTTTCCAGTTTGTTTCTTTTCTGTTCCGTATCAGTGTTGATTTTTGCGTTACCGTTATTATAAAGTACATTTTCAAGTTCAACAATAGAATCGTCTCTTCTTTGATTCCCTATCTCTCGATCCCACCAGCTAAAAACACCTGCAGCCCGCACGTGTTCTGCTGCTCTGATTGGCTTGCCTTTGAGCCAATGAGCGAGAATGAAGTCGACTGTCTCTCGCTAGAGGGCGGAGCAAAGCAGACGCAACGGCGGGAATTTGAACGGAAGGCGGGAATTTGATTACACACGCAAAATAGATGCTTTTTTCGAAGTTTTGAATACCCGGGTATTTTTGGCGGGTACCCGATTCCAAAATTTGATATCCGAAGGCATCACGACACCAAAGAGAGCGATATTTTCATACATGACTATACCCTATATTGTTTTGGGGAAAAGGGAAGAAGGGAAATAATCCCCCGCATTTTAAATACAATATCTTAGCTCCACCTTAAATTGTTTTTCCACTCGGGTCTTGCCTCTCGGTACAATCACCCTGTAAAATAACGTTTTTGGTCTACTAGATTTTTGGTGTACTTGAGCACCCCCATTTAAACATGACAAACGAACGTGTACTGTTGAAAGCGTTGAAGTTTGACCCGCGCGACTGTCCACAGGTGTGCTCACGACTTGCTAAAGTCGCGCGGCAGCAAGAAGAAGAAGCGCCTGTGTCCCGACTGCCACAAGTCCGTCAGCTCGCGGCTCTACCTCTACGGCGACGAGCCTCACAGTCGTGCCAACAGCGTGACCTCGCACCGCTCGACCTTCAGCCTCGCCAGCCTCAGCCTGCGCGCGAGCAATCTCACGCTCAACAACCACCACGCCACCTCGTCGGTGTAGGCGGTCGTACTGCGTGACCGTTCGACCTTCCCACGCACGGCTGATCGTCAGTTGAACAACCACCATGCCCCTCGATGTAGGCGCTCATATCGCCTGACTTTGCCCTGCGCGACCGTTCGACCTTCATCCTACGCACGACCGATTTTCCATTGAACGACCGTCGTGCCTCCTTGTTGATGTGGACGGTCGTACCGCCGTACTCACACCGTTCGATCATCATCCGTCGCGCAAACAACTTTCCACTAAACGAAAACCATGCCACCTTGTTGGCATACATGGGAGTACCGCGTGACCATTCGACCTTCATACTGCATGCGTCCGACCTTCAGTTGAACAGCCACCATGGTCATACGGCATGACTCGGGCTTTGGCAGGTGCTAGTAGCTAACTGAAACATGCAAACTGACTGTTTTGATAATATACATTCGATAGTCTGTCGGCGTGAACAAAATGATAATACTAGAATATAAATTCGTAAATTATCTAAAAATGGCTGAACTAATAGAATACATGTTTCCAGGAAAGAAGAAAATTGTCCACGAACATGAAAAAAAAAATATATCGCCGTTATATTGTAGCTGTGGTGGTTTGATGATCAGTGATTTTTCAGGACAGGATTTACCATTAGAAATACAACTACATCATTCAAAAGCTTCAAATGTTTTCAGCCGCAGCCTGTCTATCAACAATCACTTGAGCTTTTGCAACTATTTGGGAGATTGTCTATCTCTTGCAAATACAAGTATATTGAAATACAGTTTACCGGTACATCCTCTATAAATGATATTTTGGAAAATTATTCAATTACCGTATTGTCCCGAATATAAGCCGAGGGTTTTTCTCGAAATTTCAAGCCCAAAAGTCACCCTTATATGCGAATCTCGGCGTATAATCGGTCAAAAATACGTTTTTTGCTCATTTTATTTGGGCGTACTACATCCGCACACTAATATCAAACGAATCAACTGAAAACTCCGAGATATTCCACTAAAAACACGTTTTATAAATGTTTCATTATAAAGAAGCATCATTTTCTCAATTTTTATTTCTCATCATTTTTATTTGACGCGCAGCTATAAACATAAGCACGCAGCTGTTTACTACATGGCGTCTGTCATCCTACTAGTCTTTTACGCGCTACTGCGTGACGTGTGTGGTCTAACCCTACGAACACGAGACTCTCGTTCGTACGACTCGACACGGTCGAGCGCCAATAGAAACCGACCGTATGACAATCACTTGAGGCACCTCTCACCGGTTTCTCAAAACTCGTTTCGACCGGTGACATAGCTTTCTCTTCAGTACGAAATTGACTAAATTTTACCCAGGAAGATCGATGATTTACGTGGAAAAAAGAGAAATTCTTTTTTCAAATACTGATCTAAAAGTTTGGGCTTATATTCGGGACAATACGGTATTCAATTAAATTATCGTCATATTGAATACGGTAATTCTATGCTCATCCAATTTGGGATTTTAAAAATGTTTTTGTTGGCCATTCAAGATGTATTTGTAGGGGTGTGCGAATCCATGTTTTTTATTTCGAACCGAATCCGAACCGAATCTTCATAAAAAATACCGAATCCGAACCGAATCTTCATAAAAAATACCGAATCCGAACCCGAATCTTTTCAACATGCATTGTGAAGCGTGATAATGGGACAAACGACACTGCTTATCAAGTTACACTTGATCCAGGAAGTGAAAATCCTATCTCAGCATCCTCATAATGACTAGAAACTGCGAGGTATTCCACTGAAAACACGTTTAATAAATGTTTATATCATGAAGAAGCATCATTTTCTCAATTTCCATCATTTGTATTCAACGCGCAGTTATAAACATCGTAGCTGTTTCCTGCATGGCGTCTGTCATCTTACTACTGCGTGGTCGTGACGTGTGTGGTCTAACCTTGACAAGAACGAGACCAAAGACCTTAGTATCTAACTTCGTTAACGAAGTTAGATACTAAGGTCTTTGACGAGACTTTCGTTCGTCTGACTCGAGACGGCCGAGCGCCAATCGAGGCCGGCCATATATGACGACACCACCCACTCGTAGGCTAGTGCACATCGCACTTGCTCAAGCGATCTAGAAAGTTGACAATGCAATGTTGCCACGTTTTTGGCGCCAAGATTCGAAATTTTCGAATCTCTCATGTTGAACCGAATCCGAATCTGAAATTGGATTCGGATTTGATTCGAAAAACATGGATTCGCACACCCGTATGTATTTCATGAAAGTGATAGCGGTAATTCGGTCAGAGGTATTTCTGTCTGACATGCGTTGATTCCGTAGACGAGAGAGAACGGTGAGAACTAGATCACGAAGTACGTCGATTCATTGATACGAGACAAATATTCGAAACAGGCCGTTCTCGAAATCCCAACAAATAGTGTTGGTTTGAACAAGGGTCGACGTTCAATATGAAAATCACAAACGATATCGGAACTTCATTATCACCGAGACGTGTGGCCGAGTGGTTGATACACTGAACCGTGATTCAGGAGACGGGGATACGATTCCCGCCATGGTCGACCATCCGACAGGGGTTTTCCGTCGTTTTTCTGTGTCGTTTGATTCAATACTGGGATGGTTCCTTAACCCCTTGCTTACCGAATTCACTGAACCTACTTTTACCATTCTAATAGTAATTAAAAATCATGAACAAGCCTGACATTTGACACAGGATATAGGCCTACTTGAATCGCTTGAAAGACTGTTATCATTATCATATTCTAACTGTGAACTAGAATCATCATTTTCATCATCACAATCGCTGTCAAATACTGCATTTAGAACAGTTTCACTGTTGTTTGCTGGTTTCTGATAGCCATTGTTGCTAATGACAGCTGCAAGGTCAGTTTGATGCGTCAGTAAACATCATTTACTCAAAGAGTCACTACCTTTATCGACATAGTCTGTGATTGGTTCAACAGTTCACTACAAGAGCTATCTTTGTAGCCATACTATGGCACATTCTGACGGTAACTTTGGGAGATATGGATTTAAACATGACGCGCGGTAATTGGCGGGCCTCACACGTCGTCGGTCATGAATGCTAAGTCGCGTCTCGCGGGCGACACTCGTCAAAGATATTCAAGGGGTTAACAACAGACCACGACCGACTCCTTTCCACTATCCAAAAACACGTAATAAAATTACTTTTCATCTCATAATTCCATCATCTCATATATCATTCACAGACGCCAATAGATCGTAGTCATCAGAATAGTGCGTCATTAAACCCAATATAAAAAAAACGTCATTATCGAATATCGATCAAAATTTTCAACGTTCAAACCACAAACCTAGTTTAGACGGCGGTAAAGACTTCCCAATTGTGACTGCAGTATTGGTTTTTCAATCCTTACAAAGTAAGTGCCAAAATATTTATTCCGATTTGTTGCTCAGCTTCGATTGGTTTACAATGAAACTATTATTATCGTAATTATTTATTCATTCATCTGTCTAGTACCGGCGCAATATAACCACATCCTTGGCGCGTCGTTATACCACAATATTCCTTCATTCCATCATTGAGTAGATAAATATCCTCACGGGATAGAGTGGCAGAGTCCTGCCCTGGTTAAACAGTCTACAGACCCTGGTAATGTCACGCCTGGTAATCCTGCTAGGAGCGCTGTGATCACTAAGAACATGCTATTTGCTAGAGCATTGTTGCGAGTGAATGCTGCTAGGAGCGCTGTGATCACCAAGAACGTGCCATTTGCTAGAGCACTGTTGCGAGTGAATGCTGCTAGGAGCGCTGTGATCACCAAGAACGTGCCATTTGCTAGAGCATTGTTGCGAGTGAATGCTGCTAGGAGCGCTGTGATCACCAAGAACATGCCATTTGCTAGAGCATTGTTGCGAGTGAATGCTGCTAGGAGCGCTGTGATCACCAAGAACGTGCCATTTGCTAGAGCACTGTTGCGAGTGAATGCTGCTAGAAGCGCTGTGATCATCAAGAAAATACCATTTGCTAGAGCACTGTTGCGAGTTGTTAGGAGCGCTGTGATCACCAAGATAGTGCCATTTGCTAGAACACAGTTGCGAGTGAATGCTGCTAGAAGCGCTGTGATCACCAAGAAAATACCATTTCCTAGAGCACTGTTGCGAGTGAATCCTGCTAGGAGTGCTGTGATCACCAAGAACATGCCATTTGCTAGAGCACTGTTGCGAGTGAATGCTGCTAGGAGCGCTGTGATCACCAAGAACGTGCCATTTCCTAGAGCACTGTTGCGAGTGAATGCTGCTAGGAGCACTGTGATCAGCCGGCTTTGTCATTGTTGGTGAGCATAGGCTCTGTCATACGGCGGTGCCTATCCAGAGACAACTTCATCTATAATTCCATCTGCCGTAGTATCCACAATCTAGTGACACCAACGTACTTCATCATGTAATATAAAGGAGGTGTACCGACTCGCGTCTCCAAAGTGAAATATTTCCGGGGTCAGAATCTGAGTCCAGGGCCTCGATTGCTCGTAGCGCGACTATTGCTTATATATGAAACTACAATGCTATAGAATGCCAACGGTACCGTAGCCACTCTTATCTACATCTAGTTCACGAGGGAATCCGCTGAATCGCGACAGGTAATCGAGACCTTTGGCTTTGAACTGACCGCAAGATACCGCAAATACAGTCCATATTATTTCATTTCATTTCATTTATTTATTAATCCATGTTGATCGTTGCATATAAATGTGCAAACAATATATGGCAAGTCATTAATATACAGCAGTTGAAAAATAATAGCAGAGTAAGTGTTATTTTTTATAACCCTAACACATACACATTGTACAATGAATAAAAATTACAATATTAGGATAAAATAATTAACTATACATGAATATGAATATAAAAATACTAGTGATTCAATAGTGTTATATATTAGTATGGGAGTTGGAACACCTTCTTTATATTTTGATAAAGTCTGTTGGTATCAGTGGGCCTACATCATGAAGTATTTATTCATTTATAATTTATATATCATTCTTATTTCAATTGCCATCAATTTTTCATCTCATGTTCATAATTTCTTTTCTGTATTTTCTTGGTCAAAACACTTCCTTCCTGCTATTTCTGTTATCTTTCTCGTTCTTAATTGATAATCTCATGTGGCCAATTACACTTTTCTATACGTAATTTAACCGTCGTAATGGTTCGTAGTCCGTCGTGCCCGTGATGGTGCGGTCGGTCCCAACTCGAGTACGTAATATATTGAAATAGTTTTTACCCGACGAAAACAAATAACGCCGTGACATTAGAGTCGAAGCGGAGTGTGATAATAGCCGAACAGTGTGTGATAAGGAACGTAAACGAATCTTGGAAACGACAAGAATCAAATATTTAACGGTAGATATTATTAAGTAGTCGCTAACGTTGTCGAGTTTTCGGGCCTACTCGTAGATCGGCGGTGATTATATATAGATAAAGTAGACGGGAAGAGACAGGATGTGACTCCGGAGTGACAGGAAGAGAATTGAAAGTGACAGGAAGAGACCAGATGTGACAGGAAGAGACCAGATGTGACTTGAAAGACTGGAAGAAACAGGATGTCAACCTATGAATAAATATCAGCAGTAATTGATTATTTGTATGAAAACATGTTTCAAATGTCATAAGTTTGTCAGAATTAGGGTTGTCGTTCGATCAAAAAATCGTGATCGAAATCGAAGTCCACAATATCGATAATCGATCGAATCGAAATCGATTGCATTTTCATCAAAAATCGATCGAATTGACAAATCGAATCGAAAACAAAACGTGTTAGGTAGCAAAATACCATGTTTATATACCCCGCACGCACTATATATATAAGTATGATGTTACCAATGGAAGCGAGCGCGTTACTCGTGACGTTTCGCGCTACTCTTGTACCTACTGTTGTACGCTTTCGATCTTCGAAAACTTTTCGATATCGATCGAATCGAAAAGTATATATCGAAATCAAATCGAAAACCTCAATCGAAAAGCGGTCGAAATCGAACGGCAACCCTAGTCAGAATGAGTCAGCTGATGACAGCCGTTGCCATGTCAATAACACATGATCATAAGTTGTCCACTCGACACTCTCCGTCTCTCTCTCTTTCAGTAGCGTCTCTCGTAACATAGGTCGAAGACTTCACGGTCTGGCGTCAAAGTTAACGGTTGTTACGTTACGTACGTTCTCACACTCTGATAACACTGGAGCTCCCGAGGAGGTACTGAGGCACTTACATTAGGCATTCTGCGCGCCTGAAGAGCGCCTCGGGACTGTCCGTGTTATACTCGGGACTGTCCGTGTTATAGCATAAACCACAATTCTAATTTTAGACACATTCGGACAAGAAATATTCGAAAACGGTCCTCTCGATTATATGATAATTGAAGGGTACACGGGAATAACGATATAAGTCACATTTTGTGAAAAAATGAGTTAGATATGCCATCTATCAGTGTTTTTCACAACCTTTCTGAATATGCATCGAGATTTTTAGACGAGCTTTAGCGAGGATTCAATTTGACATACTGAAAAAAATTGGTGTTCGTTTTTATGTTTTTTGGTTTTTTTTTATGTTTTTTTGTCGGTTCTCCACAGGTCAAACGGCTACAGCTATCAATTTCAAACTTTTTTTCATCATGGTTCCTTATCTAACTTGGATCTGTATAGTTTTGTGGCATTATCGGATATCAACTTTTTTTTTATGGATTTTAGAAATTTCAAAAATACCCATTAGAATAACACGACGGGAAAAAAATTTAAAAAAAATTATTTTCAAAAAAATTGAAATTTCGTGTGAAGTTGAATAACATCCTAATACACATTTCTGGAAATTCTCAGCTTGATCGGGTCAGCCATTCTGGAGAAAAAACATGAAATGTGCTAAATTGGTACCACTCGAAGCCGTTTTTACCCATTTATAACTAAAATGTTACCCAATTGGCGAATTTAGGCAAAAGTTTGGCAATGAAGTCGACATACTATTACTTTCCGCACGTCTAACAACGCATATATAGCGTTTTCCTAGTAGGTAACAATGATACAAGTCCACTGAAAATCGAGTTGAAATATCGAACCTCCCATAGAAAGTGATATGGTTTCGAACTTTGAATTGAATTTATCTCAGAACTCATAATATGTGACTTGTATCAATATTCCCGTGTACCCTTCATAGGTCATTAAAATTTATATTGAAAATTACTAGGAAAACGCCATATATGCGTTGTTAGACGAGCGGATAGTAATAGTATGTTGATTTTTTTGCCAAACTTTTGCCTACATTTGCCAATTGGGTGACATTCAAGTTATAAATGGGTAAAAACTGCTTCAAGTGGTGCCAATTTAGCACATTTTATATTTTTTCTCCAAAATGGCTGACCTGATCAAACTGAGAATTTCCAAAAATGTGTATCAAAATGTAATTCAACTTCACACAAAATTTCATCTCTTTGAAAAATAAAAATATTTTCTTTTTTTCCGCTGTCTTATTCTAATGAGTATTTTTGAAATTTCTAGAATTCATAAAAATGAAAGTTACCACCCGATAATGCCACAAAACTATACAGATCCAAGTTAGATGAGGAACCATAATGAAAAAAAGTTTGAAGTTGATAGCTGTAGCCGTTTGACCTGTGGAGAACCGACAAAAAAACATTTAAAAAAAAAACATAAAAACAAACACCAATTTTTTTCAGTATGACAAATTGAATCCTCGCTAAAGCTCGTCTAACAAAATTCAAAACTGTCGGCCTACATTACTTCACGAGTAGGTAATCGTGGTTAACGCTACTAGGAAAACGCGGGATGCGCGTTGTTAGACGAGCTTAGGGGTATAGAAATCTAGAATGAAAAATAATTTGTCAACCCAATCTACATCTACAGACCTTGGATCACTCCAAACGTTCAAAAACCTTACAAGAATCAGTTATGTCACGGCCTTCCTCTTCATCCATTTCAATTGTTTTGAATTAATTAGTGACACTTGTTGCTATAGATTTAATTGGTTCCCGTAATAGCCTAAATTGATGGGAAAATGCATTATAAATGTGTTTTCTTCGTTATTTCTCATCCGATTGATGCGAAAAATCTCTCAAAATGTGCTTAATAGTTTCCTTTATATTCGGCGAAAATTTGAGAGGTCTTGAAAAATTTGGATTTTTCAAGTATTTTCCTCCGGGTTATTCTAATGGGGATTTTTGAAATTTCTAGAATTCATAAAAATGAAAGTTACCACCCGATAATGCCACAAAACTATACAGATCTAAGTTAGATGAGGAAGCATAATGAAAAAAAGTTTGAAGTTGATAGCTGTAGCCGTTTGACCTGTGGAGAACCGACAACAAAACATAAAAAAAACAAAAAAACATAAAAACGAACACCAATTTTTTTCAGTATGTCAAATTGAATCCTCGCTAAAGCTCGTCTAACAAAATTCAAACTGTCAAACTGTTCGGAAATTACTTCACGAGTAGGTGATCGTGGTTAACGCTATTAGGGCAGCTACCAATCGAACGTGACATTACCGATTCGATACGCGTTGTCCCGAAAACCCGTCGGCGTCAACCAGTAGTACGTTAGCACATCGTATCTAGGAGTTTGCACCAAATATTTGTACGTTACATCATTGTTAATTATTATAAAAATACGTACGTTGACTTTCCACGAATGGCGTAGCGATATCGCAGTTTTCGTTGATTTATTTATTTATTATTATTTATTATTTATTATTATTATTAACTCTTGCAGTTGCACATAAATGCGCGGTGGCAAGTTCCCTATCGATCCTATCCTATCGCCTCCCTAACCTTCTGACGGAATAGCTTCAACCCTATTTCATCCTCCTCAAGTATACTTCTACTAAGCCCATTCCAATCCCTACCTGTCCTATTCAGGAAAGAGAACTTACCGACATCTAATCTAGCCCCCTTCATAACTACTGCTCTATCATGACTTTGCCTACCCCCATACCCTGACTCATTCCTTTCAATCAACCTATTCAACTCTCCCCAGCCCCCTTTCCTTCCATTACCCTGAAGAAATTACAGATCCGATCCTCCTTTCTCCGTATTTCCAATTCCCGCCATCCCAAGTCTCGGATCATCTCAGATGGACTCTCCAATATTCTCACCCTCTCCCCCCTTTCATTCTCCCCCCATTTCCACCTCCTAACCCTACCTGTAACCCTTCTAACTGCAATCCTTTGCACCCTTTCCACATCCCTTATCTCACCTAATCTATAAGGATCCCAAACTGAACTACGTAGCATATTCCACCATGGGACGCACTAACGAGAAATAAGCCTTTTCCTTCATCTCCATACTCGTCCCCCTAACCTGCCTCATTACAAAGTTTAGTGCATTTATACTCTTTTTTTGATGATGATGATGATTGTTTATTGATTAACGAACCCACCAACAGCTAGATTATACGGGGGTATGAAATGAGTAGGTGATAATGACTTTGTGATGACAAGTATTTGTATTTATTAGCATCCATTTCACACCAACTGATTTGTAAGACAACATTACATTTAACATACAAAGTTATACAAATTTGTCACAATTGAAATGAAATACAGTCGGACCCGCATATAACGAATTTCAAGGGGAATAAAAATCTGTTCGTAAAAACAGAATTTCGTTATAGAGATTTATTGCTCTTTTTCATAACAGCACTTGAATTTTAGAGATTTATAAAGATAGGCCTACATTTACGACTTAGGCCCTAGTATAGTACTGTATTAGGTGACATATTATTATCGCATCGTATCATCACTTGGTATGTTTGTAGAAAGTAATAGAAAACAACAATGTCCTTTCATTAAGAACTCATCATCTGCCATCACATGACACCACCACTCCCCACTTCTCGTGTTTTATTTCCTAGGTTACAGGACACTATCACGAATGGAAATGAAGGAATGTAAACAAAAAATAGATAAACAAAGTCATTGAAGATGTCACCATCACGTTATTATTTAGCGCGCGTTGAGCGAATGTTTTGGTATGGTCCGTTCCACTGTGCGTGGGACGGGGAGGGAGGGGGGTGCAGCAAGAGTTATGACCACGTGCTGTACGCGTCACCAGCTGCTACGATGTAGCCTACAGTCCGTTCAAAATAAATGTAACCTGAAAATAAATTCACGCAAAATGCTCCGATTTTCGAATATTTTGTTGGAAATAGCTGAAAATAATGAGCAAAATATGCTGTAAAGTGACAAAAAATTCGTAATAACCGAATTTTGAAATATAAATCACTTCGTTATAGGTCTTTATTCAACATTGTAAGGATAGGAGATTTGAAGGGGAATGGTAATTAATTCGTAAAAACCGAAATTTCGTTAAAACCGAGTTCGTTATATGTGGGCTCGACTGTACAGTGAAACCTCTATGCATCGTTCCCGGATCCATCGTTTTCCTGCTTGTATCATTCATTTTTTCTCACCCCACTCTGATACAATCAATGTTGAATTTTCCTGGATGGATGGTTTTCCTGCATGGATGGTTTTATTTTCCTAGGCCCTTGGAAATCAATGCATAGAGGTTTCACTGTATTTGAAATATAATTGCAGAATGTAAATGAGTGCTGAATATATGAAAATACTAATTTTATTTCCGTACACTCCATACTACATTCTATCATTGTTATATATCATTTATCGATTTTGTATCACCATATATTATCATTTTTAGGAAAAAAAGCCTGAGGCTAAATATATGAATTGGGTGAAAGGGAAAGAAAGAACAGCAGCTTACCGAGATTTATGAGTAGAGAAAGGCCTACTCGTAGTGGAGAGCCCGTTGATAGAACACATAGAGATGAAAGTTACACGTGTAACTTCGTGTAACTTTCATGTATGTGTTCTATCAACGGGCTCTCCACCATGAGTAGGCCTTTCTCTACTCATAAATCTCTGTAAGCTGCTGTTCTTTCTTTCCCTTTCACCCAATCCATATATTATCATTTTTAGTTTTTATCATTCATTAGTGAGACATCACCAAGTTGGTGGGTTCGTTAAGAAGCCGCAGGCGCGCTACACGCGCTCGTTGTTCGCTCGCTTCAGACTCGAGTTTAACATGCATCGTGTGCTAGGCGCAACACATAGACTAGCCCGCCGAACTCGTATTCTCGTAAACGCCGTTAATTCCCTTACTCACACTTTTGATATATTTCACAGTCCATATTATTTTTCGGTATTCAATAATATATATCTAGGTTTCCGTAAACTAGAAATTTTTTCATTTTCCATTTGAAGAATTTGAAAAATTACAAATTTGTTGTTCAAAATTCTGTGAATGCGATAACCTCCCTCTTTCAATTATCAACAGAATGCAAAAACAATCATATTGATATCTCAAAAATTACGGCCGTGAGAGTTTGCGGCGTGAAATACGAGCGCCTGCGGCCTCTTAAAGCAAACAATGATCATAATCTCATGCCGGCCTCGAACCCTAGTTCGACCTGATTGGCGGAACCAGATTGGCGGCAACTGTATTTTCTCAATTGCCTTCCCATCTTTTTTCTGCATTGTGATTGGCCAGAACTGAAAAGATGGCGTATGTTGTTGCATAGGTAGATTCGTGGAAAAACATTTATATGCGTAACATGTTTTAGAGGTACCATAGAATCTCTTTAGTAGGTTTATTCTTGGTATATTCATTACCGTGGTAATTTTTATTGTTTGATTCTAATTATATGATACCAGTCCTCATGTTGAATAGTTTATTTGGTAAGTTTTTCCAGTATGGTCACCTGATAAATGTACTAAAGAGGTTCTATATAATTAAAAGATGTGTGTGTAATCGAGAAATAAAATTTTGAATATTTTTTTCTATTTTTTTTTTTCAACATTTGTACAGTAGAATGAATGAGTAAAAATTATAATAATCAATATTCATCATTTATTGACTTTGTTGATGAAGCCAAAACAGGCCTACTGTTGAGAAAGCAACAAAAATGATAAAAATGTACAATATTTATATGGGTGTTGGTTGTAAAGGTATATAGGCCTCTGAACTAGAGAAACAAATTGGAGAAGTCGAATTATAAAATGAAAAACGAAAGTTTATTTCGACTGAATGTATTTTAACGAGCGCTCACATTTTAGTTGGGCACATAACTGAGTGATTGATATTTAGAAGAGATGCGGTTATCTACGGACATCACAAACACAGACTTTCCCGTTGGGTCATTTAATTTATATATAGTTATATAGGCCTATATTTATTGTTATATTCATTTATATGGTGACACTTTGTGGGCTTTACGATTTTTCGGGCCGAGGTTCACGACTACTAACACGGTTGTACTTTTGAAATTCGTTTGCTGTTCAATTACGCACCAAATTCTAATTGTGCATCTCGTGAAAATTCTGTATTAGCGTGAACCTAGCCTTTTCCATCGGTAACAAAATTGAACGAAAATCAAATTTTTATTTCGAGAACCGTAGCCGTGAGAGTCGACGACATGAAAGCTTAAATTTCTGTCGAACGACTACGGCATATCGGATGTTTCAAGGTTAAAGCGAACTGTGTTAATGGCGGCATTTTTCAGTTCAATACGTTTGGTGGAACACTGTCGACTGTTGTCAATATCGGGGAGAATCTAATCACATTTTCTGATGTTTTGAAAATTGAAATTTTAAATCAAATTTTTGAAATTTTGAATTTTGAATCAATATTCAATCACAAAGTTTCCTTATTGTTTCCAATATTGATATCGAACGGGAAAAATTAAACTGGGTGTTAACAATGGAAATACAGACAGACTAAAAATGTAACTCCAATAACTATAGTTTGTTTGGTAAACATGCACCAATCAAAGTTCTAATCTCTTGAAGCTAGTCGTGCCCGTGACATTAATTTGAATTATTGTTGCTGTTACGAACCCAGCGTATTACCCCCGTATAACCTAGCTGTTGGTGGGGTCGTTAAGCAAACAATAATCAATCAATCAATCAATCAATCGAACCCAGCGATTCATAAACTTCACCTCTACAGTGGAACCTCCCTAGTAGGGATAACATCGATTAATCGAGAATCGATTAAGAATTGATTCTGCGTAAAACGATTCTCAAATAAAAAAATCGATTTTGAAAAAAAAAAAAATTCGGTTCAGTGCTGTACTTCTTTACGTCGTAATAAGTGCTCATTTCGTTGTCTATATTATCCTGTATTGTTGAGATATTACTATCTGGACAAAAGCTATCCCTTCGGTTACGTCTGACAACCGAGCGTTGACGGAAATACCCAAGTGGTACAGTACAGTTCAAAGAAGTCTCTAGCAGCTATTTTTCACGTGAACGCCTTGGGAAGGTTGAAAAAAAAAGTTTCAAATCACACTACTTTTTTGAGAATGAACTTTTTTTTCAAATTTTTTCATTTTATTTTTTTAAATTTTTTTTGAATTTTTTTTTTTCAAAATCGATTTTTAATCGATTCTGGAGCATAGAGAATCGATTCCCGATTTTGAGAATCAATGTCATCCCTACTCCCTAGTACGTTTTGCAGAGGACCAGAATGAACACCAAAGTGAAAAACTTACTTAAAAAACTATTTATATTGTGGTGGCATATGGAGGAGTAAAAAAATACCAAAGTGAAAAATGTACCAAAAAGAAACTTACTAAAGAGGTTCCACTAAACTTTGCTTTACTCTTACATTATTCTCTCTCCTCTTCCAGCACAGGAATCACTAACATGAGAATAGCTCTAACTGGCAGTGTAGTTATCACAATAGTCACCCATGCTATTTGTTTCACTTATTCGCAGAATAAAGCAAACTGGATTCTGTAATATTAGGCCTAACCATCATAAAGTAAAGTGATATAGTTTGGTGCATTTATTTATAAATTAATTGTTAGACGAAAGATGGAAACTTAATTCCACTGGCAGTTGGATGTCATTGGGGTATAAATGAGTTATTTCTACATATGATACAAATTATTGACAATCACTTTTTGAGGTAATATCCTTTACTCGATTCAAGCGATTAATAAAACAGTGGTTTTTATTAATTATAATGAAGGGTTACTGAATTAAAAACTGTCATTCATTACTGCTATAACCTCGTAAATAACATACTATGTGTCTCTGAAGCTCGGTATAAACACGGACCATCACAGTTGTTCCCATTTGCCAATTGGCTTGGCCAACTAGCTCAAAATTGGTTATGTGAACATGACACCAACTGGAGTTGGGTTGGTGAGGATGAAGAGAGCTTCTGAAAGTGCCAACTCAATTGGCTGACTAGCCACAGACAACCAATGAGTACGCAGTGAATTTGTGAGATATCTGTCTTCGACATTCGATACGTATCGAATATGTCGAAGTGCGATAATATTTTCGTTATGCGACGGTAGTTCGGGTGATCGTCAGGCAGACGTAGAGAATGGGAACCCAGTAATTATAATAGTTATCGATCACAGTTTCGTAATTGTTTTTTCTGATATTTGTTTTACGTTTGGAAATGACTTCCACTTCCCGTTTTTTCTCCTGTGGTACATTTCATTTATGTACATAGGCCCAACTATATCTTCGAATACCGAATCGTTAGCTCCCATTTGACTAATCTTGTTAATTTCTTCCTCGTTGTCGAAGCAAATCACAACTCTGTAACTAGACTTCATCAAATAATTATGATATTTATTTACCTAATTTTAGAGAAAACTAGAAATCATCATCTCAATTTTAGAAATTAAAATTAATTAATTTGTCCTCGAGGACCTGATCCTTTTTCAAAATCGTGACTTTGGACTTACTCAATTCTGTTCATGTTTCTACACAGAATCGGTAATACCTCATGGTCTCTGGATGATATATATATATATATATATATATCTTGAAACCCAGATAACCAATTAAATTGGGCCAGGGGGTTTTTCCACCAGTTTTTCTAGGGCAGACTTCTCATATCAATCGGTTCCTGCCAGTTCCGACTTCTTCCTCCTCTTCTTCACTACTGCTAGGCCTATCCTCTATTTCTTCTTCTGTTCCTACGAGTTCTCTGGATGATGAAAAAATTAATTCCAATTTCTGAAATTGAGATCTCTAACAACACTAGTACTCCTGAGGAGGTACTGAGGCACTCACATTGGGCATTCTGCGCGCCTGAAGAGCGCCTCAGGACTGCCCGGGTTATTGCCCTAGAAATCATCATCCCCAATAAGTTATTGAGGATGATGATTTCTAGTTTTCTCTAAAACTTGGGAAAAGAATATTATCAATATTCATCAGGATTTAGTTTCAATGTCATGACGTCCTTTGATGATCCAATCTCTTGATTTTTGCTCGCAAACGTAAAGAAACTACCGTAACCTATGACTATCAATATCGTAGCGGGATAAGCAAGATGGCGCTTTCCTTTCGCACAATGCGTATATCAAAGGGATGCCGCCTCACAAATGTTATGATGATTTGCTGGTATTGTTGTATGTTGATCTTTACAAGTAATAGATGTAATGCAATCTGTGAATCCAGCTCTTTCCAACTGCATTAAGCAATATTGGAATAAATTTAATTTGAATTGGCCAATCTAAATTTAAAATACGTCTGTAAAAGCATTTAGTCCCCTAGTCAAGAGCCCTACTGCTATATTTACTATTTGATAACTGGATAATTACTCATCATCCACGAGAAAGATCAGAAGCAATGCAACTATACAACTATACACTGAAATACAAGCCCAATACGTACGATTTGATTTGAAATTGCGAATCTCAGAAATGTACACGAAAGCGCTGATTCCATCATGGTGAAAACGGCCCAATGTTGAAAGGATAGGACTTACGCCATGTTGCTTATCCCGTTACGTTATTGATAGTCATAGCCGTAACGTACTTTTGTCGCTGTCCGCATTTGCACGATGGAATTTTCAGATACACCTTTGTATACATGTAAGATTTCCTTCACGTTTTGTACAGTTGATCACAGTAGACGGTTGTCTTTGTCAGCACGACTAACAAAATACGTAACCTCGCACGACGAAAACCCTTTTTTATTTTTATGATCGTGTAAAACTCCTCACAGTCATCATTTCCTAGTCAAGTTCTAGGGTAGGATCGTTCTGACAGGGCACCACAAGGGTGACCTCACCACGCATCGTAGCAATATGCAACGCACTTTTAACGTCTAGTTTTAAATATAAAAAAAAATGCTCAGTTATTACGTAATTAACGTAGGTTGTTGACTAAGAGAAATTTGTCTTCGTGACGTAAATGTGAACATTTGTTAAAAGAGTATTATCAACTAATTTAAAATGTTAAATGCAATATAATTATCATTATATAAATTATTATAATATTTGTTGATTAATAAATAATTTGTGGTTAATTGTGTTCATGTGATATTATTCTGCAATTCCTACCGTCTTATCTTAGACTGCTACATCTTCGCCTCGCAAGGTCGCACAGAAATTCAACCAACGCACACTTGAAAGGTAAATTATCATTTTCTGTACAATTATGCGCAGAGACATATAAATAATTTAATATATTTTTTCTTCTTAGTCAACATTGAAATCCTAATATATACTAGAGATAGCTTCGGTTGACCGCATACTGGTTCCAGGTTCAATCGGTTCTGAAATAGAGAATCAATTCCTTCTGTGATAATTTTTTTAATTATTCATCATGTTGAGTGAGTTATTATGTATAAAGTAATTGATGGATGTTTTTCAAGTGTGTTGTTGCAATATAAATTGTATGGATATAATATACTAGTTAACGCATGCATTATTTATTTGTCTTTTCTCCTCCGTGTGCAGTGAAACTCAAAATGTGTCCTACCACTGCTTTGTTTCGTCAGAAGAGATGTTGATGGGCTGATAGATAACCGAATGATAAGATGACGCCTATAATCAAGAAATTAACTTGCACCAATGTGAGAGAGCGTCTGCATGAAAGTTTTCTCTCATTGACTACGTATATCACACAGTCGGGAAACGGTTTAGTCAAACCGGTTCACGCTGAAACGGTTTACAGATGGTGATATATCTGTCGGTTTTGGTGTAAAACACTTTAGTTCCAACCCAGTTTGGAAAGTGGATTGGATAACTCGATACGATTGATATACACGTCAAACCGATTCAAGGCAAGATCTTCTGTATTATTGTAACTAGGCAAACGCGTTATGTGTTTCCGCGTTGATGGATGAGCTGGAACATATCAACTTATCTTTGGATTGGTTATTATATATATATATACACCTTGAGATCCAAACCATTACATCACTGCCATCTTATTTTCCATTAATAATTTATATAATAATAAAGAAGGCTTTGTTTTAATCGTTTACAATCAAGTGGTGACACTTGTTGCTTTGATTTAATAGGTATCTTAATAGCTTTGAATAATTGACACAAATAACATTATATATTTTTTTACATCGAAACGGCTGATCCGATTTGAGTAAAAGTTTGGAATAATGTGTATCATTATCAGATTGAAATTCTCTGAGAATTTGAAACCTCTCAGATGAAATATTTTTCACGAATGTTTTCCTCTGGCTTATTCTAATGGGCTTTTTGAAAACTTTGGAATGAGTTTTCTCAGAAGTTGTTCAACCGATCTTGCCTTAAAACTATACAGCATCAAGTCAGATAGGGGTTCATGTCTATGCCAAGTTTCAACTGATTTTGAATTTTTGTCTGACCTGTGGAGCACGAACAAAAAAACAAAAAAAAAACAGGCACTTTTTTTTCGGTATAGTGTAATTGAGTCTTCGCTTCGCTCATCCAATAATATAGAAGGCCGTGCTCAAGCTAATCTTGACCGATTCACAAGGCGCTGCTAATATTCAAAATGGCTGACTTTGAAACGTTTTGCCAAACTGTTTCTGAGTTGTTCTGATGTACACACATTTGTTGAACCGTTTCAGCGTGAATCGGTTTGCCTAAACCGTTTCCCGACCTTGTGGTATACGTAGTCATTTTCGACAAAAAAATGTTGGAGAATCGGTTATCCGGTTCTGATTTTTTGGAACCGAAGTTATCCCTAATATATATCCAATCATTGTTCTCCTTATTAAGGCTTCGTATGGATTAGTACGATTGTTTTCAAGCTTATAACATTCATGTTATTTTATATAATTTAAATTATATAAAATAGTTTACATTCAATTGAATGTAAACTACGGTATGTAGGCCTATAAAACTGTTTTAACTTATATAAACAACCTTTATTGATCCCTGGCTTATGAAAAGTGTACAGCTAAAAATCAGTATAAAATGCAATTGTTGATATTGATAAATGAATGTTGATAAATGGAATATACATAGTTGAATAAGAAAAAAGTAATTAAATATTGAAATAAGTACGGTAATAATGAAAATTGCGAATAACTGAGGAAAATTAATGAAGGTATAAATATTTGAGGTTCTTGCAAGAAATGAAAATATTGAAAAAAAGAAAATTAATTATTACAAAAAAAAATTGAAAATTGTAAAGATGATTTCTTCGAATATTAATCGAACTTCTTAAAGCTAAAATTACAAAAAACAATATCAAAATACAAATACAAAATAAAATATCAAAAACAAGTTTTTTCTTCAGCTTGAACCTTAATCTGAATTCATTACATTAATTAGGCTCGGGATTACCAAGTCCAGTCAGCCTTTATCTGACAGTTCAAACTTGTTATCACCATGGTTACTTATGCTATTTGTTTTCACCAACTGTCAGATAAATACTAACTGGACTTGGTAATACTGGGCCTTAAGAGCCCGCATCTTAGCTGAGCATGTTTCTCTTCGAAATGCTCTACCCAAGTTTGATGTGTGTTTAAAAGTTTGATTGTGGGTTGAAAAGTGAAAAAAGGATAATATTGGAAGAGTTTCAGTAACCACCGCTAGATGGAGGAGTTTTTCATTTCCTAATTTGGACAAAATCTAGTTTATTATTATTATTATTATTATTATTATTATTATTTAACTCTTGCAAATGCACATAAATGCGCGGTGGCAAGTTCCCTAAGTACCCCTATACATTCTGGCCAAGGAAATTGGGAAAACTGTAGAATGAAATGCAAATCAGAATTTTAAATATTGATAAGCAAAGTTGAACTTAAGGATGTGCGTTCAAGATTTATTCCTACTATTATTCGGTGAACGGGAATTAGGCAATGAAAACCATCAAATTAGGCACATTTTGATCCAATTATTGCTCCATAATAAAATCATTATTCAATTTTCGATTAAGCATATCTAATCGTGAGGGTATTGTTTATTCATTGCATTTCACAGCAAGTCCGTAGTGTTTGTAGTTCTTGAAATATATGTAGCCAAAGTACACCCTGTAAATCCGTCTAAGATGCGGGCTCTTAATCAAATTAGTTGAATTACAACTCTGTATGTAAAACTGTTTGATGTATAACTCACAAGTTCAATCAGTGAAGAGTGTGTAATAATTATATGAAGAGGAATAAAATTAATCGCATACAATAACAAAGAGGGGAAAAAAAATCTCTGATAAATGCAAGTACAGAGAAAAAAAAAAAGAAAGAAGATATCAAGAAGAAGATCTAGATGGTGAGAATATTCAAGATTTTATATCCACTGTGAGTGTTTGAATTGTTTTTCAGTACTGGCATTATTACCTCAAGATTTATTATTTGTTTAACGAGTTATCTAATATTCAATTATCCTTTAGGGTGGTAAGATCGCCCTTGTGGTGCCCCATCCAAACGATCCTGAACTTTCATCCATAGCTTTCATTGGGAAACAATGATTTTGTATCAAGTTTCGATGTAGAAAAAAAAGAGAATATTGATACTTTGATCATTCAAGCATTTTGTGAAATTCAAATGTACCAGGTAGGCCTACTTATTATTATTTATTATTTTTATTATTATTATTAACTCTTGCAGTTGCACATAAATGCGCAGTGGCAAGTTCCCTATCAATCCTATCCTATCGCCTCCCTAACCTTCTGACGGAATAGCTTCAACCCTATTTCATCCTCCTCAAGTATACTTCTACTAAGCCCATTCCAATCCCTACCTGTCCTATTCAAGAAAGAGAACTTACCAACATCTAATCTAGCCCCCTTTATATTACTACTGCTCTATCATGACTTCGCCTACCCCCATACCCTGACTCATTCCTTTCAATCAACCTATTATACTCTCCCCAGCCCCCTTCTCCTTCCATTACCCTGAAGAAATTACAGATCCGATCCTCCTTTCTCCGTATTTCCAATTCCCGCCATCCCAAGTCTCGGATCATCTCAGATGGACTCTCCAATATTCTCACCCTCTTCCCCCTTTCATTCTACTTAACTTTTCCAAATATCACATCATACGATCACTAAATTCCTGTGATTACATGTTTTCAGAATATATATAGTAGGGATGACATCGATTCTCAAAATCGGGAATCGATTCTCTATGCTCCAGAATCGATTAAAAATCGATTTTGAAAAAAAAAAATTCAAAAAAAAATCGAGAAAAAAAAAAAATAAAAAAAAAAATTCAAAAGAAAAAGTTGTGTGATTTGAAACTTTTTTTTTCAACCTTCTTAAGGCGTTCACGTGAAAAATGGCTGCTAGAGACTTCTTTGAACTGTACTGTACCATTTGGGTATTTCCGTCAACGTTCGGCTGTCAGACGTAACCGAAGGGATAGCTTTTGTCCAGATAGTAGTATCTCAACAATACAGAATAATATAGACAACGAAATGAGCACTTATTACAGCGTAAAGAAGTACAGCACTAAACCAAAAAAAAAAAAAATAATTTTTTTCTTTTTTTTTTTTGGAAAAATCGATTTTTTGATTTGAGAATTGTTTTACATCAGAATCGATTCTCGATTGGTCGATGTTATCCCTAATATATAGTTAGATGGGTTGAACTGAATCCGAGGCGACAACTTGGACCTACGTTTTGTCCGTTGGAACTTGTCGACCAAGTGCTCGACTGCAGGCATTTGATAAGGTATTGTACTGTAGAGTGTAGATGTACCGATATAACAGATTGAGATGTGGGAATTAGCATCAACGAAATAGACTATTGAATCTAAATACTTGCCACCGCGCATTTATGTGCAACTGCAAGAGTTAATAATAATAGACCTAACTAGTCAAACGCGAAATATGCGTTGTAAGATGAGCGAGATATCTGAGTAAGGTATAATAACAGTCCTACATTTGCTACTCTATCGACTATGGTATTCTACACACCTTGATATCTGAATAAGCTATAAAAGTTGTTAAAGTAGTTCTACTCTTGCCACTTCATTGACTCTGGTATTCTACACACCTTGACGCATATAAAAAATACTTCATTGTTGGTCAACTCTTGAATCTAGAAAGCAGTGAATCTCGACAACTCAATTCTGTCACAATTTTTTTGATATATTTCATGAATATTATCAGTCATTCTGTTTTTTTTCTTCAAAATGACTGATCAGAATTGCTCACAAAATCGTAATAATGTGTAAAATCTATATATACACATTCAGAGAAAATTTCATCCCATTTGGAGAGATTTTATTTTTCAACATTTTCCGCCCAGCCAAATCTTATGGGGTTTTTAGAAACTTTGAGATGATTTTTCTCAAAATTGGTCCGACCGATTCATTCCAAAAACTATACAGTTTTTAGTTGGATGAGTTTGCGTGTATAAAAAAAGTTTCATGTTGATCAGTCAACCCTTGCGAACTGTGGAGTGCTTACAAACAAAAAAAAAAAAAAAAAAAAAAAAAAAAACACAGACAAAACCCTATAAGAGTGGGATGGAGACTTCGCTTTGCTCATCAATAATAATGAAATACTTCACAAGGATATATATTTTATATTTTCTTCATGCTTCATTATATTTCGATTAATTCAACATAAGGCCTCATATTATTTCATTACTTTTCATTATCAATGTCTTTATCAGAGTATTTAGCTACATTCAGCTATTTTGTAGAAATGTACATGATATTGAGGCTAGCTATACGCCTATTATCCGATCCAATTTTCTCTTCATTTTTTTTTTCCATATTGGGTTTTAATGACGCACTATACTGATGGCTACGATCTATTGGCGTCGGTGGATGATGAGATGAAAGGTCAATTTATTAGGTGTTTTGGATGGTGGTAAGGAGTCGGTCGTGGCCTGTTGTTAAGGAACCATCCCAGTATCAACCTGAACGACAGAGGGAAACCACGATGCACCCCTGTCAGGATGGTCGACCATGACAGGAATCGAACCCCGGTCTCCCGAATGACGGTTCAGTATGTTACCACTCGGCCACACGTCTCGGTTCAATTTTTTCTGTCTTTCCAAATCCTGCCAGCCCAAGTTGTGCATCATCTCAGACGGACCCTCTAATATTCTTACCCTTTCTCCCCTTCCATTCTCTACCCACCTCTACCTCCTAACCCTACCTGTAACCAAAGACCTTAGTATCTAACTTCGTTAGAAGACGTAAAACTAAGCCTTCTAAGCGGTGACAGAGCGATGCTAGCGCACGTATCGTAGTGGAGTGAATTATTCTTTAGGTGGGCCAGTTGGAATGATTTCCAGAATGATTTTTTCTCACACCTTCTTGGATCCACATAATTATTCAACTAATGTTTTTTTCAGACCTAGTATATTTCATGATTCATTAATATGCCTAGGCCTATAGTTACATTATGAGTGAGCGAGACAACGCTATCTGTTATATCACTGAGTGTTTTAATTATGTGATCAAGGCAAAAGTGAAGTAATTCTTCAGATTCGGGGAGAAACGGGAATGTAAATACAGCCTAGGCTTGACCAATTGAAATATCTGTTCATTCGCACATATCCATACTACTTATAACTTATTAGGAATATTTCTATGAATGATTCACAACACGATAATCACGTCAGTTCGGTGTTATACGCATTAGACATATTGGTGGTGAAGCAGATATCTCTCTTCTAATTCACTCCACTGCGACAGGTAGCACTAGTGAGCAATGTCGTCAAGCATTACATGGTAAATAAGATCTGTTTTACGTCTTCTAACGAAGTTAGATACTAAGGTCTTTGCTGTAACCTTTCTGACTGTTATCCTCTGCACCCTTTCCACATGCCTTATCTCACGCACCCTATACGGATCCCATACCGCACTTGCATATTCCAGCAGAGGACGCAGTATTGTTGACGGAGAGTTGACTCCAATAACAAAAGTAAACAGGTAGCTGAGTGGTTAGCTCACTTGCTTCGTGTGATCCGGGAGATAGTGGGCATGTCGGACCCGGTTCGATCCCTGCCACCGTCCATCTTTACAGGGGTTTTTCGTGGTTTCCCTCTGTAGTCTAGGCTAATGCCGGGATGGTTCTCACAATATAGGCCACGACCGCTTCCTGCCCACTATCCTTCCCATTACCCATAAAACCTTCATCTCATCATCCCATCATCTCATTAATCATCCATCAGACGCCAATAAATCTCAGTAATCATTACGGTGCGTCGTTAAAGCCCAATATAAATATATAAACACAAGTAAAATTTCCAGTCCACACATAGGGTTCAATCGAGTATAAAGTGAAACCTCTGTGCATTATTTTCCTGTTTCCATTATTCATTCTTTTGTTCCATTCACATATACTAGGCAAACGAGAAATATGCGTTGTAAGATGAGCGAGATATCTGAATAAGGTTTAATAACAGTCCTACATTAGCTACTTTATCGACTCTGGTATTCTACACACTTTGTCCTTCATTTAATTGCTACTTTATCTTCTCTGGTATTCGACACACCTTGACAAATATGAAGAATATTTAATGGTTGGCCAAATATCGAATCTAGGAAGCAGTGAATCTTGGCTCATTTCCATATATTCAATGTATAAAAACAGTTATTTGAATTTTTTTCTTCAAAACGGCTAGTTCGAATTGCTTAAAAAATGGTGGTTATGTGTATCGTTCATGTTTGAACACTCGGAGAAAATTTTATTTTTTTCGGAGAGGTTTCATTTTTTCAAATTTTCTCACCCAGCCTAATCTTGGGCCTATGGGGTTTTTAAAAACTTTGACATGATATTTCTCAAAATCTATCTGACCGATTCATTCCAAAAACTATACAGTTCTAAGTTGTAAAAGTTGGCCCGTACAAAAAAAGTTTCATGTTGATCAGTCAAACCTTGCGACCTGTGCAGTGCCCACAAAAAAAACAAAAAAGAAAACACACAGACAATGCCCTATAAAAGTGGGATGGAGACTTTGCTACGCTCATCAATAACCAATGTAAAATTTTCCTGGATGGATAATTTCATCCATGGATGGTTTCTACTTTCCTGGACCCTTGAAAAAACTATGGATAGAGGTTGAAAAACTATGGATAGAGGTTGAAAAACTATGGATAGAGGTTGAAAAACTATGTATAGAGGTTTCACTGTAAACGTAAACCTATTCACTATGAAATCAAACACAGTTCGGTACATTTTTCAAGTTATTATTGTTACAATTGTATTTATTTGTACATTACGTTACTTGAGCTATTATCTGTCTGACAGTAAATGAAATACAATCAAGTGGATATTTTCAAATGTTTGGGACGAAGGAACGTCACCACATGTACAGTATAACGCAAAAGTAAAAAGCCGTTCCATTTTCTGAAGCCCGGGAGGTAGGCAACTTGTCATGCACGCTAGAAACCGGTCCGAGATTCAAAGTCCACATGCAGGTATACTGACCGAAGTAAAATAGTATTGATTATATTTCAAGTGATTTCATCTGTGCAATTCAAAATAATGTTTCGATATGTTTGTATCATTCGTATTGATTTTAATGTCGCACTGCACTGATGAATATACGATCTATTGGCGTCAGTTGTTTTGATGTCAATTCTTTCTCGTATTTACCATCAAGACATGTATTTTTTACTTTTTACTTTTGCTTTTTACTTTTGCGTTATACTGTACAAGCTGTCGTAATTTCAACTCGATAACGCAGCGAGATAACACTTTTTTGTTGATGTAATCGTATTCACAAAAGAAGGGGAGGAGGAGGGGAGTGGCGATATCCCGTGACATTCAGAAGTTTTAGTATCGACGAAAAAAGAAGGCGGTTGACCAACAAAGTAAAAGTAGTAGGGGTGTGCGAAGCCATGTTTTTTATTTTGAACCGAATCCGAACCGAATCTTCATAAAAAATACCGAATCCGAACCTGAATCTTTTCAACATGCATTGTGAAGAGTGATAATGGGACAAACGACACTGCTGATCAAGTTACACTTGATCCAGGAAGTGAAAATCCTATCTCAGCATTCTCATAATGACTAGAAACTGCGAGGTATTCCACTGAAAACACGTTTAATAAATTATGTTTCATCATGAAGAAGCGTCATTTTCTCAATTTCCATCATTTTTATTCAACGCGCAGTTATAAACATCGTAGCTGTTTGCTGCATGGCGTCTGTCATCCTACTACTGCGTGGTCGTGACGTGTGTGGTCTAACCTTGACAAGGACGAGACCAAAGACCTTAGTATCTAACTTCGTTAACGAAGTTAGATACTAAAATCTTTGACGAGACTTTCGTTCGTCCGACTCGAGACGGCCGAGCGCCAATCGAAGCCGGCCGTATATGACGACCCCACCCACTCGTAGGCTAGTGCGCATCGCACTTGCTCACGCGATCTGGAAAGTTGACAATGCAATGTTGCCACGTTTTTGGGGCCAAGATTCGAAATTTTCGAATCTTTTATGTTGGACCGAATCCGCATCTGAAAGTGGATTCGGATTCGATTCGAAAAACATGGATTCGCACACGGCACACGCCTAAAAAGTAGGCCTAAACATGTCGGTGAATATTAGGTTTGTTCCTCATTATACAAAGTATAACGATTATCCATGGCATCACATCAATAATTGATGGTAATGGATCGATATTTTTAATTTTATGATTTTTACGTTGAAATATTGACGAATGTTTTTAGGACGGTCGAAGGGGAGGAAGAAGAAGAATTAGGACCATAATGAAACACAATTATTTCCGTTATATTTATACAGTAAACCCTCGTTAATCCGAAATTCAAGGGACCCCAAAAAGTGATTTCGATTTATAAAAATTCGGATTAACCAAAAAACTCCTTTTCCACGAAAATCATCACACTCCCCGGTTAGAATTGAAGCAATTTCGTATTGAACGCGAGAGAAAGCTAGATGCCACATGTGCGAGGAACCGAATCACTGATCGTGTGTATTCGGCTATCTTCGACAGCAAATGAATGTTAGATGGCCAGCTTCCATTGGCGCTCGGCCGTTCTCCGAGCTTACCACTCGTCAAGGACAGACAGAGCGGCCAAAGACCTTAGTATCTAGCCTAACGAAGTTAGATACTAAAGTCTTTGTAGCTGCCATAGCGCACTCGGAGTCGGATGACGTATTTAGTGCCAGCGAACAGCTGAGCTGGCTTCGGCCTATTGTTATGCGTCAGATAAAAAGGATGGAATTTACGAAAATAATGATCAATTCAAGGAATTCACTCGATCTATTTTGGATTATCTTGAAAAACAGTGCTAAAGCAATTGAGGGGTCGAAATATTAGTTTGAATTACGGATTCGCTGGAATTCGGATTAACCATATTCATTAACATTGAAATGCCTATACCTTCAGCCGGGGACTGACTTCAAATTCGAAATATATCAAATTTCGGATTAACCAAGTTTGGATTAACGAGGGTTTACTGTATAGGCCTACTTGTGGTATGTTTAGGATACCAGTATTACAATTTTTCAGGAAGAGGTTAACGATAAGAATAGACGTGTAAACATAGCAATTGCTATAAAAGCAAACCGATGGAATCTAAAAGTGTTTCAATACATATTTATCTAATGTTTTGATACATTCGATGTCGTTTGATGTTTCTGAAAAGACGACAAACCGCTGAAAACATATCATTCCGCAATATTTCAACGTAAATATCATGTAAAATGTCAATTATCGATATATTACGATCAATTATCGATATATTACGATCAATTATCGATATATTACGATCAATTATCGATATATTACGATCAATTATCGATATATTACGATCAATTATCGATATATTACGATCAATTATCGATATATTACGATCAATTATCGATATATTACGATCAATTATCGATATATTACGATCAATTATCGATATATTACGATCAATTATCGATATATTACGATCAATTATCGATATATTACGATCAATTATCGATATATTACGATCAATTATCGATATATTACGATCAATTATCGATGTGACATCATCGATAATTGTTATAAGTTTTCATCTTAAGGTCTTCATCTTCTCTTGAGCGTATCCTCCTTCAGCGATGCCCTTACACCATCAATGAGTATTTACAATATGAATTTTTACGGGACACTTTGTAACCATATTATCAAAATAATTATAGATGTATTTAATGAATTCTTGACATGCTCTATAACTGGTTTTACTATGTCTAACAACTCTGTACTACATTATGTTCTACTGAATAAATAAAATTATTATTATTATTATTATTATATTGAGGAATAACTCTGAAATTCACCGAAATGTCGACTTTTACTTTGATGGTAAACTACATTTTTCTTGCGTCGGTATTATAACTTCTGAACGTTATAGGATATTGCTACTCTTATTTGGTAGAAGCACAGATCGTTTTCGATTAACGCTATCGGTAGTGAAAAAATCCGCTCGGATGATCACATATATAGCCTATCTTCGTTGTATGATATTTCCGCCACGAGAGTCACAACGTTGCACCAATAGGGCAGTAAGGTAGGCTGTGGCGCGGAAGGATAGGGTTCTAATGTAGGTTCATTCTTATGGGTAATAGCACGTACATGATTTTAAAACTGTCATAACTTCTAAACTATTAATACTACGGCTAAACCAGTTAGCCTACAATGTTCAGTAAACTATTATCTTTACGATGATACACATACATTGTATCAAACGCCTGGTTAATTTAAACAATTGGATGATAAAAAACATGCTGTAATTGCGATGTCGCCAAGCGAATGAAAGAGAGAGATAGTTGCACCGGAATTCTCACAGTGGCCGTGTTCTCAAGAAACTTGCTAGCTGCTTGCTAGGTATCGCTTGGCATCATCGCAAAACAGATGTTGCAACGTTAAGCTTTGACCGCGATGCGGGTGCACTCCTACGCGCATGGCTATCGTTAGTTTTCGACGTTGCAATTACAACATATTTTTTATCATCCAATTGTTTAAATTAATCAGGCGTTTGATACAATGTATGTATCTCATTGTAAAGATCAACAGTTTACTGAACATTGTAGGCTAACTGGTTTAGCCGTAGTGTTAGTAGTTTAGAAGTTATGACAGTTTTAAAATCATGTGCGTGCTATTACCCATAAGAATGAACCTACATTAGAACCCTATCCTTCCGCGCCACAGCCTACTTTGCTGCCCTATTCTTACAGTCAAGTTTTTCCAAGCAGTAGGCCTACTTGTCTTTCAACATAGATCTGTAGGCCTAGTTTTAGGTAACAATTAGTCGGGTTGATTTTGAAAAAAGGTATTATTGGTTCTATGAAAGTTCCCGTAAGAATATAACGTGGTGGATAAGAAAGCGAAAATATTTAATTATCAAAATTTTGGAAAGCCAATAATGACTAACATGTTCGAACGGATTTTTTTAATTCAAACAAAATAATTAACACTAGTAAAGTGCAGCATATTCATTATGAAATGTAATGGAAAGCTATGTAGGCCTACGGACCTCAATTTTGAATCTATTCAATTCACTGCCCTTCTGATTTAGGCCTACATATTGATTATATCAATCGTTTCATGATCAAATTGGTTTCACTCGACGATCTTGATTATAATTCTTTCAACAGCTTCAATTGGTGTTGAAAAAATTCATAACATTTTTCCTCTTCAATATGGCTCAAAGGTGGCAAGAAGGAGTAAAGTACGGGGTTGTCAACCGAGAAGAATGATGCGAGAGAACAGAGGAAACTTGATGGCGGAACAGAAATGTTCGTTTCGTTTGATCTGTGAAGCGCAAAACCAAAACGTTTCCGTTACCCAATGTCGATACCGCATAACGTTCAAAAATCGATATTACGTCACGTTGACCCTTAACCGCACTAACCAGCTCCCGTCAGAAAACTCGTTGCTGCCATCGTTTCCGTTTCCAACCGTCGCCGCGCTTCGACCACAACACGAGCATCGCTCGCTTTCGGTTTCCTCGCTCCAACCTCCACAGCCGGTTTGGGCATCTGCCCATCGGGCGCAGTCGGCCCGACAACCACGATATACCGCTCCAACGGAACCGTCGACGCACCGTCGGTAACCGTCACACTGTCCAACATAACCTCACTGTTTGACATAACCTCACTGTCCGGCACAACTTCACTGTTAACCGTCTCGAAACGACCGTTGGGCGCGCGTCGCGCCGCGCTGTAACCATAACCTTTCACGGGCGGCCGTGCGACCAGTTCCTTTGACGTGCCGGCTACCGACGACACCTTGCCGAAGCTGTTGAGTGCCTGGACGAGATCCCACTCGCAGCCGACGTTCTCGCGGAAGTTCTTGATCATCTTGCGGAGTGCCGGCAAGAACAAATCGGGCTTGTTGGTCATGCCGTCGCGGATGCTGTCGAAGATCTCCTCGAACTTGAAGCAGAGGTCGACGCAGCCGGGAAGCGTCTCGACGGGAGCGTCGTCGGGGGCGGTGAGGGGGGCGGACGCGGTGGCGTCGTACGACACGATCGTGTGGGGGGAATCTTCCTCAGCTGGGGGATAAACGCGGAAAGATTTTTTTTTAAGCTGAATATTCATCAAATGACAAACATTTGTTGAAACAGAATTACAAATACAGTGAAACCTCTATGCATCATTCTCAGATCCATCGTTTTGCTACTTGTATCATTCATTTTTTCTCACCCCACTCCAACATAATCAATGCTAAATTTTCCTGGATGGATTTTTTTACTGCATGGATGGTTTATTTTTTCCTGGTTCCTTGTAAAACAATGGATAGAGGTTTCACTGGATAATATCTGAACTAAACATGCCAGATTCTTCAATCATCACAATCATCAACACTCGAATGAAATGAGAACAATAAGTGGAAATAATGAAAAATGATAATAAGTTGTGATTATGGGAATAAAATAAGTCGGTTACGGTATTTAATCTTTTGAGAAATAATGATAGGCCTACCCACATAAGCCGAAGCTAGTGTGTGGTAGAGGAGGAAAAATAAATATAAATCAAACAACAATGCCCTCAAATGGGTAGGTTTTGCCTCGACAAATGATAGAAATAATATAATAGGTGATGAGAATGCAAATGTTGAGAACCAAAATAGTGGAGCGAAACCAAAAGATTGACTAGGCCTACTTATTGAGTTACATTGATATAGTCCTGTACTTGTTTATTGGTAACGAGACAACCTTGAAGTATTGTTACTAGGAAAACGCGGGATGCGCGTTGTGAGATGAGCTTAGAAGTATGGCAATCTAGAATGAAAAATAACTTGTCAGCTCAATTTACATCTACAAACCTTGACTTACTTCAAACGTTCGAAAACCTCACCTGCAACTTGTTGATATTTATAGTAACCTGCAACCTGTCGCATAAACACTTTGCAAAACCAATTGATCCAAATATTCAATGAAATGTACACGTTTATTGCGTTTTCTTTATTATTTCTCATTCGATTGTTGTAAAAATCTCTGAAAAGGTGTATAATAGTATTTTTCATATTCTGTGAGAATTTGAGAGCCTTTGAAAAATTCTTGTTTTTCACGTATTTTTCCTCCGGGTTATTCTTATGAGGATTTTCCAAACTTTCCGATTATTTTCCGGAAAAACCTTCCGACCGATTCCTCTGAATAACAATCCCAACCTATTCTGGTATGACACCAACGTTCAGAAAAAGTTTCAAGTTGATTGATTCATTTCTCTGACCTGTATGCCGCGTACATAATTACAAAAAAAAAAAAGAAAGAAAAGAAAAACGAAGCCCATTTTTTTTTCAGGGTGTGAAGTGAAAAGCTTCGCTACGCTCATCTAAAAACAACCGGAACAAAGAGGTGACCCTTCTGTACAGTCTGAGAGCCAGTTCTACCAACTGATTCTAGATCAACTAATTTTTCACCTGTAGATATTCAAAGAAAAAGATAACGATTCTTTCTAACTTGAAATGTTGATATTTCCAGTTGATTTTATATTCGAACACATGCTTCGAAAATTATAATTCATAATTCATATGATGCAGCTTAATACGTTGAAAACCGTGCAAATTTTTATGAAATAGCTAGGCCTAAATCTAGCTGAATACTCTGAAAAAGACATTCGTAGTGAAAAATGGTGAAATATTTAATTTGATGTTCAATGAATCAAAATACCATGAAACACGAAGTATTTTTTTTTTTTTTTTTTTTTTTCAACATCGAAACTTGATACGAAATTATTGTTCCCCAATTAAGGCTATGAATGAACACAAAGTATAGGCTATCAAAAATATATGATATTTTATAATACTGGATATAATAATATCCAATAACAATAATATCCAATAATAATAATATTGGATATATAATATTGGATTTGATAGTTTATTTCATCGAAGCTATATTCCCACAACTCGACGCTAAGACCTACCATCGAACGACATCTCTTCGTACTCCATCTCGCTCTCCGTCGTGTCATCGTCGTCGCTCGACTCCCCGCCGACCTCGCTGGCCTCGTCGCTGGCGCTGGTCGAACGTTCGACCGGGTCGCGCGGTCCGACCGCCAGGTGGTGGTTGTGGCTGCTCTCCAGCCGCACGACGCACGGCCAGAACGGGTTCAGCTTGACCTCGAGGTTCTCGCTGCGCACACGCCGCGACAATCTGCCACGCAAACAACACAAACAAATCAAGAGTTGATTTAGCGAAATATCAGTTCTTTGATGATAACTTTTTAGCGGTATGAGATATCGAAATTTCTGATGAGCGAGAAACACAGATAATTATAATCCAACCATCCCTTATTATACCGAGAAGTATAACGCTACAAATATCAGCGTTGTTGGGTTGTTGATTGGAGCAAGGGGCACGATCACGTCATATTTTGTGAACTTTTGTAAAGAATTTTTAATTGGAAAAGATGTAATAGAGTATATAAGTATACTGGCTTTGAGAGGATCAATTGCCATTTCAAGAAATCATTTATTTAACATCTTATTTAATTTTCTATTCTTACCTTGGTGTTATTTATATTCGCGTTTGTTCTTTTGTTTCACCAACTCACCTTTATTACCATTCCATTATTTTTTTTTCTCAAATACATTTTTTTATATTACTCTTGATACTCAATTTTTGTATTACGGAAAAGTTTTTTAAAATAATGTCTCTATTGAATTTTGTTCATATTTAATTCTCTTATTGGATGAGCGTAGCGAAGACTCAATTTCACTGTACTTGAAAAATCGAATGTGTTTTTTTTGTTTTGTTTTTTTGTTCGCGCTCTACAGGTCAAACATAAATTAAGATCATGATGAAACTTGGCACACACATGAACCCCTATCTGACTTGATGCTGTATAGTTTTGAGGCAAAATCGGTTCAACAATTCTTGAGATAAATCATTTTGAAGTTTTCAAAAAACCCATATGAATAAGCCAGGCGGAAAAAATGACAAAGTGAATGATCTCCGAAATTTTTCAATATATATTGGGTTTTAACGACGCACTGTAATGATTACTAAGATCTATTGGCGTAAATTTTTCAAATTTTCACAGAACTCGAACAACGTAATAATACACATTATTACGGACTTTTACAATAATCGGATGTGACGTTTCGGAGTAAAAAATTAGAAAATGCGATTTTTATTTATTTAATCACTTCATTTTTTTTTTATTCGCTCATCCATCAACGCGGAAACACATAACGCGTTTTCCTAGTTTTTAAAAAATAATGCATTGTTTTCATAAATTTTGTTATACTGTGTCCGTGTGGCAACTGTTTTGGCGGCAGTGTTTTTTTGTAATAAACTTATCTCTCTAGCTTCAAGACGATATAGGCCCAAGCTATAACTATTCAAGTCACGTCGCATATCTGTCGAGCGTATACAGCTAAAAAATGTGTTTTTTAATCTATATGTATGAATGAATGAATGAATATTAGAGTTTTAAGGCGCATCGACAGCGAGGTCATTTAGCGCCTGATACGTTTGACAGTTATGCGACGTCTTGAATAGTTATAACTTATATCATCTTGAAGCAATCAAAATAATCTATGTTTCTTGCTTTATAGAATTTTGATCTTAAACGTTCACAAGATATCACCAAAAAACTGATATTTCACTTAATCGACTTCTATCCGTCTTAATCCGTTAAAAAAAAAAAAAAAAATTAAATAAAAAAACCCTACCAGGTTGGCCAATAATACAGAACTGGACGATGCCATTATTGTTTAGAACCTTGACAACAAACACAGCCTCGCTGAATCTCTTCATTTCAGATTATTATTTGATGGATTTGAGATCGGACCTACAATTCGTTTCGTCTGAGGCGTCACTCCGCAGCTAAGCAAAGTCAAGTTAACGCCATTGAAAGGTTGTTAAAAAAATTGTTCGCTTACTTTTTGACGGTGACGACTAATTTTGCCGGACAGTCCGTGTCTTTGGAATATCTGATCCTTTTCCTCGGCTGCGCGCTATTGTGCTTCTGTATCCGCCGCTGGCATCGCCACGCCGACTTGTACACGTTGTATCTGCCGCGGTTCGGGTACGTCCGCTTGATCTTCCACGCCACGCTCGACTGGGAGCGGAACTTCTGGATCCATTTCTGGAAAACAAAAATCATATCAATCGGTGAATTAAGTCGTAAGCTTGAAGAACGTCGCAATCCTGAAATTGGATTTCGACGAATGACGACAGAATTTATTTTCCTGATTTTGGAGAAAAATAGTAGTCATCTCAATTCCGTCTCAATTTTTAATTGATTCATTAATCATCACCGATCCGGCTTTTTTTCCGAGTTGAGACGTAAACATTAGGCCTACACGATTATGTTTATGTTTCTATACAAAGCCGGTAAATGTCTAACATCATGACGACAGTGGAGGGCAAAAATATTAGCCCAATTATAAAGCTTCATTCATAGCAACGCGGTAAACTTGCCGCTGCAGTATCAGCGGTTTCATTTTCGCCCGTTCATAGTGAAGCAGAATTACGCTAGCGCCTCCTGAGTACAATACTCGAAGCTTGAGCTGTCAAAATATTGAACCGCCAAAATATCGTCTCTTTCCAAATCTTCTCTTTCATGGTCCGGTCTTTGTAAGACATATTGGTCAACCTATATAATTGGGGTTGTTCACTCACCAATGTAATTAAAGTCTCGTTCATAATAATTTTTGATATGAAAAAAAATACGGCTGCTGAAAACACAACAAGCAAAATGGTGCTAGTAAAGTGGCGCGCAAAGTGTGTGTCCTGACATGCAATTCGAGCATTCAGCAAGCCGTGAAATGCACGATGTCACACGCGGTAGGTTTGACGCGCGTCAAAAAGTTGAACATAAACCAAGATTCAAGGTCGCTGCCGCGCGGTAGATCTGGCAATGAGCGGCAAGCTCCTGATTGGTTCACGTGACCAACCGCGACGGTAAAACCGCTTTGACGCTTCACTATGAATCCAGCTTTATTTCTGAAATTGAAATGATGATTTCTAGTTTCCTCGAAAATTAGGGAAATGGATAAATTTTGTCATTATTCAATAAAATCTAGTTCCAGAGTTGTGACCTCCTTCAAGTAGGCCTAATCTGTGGAAAAGTACGTTTACAGAGCCACGGCAGCATGGAATTTGTCGGGCCGTCAAAAGCAATGAGGAATAACAGACTTGGCCTGTTTTCCGCCAAGTGTGGCCTTGAGAGTTGGTTGAAGTCAAACTTCTACCAGCTATTAGCTGGTAGAAGTTATTAGGTACCAGGTACTAGGTATATACTATATATATATACTAGGTATAAGGTACCAGCTATTAGCTATAAAGGTATTAGATTATATAACTCACTTCCTGATAGTATTGAGAATTCGGATGAATTAAGTAATTTTAAGGATAATATTAGTAATTTTGTGAGAAAAAATTAACTTGTCTGATTTAAGTAGCAGATTGCTTGCTAAATAAAGATCTTAAAACAAACAAAGCTGTCAAACTTGCTGTGTTGAGGAATAAGCAATATCACGGCCAGGTTAGTGCTGACACTACCGGTAGACCTATGTGTTCATCAAATCAATAATGACGAATCAAACCTTAACCTGACGATAGGAAAACGGAAGCTGTATTAGCACTTTAATACAGATTGGCTTCACAAAACACTTTTACCGCAGTGATAAGAACTTGAATTCAATAGCCAAAACCTCACAGTTTTGACCATCTAAAACGAGCTCGAAGCTTTGAGCATTGACCAGGCCCTAGATTGCTGACGGCTCAACTTGATACTTGACGCATAGGGCTCGTAGCGCATCCCTAGGAATGACGCAAGCCATCGCTTAAAACATCAATCTAGGCCTAGGCCTAGGCACTGAATTTGGTATGGGCCTTGTACAATATGAAATGCCAAGATTTATTGATGATATACTTACAACAGCACTCTGTTCATCTGTAACTTCTTTGATACGAAAATGTTCGTCTTTATAGAGTAAATACGTATAACCTAGTGGAAGATTCCATTCTTCCTTTACAAGTCCATCAGTAAGTTCGCACACTGTCTTATTACAGGTAGAGCACAGTAATTCTTTGGATCTTGTTTCCATAACTGGATCCTAATCAACTTCAATATTGGTACGATGTATAGCCTACACTTGCAGATTTTGGATGATATCTACTAATGCACTGGCAAAAGAATAACAATTATTATAGGTTATGACAACCATTTGTTGATGTTCGTGGAAATAAATACTGCCACTCCCACCCACCAGAAATCCACAGCCTGTCTGATAGGAAATTGGAAATTGTCTGGATTTCTGAAGTCTGAACCTATCGTGATTCCTGAAGCAGCGGAAAAATGAAACTTTGGTTAAAAGTTAAAACAACACAATATGTGCACCAACTCTCAAAACCATGAAGTAGGCATAGTAAATACTAATATTCTCTATTTCATGGTGCCAGCTTGTTTTCTGTTAGATAGGCCTATAACTTGACACTTGCGAACATACTTCCAAAGGTAAACAGTATACCGGCACAGTAGCTGAGTGGTTAGCTCACTTGCTTCGTGATCCGGGAGGTGAAGGGACATATCGGACCCGGTTCGATCCCCGCCACCGTCCATCTTTACAGGGGTTTTTCGTGGTTTCCCTCTGTGGTCTAGGCTAATGCCGGGATGGTTCCTATAATATAGGCCACGACCGCTTCCTTCCCACTATCCTTCCCACTACCCATAAAAACCTTCATCTCATCATCCCATCATCTCATTAATCATTCATCCGACGCCAATAGATCTTAGTAATCATTACAGTGCGTCGTTAAAACCCAATAAAAAAAAAAAGGTAAACAGTAGCATTGGATTTGTAGTCTAACCTTACCTTACAAAAATCGATGGCAGTAGGCCTGGCATTGAGTAAATAAATATCCTTCAGTAGGCTAGGCTTAGGCCTGGGCAATCCCATTGAATTTGTAGTGGTTAAAGAGGGGACATCCTATGTTGGAAGTCTATATGAGCAACTGTGATCGGTTTATTCAGAGCTTCCAAAAAATGGACGCGAAAAATATAGAGGGCCAGCGAGCTGAGGTTAGTGACCGTAGCCATTGATACTTGTCTACTCAGTGCCGTAGCGCTTCGAAACCCAGTGGACATTTTGTAGTAGGCCCATTAGTCATTCTAAACTGAGAGCGGTCCGCATAACATCGCTGCTGTGAGCGCAGCCTAGCGTTCTGAATGAGCAAGGAAGTACCTACTATCGACAATAGCCAGAAACCTCTTAATCTCGCTCGGTGAACAGCTGAACAAGCGCTGCAAGTCGACATTCATAGCTCTACCCTGTACAACTTGACTATGTATGTAATTAACGTAAATATGTAATTAGGTGATACCGCTACTAACATTTACGTACGGTAATTTATACTTCAAACGAATATAAAATACTTGTGTTGGTGTGCTTTATTGGGCGATCATTTTTGATGTTAATGAACTGTGATATATAATATATATCCTTACATGTGCCGTTATTTGATCGACACAAGCTCGACAGACAGAGAATATCACATTATATTTTCGGAAGCTCGATCGCTAGATGTGATTATGAATATGCCACGATTATTATTAATAATAGGTACATAAAAATAGTTGGGCCTACTTTATTGAATTCAATTTGATTGGAATCCATGAATTAAGCTGTCAACAGGTCTACTTTCCATATAATGAGCTTATTATTAATTTTATATTACTAAATACAATACTATTTCCATACCATAAAATATCTTGTTCCACTGTTACCAGTTTCCATTGACTTGGCGGATTTTTGGATTTGCTATTAGGCCCTATAATAATTAAATTGAAATGACTATTGTGCCTGTCACTCGATGGGTTTCGGAGAGTCGACACTTCTAACTGTCAGTACTAGGCCTAATATATCAGAAACGAACAGACGTGTCTACTTTTAACAATTTGTGCTTTCAACATTAATAGAAGATTGAATCTAGTTCTCAGATTCGACGCTAGACAGGCAGTGTTGACAGATTAATGTCAATCTGAAAAATTCAATAGATGAATATAATACGGTAGCTGACGTTATCAAAGCACAGACAAAGTCCTTAGATAGTCTAAACTTATTTTACATTTGCATCAAGTTGTTCCATTGAGTGCTGGTAGGTATAAGAGTGACGCATAGGCCTAGTGATGGGACGTTGAAAATTTTCAGAAAATTCTCAATGAAAATTCATTGAAATTTTCAATGAAAATTCATTGAAATTTTCAATGAAAATTTTCAGAAAACTTCCAATTCATTGAAAACTTTCTGTGAATTCAATGGAATTGAATGAATTCATCTAATTCATCCCCACTGATTTTTTTTTCAGTGTTCGAAAAAAAATAAGTTTTCAAAATGAAATCATTGGATTTCTTTCAATTTTGAACAATGACAATTTTGAATGGAAATTCTCGACATATTCACTCATTCACTTTTCAATTCAAAGGTCGTTTTCAAATGACTTTTCAAAGGGGGACAGTACAATTGAGTACAGGCCCCACCTATGGGTGACTGCCGAGAAGTCAACACATTTAGTGAGGATCTATCAATGCATGTTCACAAACTTCAAAAAGCCATTTATTATTTTATGTAGGCCCTACTCATTTACGGTCTTCACAATTTTGTAAGCAAATGCACTGTTATACCAGTAGACCCACCAAGATGCATTGAGGGCTGCATTTTTGCCGGGAGATGGTGTTCTCACTTCTTATCCCTCCCATATTAAAAATATGTTCCAATTTATGGTCCACGTTTAAAGTAGGCCTACTATTGACCGTGTGTAGATAAGTGGTGATAAAAGGAACTAACATTACGTTCAAGGCCGGCTCGCTGTCATCAAGTTTGTCAGCCTAGATCAGCCGTTTCTACAAAGAACACCATATAGAGCAGCAATCCATATCACACAGAAAAGTACTCATAAAATGAAACGAGTTTTCGAATTGGTGAAGTCACCATCTCCCGGCGGCAAACCAACGCAACCCTCAATGCATCTTGAGGCCCACTAATTGATCAATTAATTGGAAACAATTAAGACGAGGACTTTTTCGTTATTAAAGAAATTAATTTTGAATTAGGAGGGCAGTGACGTATTTGTTTGGATCTCAAGGTGGATATATATAACCAATTCAAGGATGTTGATATGTTCCAGCTCATCCATCAACGCAGAAACACATAACACATTTTCCTAGTCCTATCCAACCCCGACTAACTATCACCTAACAACACTCAAACAGATCGGGGCGGCCCACTATATGATTACCGAATTGCGTAGGGCCCTATAACGCCTGACTATCAATTTTATAATACTTGTTATTGATTTTTTCACCATCTTTATGTTTCAGCAATACGTTGATAGGTCGCTGTAAGTGAGCCAGCTAGTATCTTCCAGGTTTATCCTGCAAGAGAGCATCAGGATGGATCCAGATCCCCTAGCGATAGTGAAGGAGGAGGAAGATCATGCTGACACCGAAGTGAAGTACGAACCACTGGTTGCGTTGGAATCAGGTAACGTACATCGAACATCATTGTCATCTCAGCTATACGAGTATTTCATTGCTCCATTGTGCTTATAAAGTGGCATTTTTCTCTCATTGCCACCAATTTTGTTGCTACAGTGAACGGGGGCACGGAAGAGCGAATATTGTAATAGCCATAACAGTTCTTAGAGCCGGCTGCTTCACTGTGTTTTGGTCTCACCTTGTTCTTGTTTGCAGTGGCTGCTAACATGACTGAGTGTGATCCCAGCAAGTCTGAACTAAAGGAACAGTTTTTCGAGTCAGCCGCTTCAAGCTTGGAGCGAGTAATGACACATAACGGGCTATTAGTGTTGAAACAGGAAGAGCTGGATATCACAGATGAATGCGCGTTCGAGCCGGCAGCTTCAAGCACGGAACAGGGAAAAGAACAGGATTGGCCACTAGTACTGAAACGGGAAGAACCGGATATCAAGGAAGAGTGTTCGCTTGAGCCGGCAGCTTTGAGCACGGAACAGGGAAAAGAACAGAATTGGCCACTAGTACTGAAACGGGAAGAACCGGATATCAAGGAAGAGTGTTCGCTTGAGCCGGCAGCCTTGAGCACCGAACAGGGAAATGAACAAGACAGGCTACTTGTACTGAAAGAGGAAGAATTGAATATCAAGGATGAATGTGCGTTCGAGTCGGAAGAATCGGACGAGCTAGCTTCGGTAACGGTCAAAGAAGAACCAGCTGAAAACTGTAAGTATTCATTCTTTCCTGAAATTCAGTTGACAGTAGTTCTGTGTTGGTAACTTCTAAGATTGAACAAACTTCTACGACTCAATTTTACCGTACGAAATTTGTTTTTAACAAAAAATCAGTATTTTTGGTTTTCACATTTTACGTGTCGAACTGGAGCATAAGTTCAGATAAAGCTTGGGCCGGACATATGTCGTTATCCAACTCGATACGGTACCGTATAGTTCTGAGGCGCACTTGATGG
>OZ023339.1:15339205-15376705 GCA_964007535.1 Brachyptera risi | reverse complement strand
ATATATATATATATATATATATATATATATATATATATATATATATATATATATATATATATATATATATATATATATATATATATATATATATATATATATATATATATATATATATATATATATATATATATATATATATATATATATATATATATATATATATATATGTATATATATATATATATATATATTTTTTTTTTTCATGTGAAAAATAGAAGCCATATTCACATGTCTCTATGTATAATATTCATGATGCAAATTTGTGATGTATTTGAGAATTCATGTCATGTGGACAGTCCGTATTTGTTGAAAAGTAAGTTGAAGATGAAATAGGTACCGGTATTCTATCCATCACAAGTAATTGGCTCGTCCAAAATATTGGAAAAACACAAGAAAATATCCATCATTAGATCAAATCCGAGATAGAGGTAGAACAATGATGAATGTTTTTTGAGAAAATGAATATATATACGTATCATCGTGATGCATTTGTAGCGTATCACTTTCAAGATAATAAGCATATTACATTGTGTACACCGTTCCATCGTTGGGTACTATTTTTTTTTTATATTGGGTTTTTAACGACGCACTGTAATGATTACTAAGATCTATTGGCGTCGGATGAATGATTAATGAGATGATGGGATGATGAGATGAAGGTTTTATGGGTAATGGGAAGGATAGTGGGAAGGAAGCGGTCGTGGCCTATATTGTGGGAACCATCCCGGCATTAGCCTAGACTACAGAGGGAAACCACGAAAAACCCCTGTAAAGATGGACGGTGGCGGGGATCGAACCGGGTCCGATATGTCCCTCCACCTTCCGGATCACACGAAGCAAGTGCGCTAACCACTCAGCTACTGTGCCGGTAAAAATTAGCTTGGGTACTACGTATAGCAATATTTCACAAGTGATTCACAATAAATGATACACAATAAAATTATATTATCAAGTGGGTTCCTAATTATGTTCATTTATTTCTCCATGAAGGTTCCAATGATGGAGCAAATGAAATGAGCATGGATGAATCAACATGGGAGTCCACTGAGCGAGATGCTCACACGCAAACATCGTCTACGAGTGTGGACAACGACACGAGCCATCTGAAGACATTCACTACCGGAATAAAGAACGAGAGAGGCGAGCTGTTATCTGAGAAGAACAAGAGAATGAAATCAGATGAGAAGACAGTCGAAGATTATTCTATAATCTGCAGTGTGTGTGGCTTCAAGGCTGCCAAACCATATGTACTGAAGACTCACATGTTGATACACACTGGTGAGAAGTCATTCCAGTGCATGGAATGTTCTTTCAAGTGCAATCGGGCAAGTCATCTGAAACAACATATGTTGGTACACACCGGTGAGAAGCCATTCCAGTGCATGGTATGTTCTTTCAAGTGCAGTCAGGCCTGTAATCTGAAACAACATATGTTGACACACACTAGTGAGAAGCCATTCCAGTGTAAGGAATGTTCTTTTAAGAGCTGTCGGCGAAGAACCTTGGAAACACACATGTTGACACATACTGGTGAGAAGCCATTCCAGTGCATGGAATGTTCTTTCAAGTGCAGTCAAGCCAGTCATCTGAAACAACATATATTGACACACACCGGTGAGAAGCCATTCCAGTGCATGGAATGTTCTTTCAAGTGCAGTCATGCCAGTAATCTGAAACAACATATGTTGATACACACTGGTGAGAAGCCTTTCCAGTGCATGGAATGTTCTTTCAAGTGCATTCAGGCCAGTCATCTGAAACAACATATGTTTAAACACACTGGTGAGAAGCCTTTCCAGTGCATGGAATGTTCTTTCAAGTGCATTCAGGCCAGTCATCTGAAACAACATATGTTGACACACACCGGTGAGAAGCCATTCCAGTGCATGGAATGTTCTTTCAAGTGCAGTCAGGCCAGTAATCTGAAACAACATATGTTGATACACACTGGTAAGAAGTCTTTCCAGTGCATGGAATGTTCTTTCAAGTGCATTCAGGCCAGTTATCTGAAACAACATATGTTGACACACACTAGTGAGAAGCCATTCCAGTGCATGGAATGTTCTTTCAAGTGCAGTCAGGCCAGTCATCTGAAACAACATATGTTTAAACACACTGGTGAGAAGCCATTCCAGTGCATGGAATGTTCTTTCAAATCCAGCCAGGCTGGTAATCTGAAACAACATATGTTTAAACACACTGGTGAGAAGCCATTCCAGTGCATGGAATGTTCTTTCAAGTGCTGTCAGGCCAGGCATCTGAAAAAACATATGTTTAAACACACCGGTGAGAAGCCATTCTAGTGCATGGAATGTTCTTTCAAATCCAGCCAGGCTGGTAATCTGAAACAACATATGTTGATACACCGATGAACAGTCAATTCAGTCCAAGGAATGTTGTTGTAAGCGCAGGAAATCAAATGATCCGAAGAAATACTCGACCAGTCATGCCGACGTGCCGTCATACGAGTGTAACGATTGTTAGTTCAAGTCTCAACGTAAATCTCAAATATCTGTTCATATAACATCAGTTCACTTGAGAGAGTAGCTGGATATCAGCACCAGACGTGACTGTGTACGGTGATTGGAGCACACAGGTGTCGGTGGTAGTGGTGCGTCCGTCAGTGCCTTGCGTAGTGATGGCAATTTTCATGAAATTTTTTTTTTTTAAATTTTCATTGAAATTTTCATTGAAAATTTTGAAAATTTTGAAAATTTGTACCTACTAGTTGTTAACGTGTATTTTATGCATCAAACTGATTGCAATTATATATTCCCATGCATTAAATTGATTATTTGGATATGTACCATATCAGAATATGCTTATTATGCCTAGATAATGGTCCCAAAGCTAGCTTGGGGATATTACTAGTATTATACGTATCACAATCCACAACTTACAGGTAACAGGCACTTCAAATACGCCCTGGGGCTCCAGAGGACAAGGACTGAGATTGGTTAATATTCACTAGAAGAGCTAAATGCTATGACAGCACACAACACTGAACACCTCAGGGAATGTTTTTCAATCATAGTACTAACACAGAAATAAAATACACTAAAAAACATTTTTTAAACAATTTTCAAAATTTTCAAGAGCTGTTGAAAATTTTCAATGAATTGAAAATTTTCAGAAAATTTTCAACGAGCCATCACTAGCCTTGATGTGACGTATTGATTGTATTATGTGTTATTGTATGATGTACCATGTACCTCTTCTGTGCTGTAGTTCAAACCTGGCTCTCTTCGTTTGTCATCCTGGTTTCTAACCACCTTACCAACATCATATGTCAACGAATACGCAGTAAAAGGAACTATAATAATGATAAGATTGCTTCAATGTATTTGTAATAGATCTTAATTTCCATGTGAGTGAATGTAAATAAGTGTCAACAGGGGCAATTTGAGTGTGTAATGTGTCATAATAGTTTGGAAATGAAGATATATTATGATTATTTACCATCACTATTATAACATTCAATATAATATTTGTATACATTCAAAACCTTTCATTTATGCTATCAATTGGTTCTATTTTAGAGGACTCATTATATTTGCCTTTCAAAATAGAGGAATAGGCCTATGTATATATATGTCATATTGACACATCTTTCAGAAATGTCTAAGCGCTATTTTCAAGTTTTTCGAAAGGTTTTGAAAACATCTCTCAACTTTTATTATGTGTACCTGCCATTGAAGTAGCATACGTGTACCAGTATACAATATCTGGTATAGTAGATTTCTTTCTCATTCAGAGCTGCCTGCAAGGGCTCGAACTTAGCTACTACAACCTCATGTTTGCCGAGTATTCAAAGTTGGATTTTTAATGCATTTGCAGTTGGGTTAGGTTAGCTGGCTAACCTCTTCACCTTGATGTTTGCCGTGTACCTGACGTAGATTTCTTTCTCATTTAGAGCATGTCCCTCCTCTATTCATTAATTTTTCCATAATGTGCTTCAATTCAAAGTTTTTCCATGAAAAATATTTCCGTTCTTGACGCCATGATCTAAATTCTGAATGATTGAATGAGCTCAGAGCCCGTTGCGTGAGGTCTAGATAAGAAACTTAAGTTAACTTGGTGAAGTGACAATTAGGGAGAAATAAGAAAGAACATTGTGGTCAGTAATCGATTGTTGAATAAATTATTTGATGGATTACTATTGAATTATTACTATCTTTACTACTATTGAGAGCCGCCAAAGACAAGGCATGAACCATAATAATATATTATTAATACGCCAATAGAGGTCAGTCATCATTACAGTTGCCTCGTTGAACCCAATATAAAAAAAAATATATATATATTATTAATATTGTCTTATAGTTATAGTAATGTATTTTGTCCGGCAATTCTTTTGCGCAGTGAACAAATGAATATATATATATATAGATATTGTCTACTCTATATAATTATATCATATGTTCGAAAGGGGCCCGGGATAGTCAAATAGCCTGGGGTGCGATCGCAACCCAGCACCCCCTGCCAGTACGCGCCTGCTGAAAGAGCACACAGCTTAACCTACTACTTCATTATGTTTGCCGCGTACCAAAAGTTGGACTTGTCTCTCATAAAGCCAGCTCACCTGCCGGCACATAGCTCAACCTACTATTACATTATTTTGTCGTGTACCGAAGTTATATCTTTCTAATATTACCAATAGGTAAAAGTCGATTTCTATCAGGAAAACAGAAAAGTTGAGGTGGGTTTATGAAATTCAATTTTTCAATAATACAAGTCTTATTAAAATTATTGTTTTATGAAATTGTATCTATAGATAATACAATTGTATAGCCCAATATTTCCAGTCCTTCAAGGTATTGTGTGTAAGGAAGCAGGATAGGAGAACTGAAACTATACACAATAACAGATATTCATCAGTCACATACTTTATTTATTGCATCAATAATGATAAAACCACATCACAATAACTTCTTCATATTTATAGCCTTAATTGGGGAACAATGATTTTGTATCAAGTTTCGATGTTATTAAAAAAAAAAAAAAAAAATTTATTCTTGATCCGATCATGAAAAATAAAAATTTTAATGCACACAAAAAATATATACTTATATTATACATGGAATAATATTTCACGAGGATAATTACAATTTGAAGAGCAAACTCACATGCCACAGAATGTGAGTGAAACAAAGATAGAGAAAGAGAGAGGGAGAGAGAGAGAGAATCAACTAAAACAAGGGTCTCTGCTATTCAATAATGTTTCTATAATGTACCTCATATTGAATGTATTTTCTTATTGAATATTCTCGTTGGTTTTGCGATGGTATAAATGATTACATTACCCTAGAGCCTGTATTATAGAGTCTTGATGAGAAACTGAAGTGTCAGTTGAGGAAAATGAGACAAATCACAGTGGTCACGTGTTAAATACGTTATTCGTTGAATAACTGACCATTTAGTTGGGTTTTATATCACCAGTCCTCATTCAGTTACAGAATAATGACTGGCCAGTTCATTCTGCATGGAAACTATGACTATCAATAACGTAACGGGATAAGCAACATGGCGGGTTTTTTTCGCACCATGCGTATATCAAAGGGATGCCGCCTCACAAATATTATGATGATTTGCTGGTATTATTGTGTGTTGATCTATAAAAGTAATAGATGTAATGCAATCTATGAATCCAGCTCTTTCCAACTGCATTAAGCAATATTGGAGTAAATTCCATTTGAATTAGCCAATCTAAATTTAAAATACGTCTGTAAAAGCATTTAGTCCCCTAGTCAAGAGCCCTACTGCTATATTTACCATTTGATAACTGGATAATTACTCATCATCTACGAGAAAGATTAAAATCAATGCAATTGTACAACTATGTGCTATGCATTGGAATACGAGCCTTATACGTACGATTCGATTTGAAATTGCGAATCTCACAAATGTACACGAAAGCGCGCTGATTCCATCATGGTGAAAACGGCCTAATGTTAAAAGGATAGGACTTACGCCATGTTGCTTATCCCGTTACGTTATTGATAGTCATAGAATTTGCATAAAAACTCTTGAGATTACAACAATTAGGCCCAGTATTACCACGGCCAGTTAGTATTTATCTGAGAGTTGGTGAAAACAATTGCATAGGTAACCATGGTGATAACAAGTTTGAACCGACAGATAAAGGCTAACTGGACTTGGTAATACCGGGCCTTATACGAATTGTGTTGATGATATATATTCAGACAGAGAGAGAATCTATCTGAGAATTCGATACAAAGAAAAAAGTATGTTTTTCATTTCATAGAACCTAAAATTAAGTCGAAAATCAAATTTCTAGATGAGTTGGAAAAACATGATATTTGATTAGGCTCAAATTTGATGAATGGACGAAAAAAAATTCTTGAATCGTCATTGATATTTCTAAAAATCATGAGAATAATTCATATTAATGATAAGCCAGAGTAAAGTGACATTTGAGGAAAAATAAGAAAAATCACAGATGTCACTAATCTAGTTGAATACATAATTCGAAGAATCACTACGTATTCAGTTAGGCTTTCTACCACCAGTCCTTATACTGAAATAATGACTGATCAGCTTGTTCTGCATGAACAGGTTGCATGTCTGTAGTTGAATATTACAGGAAATGAATATTAATAACCAGTGACCGTCTACCGGTAGGGGGACGTCCATAAATTACGTCACAGTTTAGGGGGGGAGGGGGGGTTGTCAAGATTTGTGACAGGGTGTTACAAGGGGGGGAGGCAACTGTTTGGCATACCAGTTTTTTGTTCTATGTATTTGGGGCCATTCTTATAGATTCTTATATCTATACTCACTCTAGAAACAACAGATGCATATCTAATAATTATCAAGTTTGACTACTAAGAAAGCAAACGTAAAGAAATGAACATTTTCATTTCATTACTTCATTGTACCTTTGCTGCCTGTTGCTGCCTGTTTAGAGGAGGGTATGATAATTTGTGACGTATTCAAAGGGGGGAGGGTAATAGGTTTTGTGACCAACTGTGACGTGGGAGGGAGGAGGGTTCTAAGTGGCCTAAAAAAAGGTGACATAATTTATGAACGTCCCCTAGGCAGTTACACATTTCAGGTCCTGCAAACAAATCAAACGTTCTAAGAAATCGAAAGCGAAGCACCTAACCGTCGATGTTAAAAAGGTGGCCAATTCTTATCAATTTTTCGTAATATAAATTCTCATTTCACCACTAATATCACACAGCTTGCACTGATAATCACAGACCATTCTATTTCCTGTTTGCCTGATAGCTGGCCAGCAAATTCTACTTTCACTCGTTCTTCTTCCAAGTACAACTCGGACTTTTAAATAGTTTCATTAAAAAATAATGCATCCGTGGTAAATAATTGCTGATCGATCACTAGTAGCGTCTCTGATAATCAGTGTCAACCCTAGTACACACACACAGTGGGTACAAACACACAATATAACATTACATACAGAGTGGGAACAATGGAACATGAGTGAAATGTCATTTTTTAAATTACTACAAGATTTTATATATGATAAGTGTGACTGAAATCATATTATGTATATATATATATATATATATATATATATATATATATATATATATATATATATATATATATATAATATATATAAATATATATATATATATATATATATATATATATATATATATATATATATATGTATATATATATATATATATATATATATATATATATATATATATATAAATATATTGAATATATATATATATATATATATATATATATATATATATATATATATATATATATATATATATATATATATAAACCTTTATTGGCTCCTGACTCCAATGTGCACAGGATAACAATCAATATAAAATACATGAGAAAATATAATAGAAAAAAGTTATGTAACTGAATATTGAAATGATATGAAAGTGGAATGAAAATTGAAAAAATTAACAATAAAATACAAAATTATGACACTAATGATAATTGAAAGGATAAAAATGTAAACGTTGATGGATGATGGTTAGTTATATAGATGGTTCCTGAATATACGAATGGAATTCTTCAGGGCTGACATCCCAATCTCATATTTTAAAGAATTATCTATCAAAGAACGTTGACAAAAATCACTAAAAAACTTCGGAATGGTTCCTCGAGCACCGACAAACAGACCATATATATATATATATATATATATATATATATATATATATATATATATATATATATATATATATATATATATATATGTATATATATGTATATATATGTATATATATATATGTATATATATATGTATATATATATATATATGTATATATATGTATATATATGTATATATATATATATATATGTATATATATATATATATATATATATATATATATATATATATATATATATATATATATACATATATATATATATATATATATATATATATATATATATATATATATATATATATATATATATATATATATATATATATATATATATATATATATATATCAAGAGACTCCCTCATCTTCCGTCAAGTCATTTCTGGCATTTAATTACTTCCTGCATTGTAGTTCTTACTGTGTTAATTAGACGAGCTTTAGCGAGGATTCAATTTGACATACTGAAAAAAATTGGTGTTCGTTTTTATGTTTTTTTTTTTTTTTTTGTTTTTATGTTTTTTTGTCGGTTCTCCACAGGTCAAACGGCTACAGCTATCAACTTCAAACTTTTTTTCGTCATGGTTCCTCATCTAACTTAGATCTGTATAGTTTTGTGGTATTATCGGGTGGTAACTTTTTTTTTATGAATTTTAGAAATTTCAAAAATCCCCATTAGAATAACCCGGAGGAAAATACTTGAAAAATCAAAATTTTTCAAGACCTCTCACATTTTCGCCGAATATAAAGGAAACTATTAAGCACATTTTGAGAGATTTTTCGCATCAATCGGATGAGAAATAACGAAGAAAACGAATTTATAAAGCATTTTTCCATCAATTTAGGCTATTACGGGAACCAATTAAATCTATAGCAACAAGTGTCACCAATTAATTCAAAACGATTGAAATGAATGAAGAGGAAGGCCGTGACATAACTGATTCTCGTAAGGTTTTTGAACGTTTGGAGTGATCCAAGGTCTGTAGATGTAGATTGGGTTGACAAATTATTTTTCATTCTAGATTTCTATACCCCTAAGCTCGTCTAACAACGCGCATCCCGCGTTTTCCTAGTAGTCAGTAGTCTCTCAATTTACTGAACAAATAGACTCTAATTTGACTAGCATACTGAGCTGTAATGTCATGTACTGGAAAGTAGGCAGTTACAATAAAGATGTCAAGCTGGACAGTAATCTTCTACATTTTATAATCCAGTATCATCCTACATTTATACCACATGATGATGGCGGAAAACTACAAAATATTATTCCATTAATATCAAGCTTCAGATTTGAGTACCTTTTATATCAAGTTCTTCAATAATCTCAAAATTATCAAGTTAAACATGAGTGAAGAAGAAGCAACAAATGGCCATGTGGACAAATCCATTGCGATTAAGTCCTACAGCATAAGCCCACCTGAAATATTCTCCTTTGTGGCAGAAGACTGGCCCAAGTGGTACAGACGATTCGAAAGATTCCGAAAATCATCCGGGATGTATCAAAAACCAGGGGATGAACAGGTAAATGACTTGATATATCACATGGGCGACAAAGCTGATGATATTTTCATATCATTTAAATTATCAGAAGAGGATTCACTGAAATATGATGTAGTGATAAACAAATTCAAAAATCATTACATACCAAGAATTAATGTAATATTTGAACGCTGCAAATTCTTTCAACGCAGACAAGTACAAGGGGAAACAGTAGACGAGTTCATAACGGATTTGCATAGAATTGCTCAAGATTGTCATTTTGAAAACCTCAGTGATGAATTAATATGTACTACTTTTGTAATTGACATACTCGATCACCAGTTGGGTGAAAGACTGCAACTTGATCGCGAACTCACACTTGAGAAGGCTACAAGGATTGCACGAGAGTCGGCACAGAATAAAACCCAGTCAGCAGCTATGTATAACTCTTCTGTACCGGTACACCTAGTCAAGGCAAACCGAGGATACAAGGTGGGTACAAGTTCAAATGGGCCTAGCTTTAAGAAACAAAGTTCGTATAAACCTGGCAAAACCTTCAATTCAAGCAACCAAGCAGAGCAGCCAACTTCCAAATGCAAATGGTGTGGAAGGTTACCTATACACAGGAAAGCAGATTGCCCAGCCAGAGGTTACAACTGATACCACTGCGGTAAGACAGGGCATGCATCAAATGTATGTTTTTCTAAACTAGAGAGTAGACCTGGGCAATACAAGCAACAAGGTCGTTTACGAGAAGTATGCGGCGACGAGGAAGATGTAGAGTATGTAGAAGCAGAAGCCTATATCGGGACAATAGATAGCTCTACAGAGAGAACAAAATGGAACAAAGAGATTCTAGTGAACAATAGGTCTATGTTGTTTAAAATTGACTGTGGAGCTGATGTAACCGTTCTTCCCCATAATTCGAAAATTCTCAAATGCATGGAAATAGTACCAGCAGACCGTAAGTTACTGGGAGCTGGTAGAAAACCCCTAACCTGTCTAGGTATGATAAAATCAGTTAAACTAACCTACAAAGACAGGAGCATACATCACAAAGTTTACTTGGTTGTTAACCAAGACATCCCTCTGTTGAGTCGTTCAGCGAGCGAACAGTTGGGTATCATAAAGATAGTGAATGAAATCAAAGCAAAATCTTCACCTATTCTAGAAGGGTTTCAGCAGTTATTCGACGGCCTAGGCACGATTCCAGGCGAATACACCATACAACTCAAGCAGGGTGCCGAACCATGGGCAGTGACTACGCCGCGAGCAGTCCCCATTCCACTCCTTCCACAAGTGAAAGCAGAGCTACAGGACATGGTTAAACTTGGGGTGATCACGCCAGTCAATGAACCAACTGAGTGGTGCTCGCCGATGGTCGTTGTACGTAAAAACAATGGTAAGATTAGAATTTGCGTCGATTTGCAGAAGCTAAATAAAAGTGTCAAAAGAGAATGGCACCCAATTCCGAGAGTGGATATGACTCTAGGAAGCATGGGAGGGGCAAAGATCTTTTCAAAACTTGATGCCAACTCTGGCTTCTGGCAGGTACCGTTGTCAGAAGAATCATCATTTCTCACACCTATGGGTAGATTCAGGTTCCGCCGCTTACCTTTCGGTATTACGTCGGCCCCGGAACATTTTCAAAGACGTATGAACGAGATATTACAAGGATGCGAGGGTGTTGTCTGTCACATGGACGACATCCTAATCTGGGGTGATACTCAAGAGCAACATGAGAAAAGGTTATTAGTGGTACTTACCAAGTTGAAAGCTGCAGGCATGACTCTCAACGAAGCAAAGACACAGATAGCAGTAAATCGTGTCAAATTCCTTGGGCACATATTGAGCGACCAAGGAATCAGCGCAGACGAGGAAAAGGTTCAAGCTATACGGGAAATGGAGAGTCCAAAAGACAAACATGAACTTCAACGTTTTTTAGGGATGAACACATATTTGGTAGCATATATTCCCAACAAATCAGAGATTTTGGAACCACTTAATCATCTACTTTCAGAGAAAAACGCATGGATTTGGGATTCTGCTCAGGAAAGATCCTTCAAAACTATTAAGGATGTTCTTTCCAATGCACCAGTTTTAGCGCAGTTTAGCCCAGCTCGTCCAACAACTGTCTCCGCAGATGCATCATCATATGGCATCGGAGCTGTACTACTGCAACAACAAGAGGACGGAACTAAACGACCAGTAGCGTACGCTTCCCGTACCTTATCAGTTGCAGAAACTAGGTATGCTCAAATAGAACGTGAAGCCCTTGGAATTACATGGGCATGTGAACGCTTCGAAAATTACATAGCAGGACTACATGTAAAAATCGAAACTGACCACAAACCTCTGGTACCACTCCTAACGACTAAGAATCTTGACGATTTGTCTCCCAGATTACAGCGTTTCAGAATGCGACTTATGAGGTATTCATTTGATGTATTCCACACTCCAGGAAAAGCTCTTATTGCAGCAGATGCACTTTCCCGAAAACCACTACAGATTCACAGAGTAGCGGATACAGAACTGGAGGAAGACACGGCAGCATATGTTCGCCAAGTAATAAATGACCTGGCAGCTTCTGACGTCCGCCTACAAGAGATCTGGTCCGAGCAACAATCCGACAATGCCTGTCAACTCCTAGAACAATACAGCATTCAAGGGTGGCCGGACAAAAATGATGTTCCAATCGAACTCAACCATACTATGCGGAGAGGTCTCACATCACGTTACAGGAAGGCATTCTAATGAAAGGTTTGTGCTTAATAATCCCTATATCGTTAAGGATAGACATTCTCAACAAGTTACATGAGGGACATCTAGGTATATCAAAAACACGTGAGCGAGCACGTCAAGCGTGTTGGTGGCCAGGAATCTCCAGTCAAATTCAGGAACACATTCAGAATTGTCCGAATTGCATAGAAGAGACCCAGAACCGGCATGAACCCTTACGACCAGCACAGTTTCCGGGACGTCCGTGGGAAAAAGTAGCATTGGATCTATATAAATGTAACAATGAATGGTTTCTCATTATAACAGACTACTATTCGCGATACTTCGAGATCGCACCTCTACAAACTATGCGGTCAGCTGAAGTAATTAATCACACCAAACAAGTCTTTGCACGTTTCGGCATCCCGACAACAGTAGTGAGCGACCGCGGGCCGCAGTTCCAAATACTAGGGTCATCTGAGTTTGCAGCTTTCGCAAAGGACTACGGATTCAACCATATTCGTAGTAGTTCGAGATTTCCACAAGCCAACGGCTTTGCAGAGGCAGCGGTGAAAATTGCGAAACTACGACAGAAAAAGTCAACGGACATATATAAGGCTTTATTAGCTTACAGGGACACTCCTCTCCAGAACGGCTTCTCACCGGCGCAGCTTCTGATGAACCGGAGGCTTCGAACGACCCTTCCATTGACCAGGGAACAATTATCGTCCCAAGTCCCATGCGAAAAGCAAGTCGAAGAGAAGGAGAGAAAGAGAATCACACAGCAGAAAAGAAATTACGACAGTCAACACGGTGTTCGAGAACTTCCGGAACTACAGCCGAACGACTTCGTATGGATCATTGACCTGAGAAGATACGGGCAAGTGTTACGCAAGGCTGACCAGCCTCGGTCCTATTTTATCAAGACGAGCGAAGGAACTATATGCAACCGAAATCGTTGGCACTTGGTCCCTGCTCCATATCTTAAGGAGCTCCAGCCTGACCAAACTGAATTCCAGGCCGAGGTTTTGCCTCGATTTACCACTCCTAGCCCACGACAAATGAGTCCCGAGACACGCAGACCATCTCACGTGACAGTGAGAGGTGACCGTACTGAATCCCCAAGTGAGCCAGAGCCTCAACCACCTGTCGAGCAATTTCAAAGAACTACGACAGGGTACACTTCAAGATATGGAAGAATTATTAAACCGCGTCTTGTGATGGACTTATAAAATATGATGTTTTATTTTATTTCAATTATTTCCATTTATTTAGGTAGCACCATTTATGTCTATATTATTCAATGTCAAGAGGTTAATTATGAAGAGATGTTATCAACATTGTGTAAGATTGTTCATTGTTCAGCAAAAATATAATGATATTGTTTGATTGCCAACTAGCATTGTTTAAATTAAAATATCAAGAAGTTGAAAATGATTTATTAATATTTGTAACATGTATTCATCATTTCGCAAAGGGAAAGATGTGTTAAGTCTCTCAATTTACTGAACAAATAGACTCTAATTTGACTAGCATACTGAGCTGTAATGTCATGTACTAGAAAGTGGGCAGTTACAATAAAGATGTCAAGCTGGACAGTAATCTTCTACATTCTATAATCCAGTATCATCCTACATTTATACCACACTACGTTGTACTACGTTGTGTAACGTTGTACGTTGTACAATACGTTGTATTTATACAACGACCAAGAGGTGAACAATAAAATCTGTTGCATACAACTTACAGCAGATGATAATATATGGACACATATTTGTGGTAATGAATGTCGATAAAAAGGTGACATTGCCAAGCTACGAACAGGGTCCTGGAGGAGCCAAGGCGCTGAGGTCCTGGTAATACTCTAGAAGCTGGAGCGGGCACACAGATTCATTACAAAGTTACATCTCACATAGATCATATGCCATATATATTTAATGATATAATTCAAATATGAGATAAACAGAGGAATACAGTAGTCCAATAATGAGGATGTAATGTACAATTTACATTTGCCTATATATGAATGAATAGGCCTTTATGGTGATGGAAAATATACTCAAGTTTTTTCTCATGCTCACATAAGATATAAAATATTTGAACCAAAAATTACAAAGTTCTAGAATAGTATCTACAGTTATGATGGTGAACAAATCAATCCTTAACAAACTGGACAGCCAATGAGTTGTATTCATAATAGTTCATTGATGAATAACACTATCACAAGCTGAGCTGATATCTGAATGTAATTTCATGATATATCTGTACTCGTGGCTTCGGTGAGAACCAGCACTATACACTGTCTATTAGCCCACATCACTACTGGCACCGCCTGTGTATAGACAAGAGCTACATGTAATGAGATGTTGATGCAGCGTGAGACTCGAGGGCAATCACGATATTTACGTTCGGTGCTGATATGCAGCTACTTCTTCATGTGAGATAACTTTATACGAGTGGAGATTTGAGGTTTAAGTCGACACTTGAAAAAACAATCATTACACCAGAATCGTCATTTACTGGTATGTTCCAACATGTGTCTTCTCAGATAACCTGCATGCTTGCACATATAGGAACATACCTTACACTGGAATGGCTTACCTCCGGTATGTACTTGTGTGTGTGATTTCAGGTCACCTGAACGACAGCTCTTATAAGAACATAGACTGCACTGGAATGGCTTATCTCCAGTGTGTATCATCAAGTGTGTTTTTAGTTGACTTGCACACCTGCATTTGAAGGAACATACATTACACTGGAATGGCTTATCACCGGTATGTATCAACATGTGTTTCTTCAGAGTCTCTGATTTTCTGCACTTGTGAGAACATAAACTGCACTGGAATATCTCATCCCCGGTATGTATCAACATGTGTAATTTCAGATGACTTGCATACCTGCACTTGTAAGAACATACCCTGCACTGGAATGGCATATCCTCGCTATGCTTCATCATGTGTAATTTCAGATGACTTGCACGCCTGCTCTTGTAAGAACATTGAGTGCACTGGAATGGCTTATCACCGGTATGAATCAACATGTGTGTTTTCAGATTACTTGCACAGCTGCACTTGAAAGAACATACACCGCACTGGAATGGCTTATCATCGGTATGTATCATCATGTGTCTTGTCAGATGAAATGCACGCCTGCACTTGTAAGAACATCTAGTGCACTGGAATGGCTTATCATCGGTGTGTATCATCATGTGTCTTGTCAGATGAAATGCACGCCTGCTCTTGAAAGGACATTGAGTGCACTGGAATGGCTTATCAACGGTATGAATCAACATGTGTGTTTTCAGAATACTTGCACGGCTGCACTTGAAAGAACATACACTGCACTGGAATGGCTTATCACTGGTATGAATCATCATGTGTAATTTCAGATGACTTGCACGCCTGCTCTTGTAAGAACATCTAGTGCACTGGAATGGCTTATCATCGGTATGTATCATCATGTGTAATTTCAGATGATTTGCACGCCTGCTCTTGAAAGAACATACACTGCACTGGAATGGCTTATCAACGGTATGAACCAACATGTGTGATTTCAGATTACCTGCACAGCTGCACTTGAAAGAACATACACTGCACTGGAATGGCTTATCACTGGTATGAATCAACATGTGTGCTTCCAAAGAACTAGTGTTGGCAGCCTTGAAACCACACACATCACAAGAAGTGGATGAAACTGTGGCAGTTTTCCTGATGACTTTCATTCTTCTCTTCTTCTCTGATTGTTCTGGTCTCTCTCTTCTCACTCCAGTAGTGGCTGGCATCAAAGGTTCCGCTCCATTGTCCACACTCGTAGAAGTCTGTGTGCAAGTATCCTGCGCAGTAGAATCCTCTGTACTGATGTCTTTGCTCATATCATCATCTGGCTGGTTGTTGAACACTAAACACACAGGTACATAATAATTATCATTCATCCATTCCAATATGCATTGTTGCTTCTCTTCACAATATCAAATTGAGAACTTTGAAAAATAAGCACATGGTTAAATTGTTTTTCTGAACAACTCGATGTGACTTATTGAAACAACCCAGATTTACAGCTCTATCGGAGTGTGTTGATTGGGTAATATATTCTGATTATTTTTAAGTCCGTAATGATGAGCGGGCCCCAAATTAGATGTCAACTTGGGGACTAGGTAGAAATTGTCCCAAGTCACGTGTGTGTTCTGGAGAGGTTTTGAGGATTTTGGAATGGCTTTACACATCGTAAATTTTTGAAATGAAAAAACTGTGAGAGCAGGATGGAGCTATGTTGTTCTGTAGCATTCGAACATCTTCAATGTCCCTTTGGAGTTTCCATGTGCAAAAAATGTCTGTTACATTTCCAGTCAACTGCAGTTTTATCCAAGCTCGTTTGTTTTGAAATCATCCTAGTACTGAATTGGTGAACTGTCGCCATCACACCTGGAATGAAACTTCTTCATTCTGATAAATATTGGTTGAGGTTAGCTTTCCTAAAGAAAATCGATCTCCAGCATTCAGATCTTTGAACTTCCCAACTCTTATTGAAAGCTAATTGTGCCTTCTCAAACCTATATTCAATAATGGAATCGGGATCTTGACTGCCCAGTTTTGCTCAAATTTGCAAATACCTTAATGACAGATTTTCGAATCCCACACAAAATATTGAAGCTCAACATTTTGCCTGATATTTCACTCAATTGCAAAACATAAAATAACTGCCGAAAGCTCATGAACAGAGGTGGTGCAGCACAAACTCAACCAACTCGGTTGAAACGAGTCGGAATGGGCCGCTGAAGTTACTTCATCAAGCTGATATCTATCAATGCAAAGTTAAGATATTCAGTCAATTATAGAAAAATCAGTACACTACTTCTGGGACCGACTCTGTTCGTTGCTCTCTCTTCAACTCTGGCTCCTCATCTTTTTCGAGATCTTTTTTTTTCGATTTTTTTTGACTGGATGATTTTGCTTGCAATCATCTACGTGCAAAAATGACTTCAATAGTGTGAGAATTGGACAAGGTTCCACAAATACTAGTCTTACTCATTTATATCCACTATCAACAACCCACCAGAAAAACTGACATTTATAGAGAACAAAAAATAAACCAAGGAATATATTTTTTGTGTGACACGAACACGAATCATATTCCCCGAGGACCCTCTTTCATACGTCCGTCCAACATGTGCTTCATGTTGAACAATGGTGATACAAGGAAATCATGTACTGATGTTCTTATTGATAATCCATCTCCTTTAGTGGAAATAAGAGGATACAATGACGAATAATGATCATCTCCACAAACACAATTGCTGATGGATTGATACAGGATGCCGACGACATCATGATCCAGAAATGTAAAAGTATATACTCACAACCATCAGCTGATTCTCTCTTAACCACAACGAAAGTTTTCTCGTCTGATTCTTCCAGCTCGGATGCACATCCATCCGAGATGTCAAGTTCTTCCTGTTTCGGTACCTGTAGATCTTCCTGCTCTGTGTCTTCCTTCTTGCTCGGAGCAGCCGACTCAAGGAACTGTCCGGTTATTTCACACATGGTGAGGTTATGCTTAGTCTTCTCAGCAGCCACTGCAAACAAGAACAAGGTGTAACTTTGATACATTGAAGCAGCTAGCACAAAAAATAAAATACTTGTATACAGCTGCTGAGGATGAATTGCATGTAATAAAATATGCAGCTGTCACCACTGTTGAGCAGTTTTTGCTGAAATTCCAATTGAACAAATTCAAAACCATATTCAAACAGAAGGCTCAGTGGAGAATGGAAATCGATTGGAAAAAATGAAAATTCGAATCAACGAAATGGATTCACATTGACATTCTCACACTGGTGGGTACAGGTGGTTTCTTTCGAATGACCGTGGAATTCAAATGGACCAGGTTTGAATGAACAAGGATCCACTGCAACATAACATACAGTCTCGGTGTTTTAAATTTTGTTAGAGTCAAGAATGAATATACAGGATGGGAGGAATTGAGCAATAGATTTGGAAAGAGATTACAAAGAAGTACAAGGGGAGGGGTAAGAATGGAAGTGGAGAGAGTAGATAGAGAAGTAGGGAAATATAGATTCATCCAGAGAACGACGCGGGAATGGAATGAATTGGAAGAAGAGTTGAAGAGTATAACGAAGATAAGTGATTTAAGAAGAGAGCCAAGATAAAATAACAATGTATAATTTTATCAAGTAGGCTATGATTGTTTGTTTTCCTTCGATTTCATGATAGTAATCATTACCACCTGTTCCAAAAACAATCTGTAATGAGTAAGTTAAATACAAATAAATACAAATCCATAGGAGTGTGTGAGAATATAGGATCTCATAGTTGATTCATATTTTTTCCCATCATTATTCATGAAATGATCTGGCAATTGGTTTATGGCGTTCAACTTCAACAGTCCTAACAAGGAGGTGTCAGAGATTAGGATAGGAACAGAGTTTGTAGTGCTTGTGTCAAGATAACAAAAGCAATTCAGTTCAATTGTTATTATTTCAAACTCAGGTTGGGTATAATTTATTCATTTATTTATTTATCATTGTTTTTATACAGTGTACACTGTATACAGGTAGTGAGAATAGAGCAGAAGCCCCGTGACAACATGTGCCTCACTATCTGTGAAATAATATAAATTATAAAACATAAATTAGATCGGTAGTAAAAAAATGAAAAATTAATGATAGCAAACGAATCGAAAATTAAAATAACTTGATATAAAATACAAATGCCTAATATAAGGCCTAATCTAACATATGTGAAGTTTTGAGTATCTAATTAAGTGAAAATGTTCCAAGTTGTCTACAAAATGTACCAAAAACATCATCTGTCTTCAAACTGACAGGTAAAGAGTTATAAAAAGCGACAGACCGAAAATAGAATTCTTTTTTATATTATTTATATTATTAATTCAGAATAATTTTTCTGAATCCATACCATTCACAATGCGGACAATATAAATTCACACACGTTTGAGTTGTAGTACTGAAGTCAGTAATAAATATATCATTTCAACGTGGGAGAGCTGGCATACTCTTAAAAGCCATATATCACGAAAATTTAATAAAGACAGCCAATCAAAACTCTGCGTTCGAAAACCACAACCAATCAAAATTTAGTTTCAGTAGTGTAATAAACATTTAGGGAGTGAACTAAATATAATTGTAAAAGATATATAGGAAATATCCAAATGAGTGTATCACGGGCTGCGAACAAGACAAGTTGTGCCGAGTGGAAAACCAGACTTTTAAAAAACTAGTGAATTAAAAATATACAAGGAAATGGAATATTGTCACGACGGAGTCGGGTTTCCTATCCATACCATCCTATTCCGCAATACGTCCTTGGCATACTTTTTATGCTATTCTTTGTGTTCCTATGTCCTAATAATAAGCTGACAGTTGGCACATTCCTAGTCCACTTCCTTGTGTCACTGGCTATGCTTATGTGATGTAACGGCCTGGTTGCATTGACGATGATGGGAGACATGAGGAGTCAGCACTTCGGACACGGGGATAAAACCTGTGGGAGAGGTGAGACTCGGGGCACGTCAAGAAGAGGTACGTTGCCGGGCACATCAAGAAGAGATACGTTGTCGGACACACCAAGAAGAGATACGTTACTGGGCAGGTCAAGAAGAGGTGCGTTGTCGGCCAGAGCAGGAGAGGATTGTTCCCCGGGATGTGGTGTGTGTGTGTGTGCAACGAAGTGTGAAGATACCAAGACGGAAGTACCATCGCCGAAGCCTTTCTCTCTGCGAAGACGTCAGTCGTGGTTGGAGTGGTGATGAGTATCTGCACTATTATTTATACTAGATTGGGTCACAGGCACCACTGACGGCACTCAACAGAGTCCCATGTATCTAAGCACCGGTACCAGGCACCTTGAATTGAATAAACTCACACTTGTTATTTTGGTTGACATGATAACTTATTCATTCTTGTTATAAGATCCTATGAGATTTCCTATAAGTGAACGTTCCCGTCACTCACTGCCAAGCGAAGATAAGCATTACTCCCCAGTAATCATCTTATTTTGACAATATGTAACAAGTTATCCTTCTGAACTGATATTTCTGTGTGTTTAATCAGAATCACGCCATATCGACCTTCCGACCATCTCGACTCTTCCGACCATCTCGACTCTTCCGACCATCTCGACAAGCTATTCCGATAAGAGGCGGATTGGGATCTCCTTGTCTACAACACCGAACATTTGAGTACAAAATGAATCCACCAATATTGCCCTTAGAACCCCCACCCCCCCCCCCCCCACTACCCTCTTCAAGAACAAGAATGATTGCCATTATGGACTGGTCTTTTTATCGTGTATTAAGAGGCCGCAGGGGCTCTACACGGGCTCGTTGTTCGCTTTCTTCAGACTCGAGTTTAACATGCATAGGTGATACTCATAGACTAGCCCCGGCAAACTCATATTCACGTAAACGTCGTTAATTCCCTTACTCACACTTTTGATATATTTCACAGTCCATATTTTTTTTAGGTATTCAAAAATATGTATCTAGGTTTTCGTAAACTAGAAATTTTTTCATTTTCTATTTGAAGAATTTGAAAAATTACAAACTTTTTGTTCAAAATCCTGTGAATGCGATAACCTCCGTTTTTCAATTATTAACATAATGCAAAAACAATCATATTGATATCTAAAAAATTACGGCCGTGAGAGTTTGCGGCGTGAAATACGAGCGCCTGCGGCCTCTCAAGAAGTGTAATAATTGTAATAATGTGTGTTTAACCAATATATACATCTATCCTCTCAATTGAAATTGCATTTACTAATTGTGAAATGAACTGTAATGTCAAATCACTGTATATAGATTAGTATAGATCACTGTAGATCACTGTAGATAATAATTTTTTTTTTTTTATTGATTCCAAATAAAATCGTTACAACAATAAAGGGTACTCTTGTGAGGTTCCACGAAACCCTCATGGGGTTTATCTGTGGAGATATATAATAACAATTCACTTAAATATAATGCAATGAAAAAATAAAATACCTTCCCGATAATAAAATATAATAACAATACAATGAAGCACATTGACGAGAATGTGTAAGAATGAACAAAATACCGGTAGGATAAACCAACAAAATTATACTCGAATTGCAGTTGTAGTGAGTAGAGAAAAATGCAAACAACATAGGAAGAGAGAACTCGAGGAAGTGAATAAAATACCCAATTATACAATAATACATAGTAGAAATAATCAATTCATATGACACATTCACGAGTTTAAAAGTATAAAGACAAATATAAGCCGGTTGAATTAGGTCAAATAGTAACAAGAAATGAGAGAAACTTATTTTGATAATAATGATGAAGATAGATTAATAAAAATATACAATTATCAGATTATTTTAAATTGATAATTCAATCAATGAAGCCATTTACATATGTATAATAATAAAAGAGCAACTTGCCAAGTCGAAAGAAAATCAGTATAACGAAATAAACCTAGATAAACCTTATATTGAACATTTGAAGTTGAGATATTGCTCATACCATAATCGAAAGTAACTATTTTTTGACACATACTTTTAGCTTGTTATAATTGTTGACATTTTTCAAATTAATGGGAAGTTGATTGAGGTTGAATGGGTTGAATAATAATAATAATCTTTATTCAGGGAACAATATACATTGTATTGAATGTGTCACATATAAAAATATCAGATAATTATAAAATGATAAAAATGAATAAGGGGTAATAGATGATGAAGAACATTACATTACATTAGCGATACGTTTCATGCATGTTCAAAATTGAACAGAACAAATATTAGATAAGTATTCTTCTATTGTGTATGGACAAGTTTGAATGAGGTAAGTTTTGACTTCTGACTTGAACTTCTTCTTGTTGATGGAGAGGGTATTCTCTATTATGGAGGGAAGATCATTGAAAATTATACGACTGTAGTAGGCTGGGTTGTTTTTGCATAGCTTCAGATTGAGATTCGGTATATGGAAGTTATTTCTTGTTCTGGTACTGTGACTGTCTATGATATTGTTTGTGGGATGGCGACTGTCGTTAGTGGCAGCGTATATTATCAGGTGGTATATGTATAGGGCTGTTACTGTTAGAAGATGTAATGTCCTGAATAGTGTTCTGCAGGATGTCTGATTTGAGACTTCCATAATTGCTATTACAGTTCTTTTCTGCACCGTAACGATAATAATCTCGAGGACTCTGGAGAGCCACACCAAAAGATAATGCCATATTGTATCACTGTATAACACTGTACGTACTTCATATCACGTAGGCAGGGAATGGTTGATAAAAGTGTCTCTATGAGAATCATGGTTAGGCTCAATGTAGAATAACAGAATAATACGCTGCACATCAGTCAATCAGTCCTACCTGTAGCCCAACTGGCAGACACGTCGGCGTATTCAAGCGGAAACTTCACATCTTCCTCTTTGATCGGTAACAGTAGAGGATCCACCTCGGTGCTGCCACCTACTTCGCTCGCTGCGGAAATAAAAAACATATAATTACCGTAGTTCATCAAATGTTTTCATATTTACATCGAAAACGCCTTGATTATTTTTTTTACGAAGTTCTCTACTTCAATGTTGTCGAGCGGCGTGTTTTACGGTGACTATTATCGTGACTCGTAGAACACGCAGAAGAAATAAGATGGAAGTACAGTCGAGCACGCATATAACGCATTTCAAGGGGAATAAAAATCTGTTCGTAAAAACAGAATTTCGTTATACAGATTTATTGCTCTTTTTCATAACAGCACTTGAATTTTAGAGATTTATAAAGATAGGCCTACATTTACGATTTAGGCCCTAGTATAGTACTGTATTAGGTGACATATTATCATCGCATCGTATCATCACTTGGTATGTTTGTAGAAAGTAATAGAAAACAACAATGTCCTTTCATAAAGAACTCAACTTTTGGTCCTCATTTGCACAATTTACTTTGTGAACAGCGTTTTCGGACCTTGCTCGCACAATTTACTTGGCGAATAGCGTTTTCGGACCTTGTTCGCACAATTTACTTTGCGAATAGCGTTTTCGGACCTTGTTCGCACAATTTACTTGGCGAATAGCGTTTTTGGACCTTGTTCGCACAATTTACTTTGCGAATAGCGTTTTCGGACCTTGTTCGCACAATTTACTTTGTGAATAGCGTTTTCGGACCTTGTTCGCACAATTTACTTGGCGAATAGCATTTTCGGACCTTGTTCGCACAATTTACTTGGCGAATAGCGTTTTCGGACCTTGTTCTCACAATTTACTTTGTGAATAGCGTTTTCGGACCTTGCTCGCACAATTTTACTTGGCGAATAGCGTTTTCGGACCTTGTTCGCACAATTTACTTTGTGAATAGCGTTTTCGGACCTTGTTCGCACAATTTTACTTGGCGAATAGCGTTTTCGGACCTTGTTCGCACAATTTTACTTGGTGAATAGCGTTTTCGGACCTTGTTCGCACAATTTTACTTTGTGAATAGCGTTTTTGGACCTTGTTCGCACAATTTTACTTGGCGAATAGCGTTTTCGGTCCTTGTTCGCACAATTTACTTTGTGAATAGCGTTTTCGGACCTTGTTCGCACAATTTTACTTGGCGAATAGCGTTTTCGGTCCTTGTTCGCACAATTTACTTTGTGAATAGCGTTTTTGGACCTTGTTCGCACAATTTTACTTGGCGAATAGCGTTTTCGGTCCTTGTTCGCACAGTTTACTTTGCAAATAGGGCCGGCCTTCTATATGCCTCGAGTCTGCGATATAACCGATCGTTTTGCCGTGGTAGTGTGAACGGTACAAATAATTTGACGTCCTATGGCACCCGAAAAGATTGCCGACCGGAAAAAATGCCGTGGCCATATAAACGTACCTTGAGATGCCACTCAAGTCACTAGTAAGAGCAGTAACATACTCTTATTGTCAAGGTATTGATGGTACAAGATACGTTACCTGTTCCCAAATCATCCCACGCTTCTTCCTTTATTACAGTGTCTGTGTAATCTGCCTCTGAGGAAGTTGCTAGGGGATCCAACGCTTCTTGCTTCACCAAGCCTACAGCAAACTTATAATCTCCCTCTTTTTTCACGAGCCTTAGCGGATCCTCATCCATCTTGCTGCTATTCTCCACAATCATCTAGAAGTTAGAGCAACTCATGTAGACAATCAGATCATATTGAAAGCAACATCAAAATAATGTCTTATTTCTGTTGCTTCAGTATCACAATTCCATAGAATATTACAGTGCCAGAAACAATATACTGGCACTACAAGCTGCTGAGGTCAGAGGTCAAGGTTGGAACAAAGCCCGTTAGCCTTGACAGAAGGCCTGGGATTAGAGGCGTAGGACATTGAGAAAGTTAAACTTCGTTCATAGCAACGCGGTAAACTTGTCGCTGCGGTATCAGCGGTTTCATTTTCGCCTGTTCATAGTGAAGCGGAATTACGCTAGTGCCTCCTGTGTACAATACTCGAAGCTTGAGCTGTCAAAAGGTTGAACCGCCAAAAAAAAAAAACATGGACGATAATTCACGTAAGTCCCTACTTTTAAAGAAAAAAAAGGTCTTTTACTCGATGTAAGCCTTGACCATCGAGTTTATAGTGTCACTATGAACTCAATGCCTAGACCCTAGGCCACAGTCCAGATAGAGGGCTTGTATCATGCTATCTACATGCATGGTAGGCTGAAACCAAATATATTATCAACTGGGACAATATCTGAAAAAAGTGGCGATGAAAGATGATCGCAATCTTGACGGCCGCGCGTGCAACTATTCAAGAATGTGACGCCATGAAACCAGCGTGCAATTGATACACGCGAACGTTTCAAAATAGTATTAAATGAATGTTCGTTATTTCAATTGATTTTCTCAGCCTTCTGAAAGTTATAATATGATATTTTCATATTTTCAAAGGTATATTATAACCCAACTGACTCGCCATCGTTGCGCGCAGTTGATTTTGTAGTCTACCACTTCTTGAGATCCGTGGTACACGCTTGGCTGCTAGATGGTGCGTAAGAGTTTCAGATATTGTCCCAGTTGATAATATTGCTGAAACCAACAGTGCAGCTAGTCTCACCAAAATTCGTACAGATTTCGTCCAGTTGCCGTTTGACGGCTCCGACGTCTTGCCGCCAACAACGACGTAGGCTACACTTCGTGCGCGCATTCGTAGAGCGCGGCCCACTGGCCTCTTTTCACTTGGGGTTCGGCACAGATTCAGGTGGAACTAGCAGCACTGTTTGTATGAGCCAAAATATTTTCGATACAAGATCTCTTAATTCTAGATCATGCTCCAGACCGTACACTAGGCCTATGTTACAAACTCAATGATATCCTACCGATATAGGCCAAGGCATTGAGTCCCGTAACCATTGAGTTATCCTACACTATGAACTCAATGCTGTAACGTAGTTATTATTAAGTCAATGGCCAAGGCCCTATAGGAATAATATCACTGCTGCCAGAATCTAGCTGTTCGTAAAGATCAATTCATCTGTCTAAGATCCATCTACCAGATGACTATAAATGTATTTATAAATGTAGTAGGTTACAATATTTCTGAGATGTAAGCCTACTGTCATTAATGCTACTGTCACACAGAGGGCCTATTCCAGAATTTAAAGGGAATGAACTAAGCGTCGTATTGTGACGCACTCATGGATACCAACGGCAAGTAAAATAAAATATGAAGTTCTTTGCAGCCAGCGACACTGCTATGTGAGTTGGGTTGCTCCACTATTAAGGCGCGGATTCACACGATTCTTTCTCGAGCGAAATAAATTATATTTTCAAAATTATTTCCATGTATTAGAATTATATGGTCATTGCCATATTTTTTGAAAATTTTCTACACAAATCTGAGAAATTCGTGTCGATAGATTGAATATTTGTTGGATTTCTTATAACCTTAACGATTACTTATGCAAATTCATAATCGATTCTATCCTCGAATGTGAATAATTACGGCACTGAATAAATGTTCGTTGTTCGAAAAGCAAACAAAGGATAGCTTCATGTTTTAATACTCGTTCTACAGGGCATGGAGAAGAAAAGACAGATAAATAATGTACGCGTGAGATCGTATATTATATCTTCACAATTTATATTGCAACAACACACTTGAGAAACATCCATCAATTATACATTATATCTCAATCAACATGATGAAAAATTAAAGAAATTACCATAGAAGGAATCGATTCTCTATTTCAGAACCGATTGAACCTGGAACCGACTCAGAACTGGTTGTTGGTTAACCGAAGTTACAGTATTCCTAATACAGGATACATATATATATATATATATATATATATATATATATATATATATATATATATATATATATATATATATATATACATATATATACATAGAGAAAGAGGAGGACGATTTGTGGAATGAGTGAGACGAATCTGAGATAATGAACATGAACGTTGACGTCAAGACCGAAGTTTTTTTTCCTCCCAAGCAAGTGAATTAAGTGGGAGGAGAATGCAAAATTCAGAAAAAATGTCAAGAAAATCGAGGACATTGAAAATAGATTCAGTAATATGATTGAAAATATTCCTTCCGAAACAACTTGTGGATGGTTTTTCATCGCTTGACTTTCACTGAACTTCTCATAATTTGTTGAACGAGTTGAAAAACTATATGAAATCTAGCCATTTCTTCCGAGTGGTGAGACGAAATTCAAGATATCGATTACCAGTTCCAACCTCGAAATGAACTACTCCGGAGTGGAGTATAAAATCCGAGAAAATTAGTTTTTGTTGAACCGAGGAATAAAACCATCACTCTTGTTGGTGAATCCTCGGTCGAGATGGCTATTATCCAAGGTAAGATACAAGTGAAATATAAAGTAGGGAGCAATCAGACCTCGGTTCTGTTTTTACCTATGATTGGAATAAAGTTGCTAGAAACGATTCTTGGCCCTTAACTTTACTTTTACTTTCCCATATATAATTATTAACAGCATGTCAAAGACACAGCAGTTGGGTCAAGTGCTCACTTACGACAGTCACAACAAGTCAACAAGTAGGAAGGGGGAAACATTATCCATAGATTTATAAAGTGCGTGAAGCTCAAGAGTTCTGTATGGATTGGGGATCAAGAGACTTTCTCATCTTTGGCCAAGCAACTTCTGGCATTTAATTACTTCCTGCATTGTAGTTATTACAACGACCAAGAGGTGAACAATAAAATCTGTTGCATACAACTTACAGCAGATGATAATATATGGACACATATTTGTGGTAATGAATGTCGATAAAAAGGTGACATTGCCAAGCTACGAACAGGGTCCTGGAGGAGCCAAGGCGCTGAGGTCCTGGTAATACTCTGGAAGCTGGAGCGGGCACACAGATTCATTACAAAGTTACATCTCACATAGATCATATGACATATAAATATAATGATATAATTCAAATATGAAATAAACAGAGGAATACAGTTGTCCAATAATGAGGATGTAATGTACAATTTACATTTGCCTATATATGAATGAATAGGCCTTTATGGTGATGGAAAATATACACAAGTTTTTTTCTCATGCTTACATAAGATATAAAATATTTGAACAAAAAAATTACAGAGTTCAAGAATAGTACCTACAGTTATGATGGTGAACAAATCAATCCTATACAAACTGAACAGCCAATAAGTTGTATTCATAATAGTTCATTGATGAATAACACTATCACAAGCTGAGCTGATATCTGAATGTAATTTCATGATATATCTGTAATCAGGGCTTCGGTGAGAACCAGCACTATACACTGTCTATTAGCCCACATCACTACTGGCACCGCCTGTGTATAGACAAGAGCTACATGTAATGAGATGTTGATGCAGCGTGAGACTCGAGGGCAATCACGATATTTACGTTCGGTGCTGATATGCAGCTACTTCTTCATGTGAGATAACTTCATATGAGTGGAGATTTGAGGTTTAAGTCGACACTTGAAAGAACAATCATTACACTCTAATAGTCGTTTACTGGTATGTTCCAACATGTGTTTTTTCAGACTACCTGCATGCCTGCACTTGTAAGAACATATGTTGCACTGGAATGGCTTATCCTCTGTATGTATCATCATGTGTGTTTTCAGTGTACCTGCACGACAGGTCTTAAAGGAACATACCTTACACTGGAATGGCTTACCTCCAGCATGTATCATCATGTGTGATTTCAGGTCACCTGCACGATTGCACTCCAAAAAACATAGTTTGCACTGGAATGGCTTATCACTGGTATGTATCATCTTGTGTGTTTTTAGTTGACTTGCACACCTACACTTGTAAGAACATACACTGCACTGGAATGGCATATCCCCGGTATGTATCATCATGTGTAATTTCAGATGACTTAAACGCCTGTATACGTGAGAACATACATTACACTGGAATGGCTTATCATCGGTATGTATCAACATGTGTTTCTTCAAAGTCTCTGATTTTCTGCACTGGTAAGAACATAAACTGCACTGGAATAGCTCATCCCCGCTATGAATCATCTTGTGTGTTTTTAGATGACTCGCTAGCCTACACTTGTAAGAACATATGTTGCACTGGAACGGTATATCCCCGGTATGTTTCATCACGTGTGATTTCAGATGACTTGCAAACCTGCTTTTGAAAGAACATTTAGTGCACTGGAATGGCTTATCCCCGGTATGAATCATCTTGTGTGTTTTTAGTCGACTTGCATGCCTACACTTATAAGAACATACACTGCACTGGAATGGCATATCATTGGTATGTATCTTGTTGTGAGGAGTCAGATCAGTTGCACGCCTGCACGTATAAGAACATAAACTGCATGAGAATGGCTTATCCTTGGTATGTATAATCATATGTGTTTTTAGACGACTTGCACGCCTGCACTTATAAGAACATACACTGCACTGGAATGGCTTATCCCCGGTATGTATCAACATGTGTGTTTTTAGACGACTTGCACGCCTGCACTTATAAGAACATACACTGCACTGGAATGGCTTATCCCCGGCATGTATCAACATGTGTGTTTTTAGACGACTTGCACGCCTGCACTTATAAGAACATACACTGCACTGGAATGGCTTATCCCCGGTATGTATCAACATGTGTGTTTTTAGACGACTTGCACGCCTGCACTTATAAGAACATACACTGCACTGGAATGGCTTATCCCCGGTATGGAGCATCATGTGTGATTTCAGATGACTTGCACGCCTGCTCTTGTAAGAACATGAATTGCACTGGAATGGCTTATCACTGGTATGAATCAACATGTGTGCTTCCAAAGAACTAGTGTTGGCAGCCGTGAAACCACACACATCACAAGAAGTGGATGAAACTGTGGCAGTTTTCCTGATGACTTTCATTCTTCTCTTCTTCTCTGATTGTTCTGGTCTCTCTCTTCTCACTCCAGTAGTGGCTGGCATCGAAGGTTCCGCTCCATTGTCCACACTCGTAGAAGTCTGTGTGCAAGTATCCTGCTCAGTAGAATCCTCTGTACTGTTGTCCTTGCTCATATCATCATCTGGCTGGTTGTTGAACACTAAACACACAGGTACATAATAATTATCATTCATCCATTCCAATATGCATTGTTGCTTCTCTTCACAATATCAAATTGAGAACTTTGAAAAATAAGCGCATGGTTAAATTGTTTTTCTGAACAACTCGATGTAACTAATTGGATTAACCCGGATTTACAGCTCCATTGGAGTGTATTGATTGAGTAATATATTATTATTATTTCAAAGTCTGTAATGATGAGCGGGCCCCAAATTAGATGTCAACTTGGGGACTAGGTAGAAATTGTCCCAAGTCACGTGTGTGATCTGGAGAGGTTTTGAGGATTTTGGAATGGTTTTCCACATCGTAACTTTTTGAGTTGGAGCTATGTTGTTCTGTAGCATTCGAACATCCTCAATGTCCCTTCGGAGTTTCCATGTGTAAAATGTCTGTTACATTTCCAGTCTACTGCAGTTTTATCCAAGCTCGTTTGTTTTGAAATCATCCTAGTACTGAATTGGTGAACTGTTGCCATCACACCTCAAATGAACCTTCTACATTCTGATGAATATTGGTTGAGGTTAGCTTCCCCTAAGAAAATCGATCTTCAGCATTCAGATCTTTCAAGGTACTTGTATACCTTCGAAATGCACTTTTCTTAATTTTTTTTTTCAATAATCAAATTATTTGTTTTGTATATTTTTTAAACACGTAAACCTCTTTCAAATGTGATATATATTTTTTTTGTAAATAAATAATATGTATCAGTTGGTAACAGGTTCGAGTGCCTAATTCCATCACTCCTCATATGAGGAATGCAATAGTGTTTCAAAGTAGCCTCAACTTCAAGCCTGCTTATATAAGAATTTTGATTTACTACGCTTTCATAAACTTGTCACAATAATTTATGTACTGAATATTGAGATAGGAGGCTAATTGTTTTGTTGTTGAATTCCTTGATGACAAGAGCATGATAGTATGAAGGATAATTGCAATCTGTTCGATGAGTGATTTTTAATTTACCATCTTAAATTTTTTCACTAAAAAATTACAAGAAAAAAAAATACAAAAAATGTAAAAATACAAATAAAATACTTCTAGTAGTCACAGTACTGAAATCCTTCATACTTTCACTCTGTGATGTCTTGCAAACAAAATGAGACTAAAATTAGCATCCTAGTGTTGATGGAAACTGAGATTTCTTGTTACAAGTTTTGCATGTTTTCAACAATCAAAATTGTAATTATTCCCCAAAAAAATAATGCAGCGATGTAAAAAAAAAGAAAAAGTTTCACATCTAATTGAATTGAGACCAACGTGATCCAAAAGAAAAAAGTGTGAAAAGATCAAAATTGTAGATTTTTCAGTGCAAGGTATACAAGTACCTTAACTTCCAACTCTTATTGAAAGCTAATTGTGCCTTTTAAAACCTATATTCAATAATGGATTGGGATCTTGACTGCCCAGTTTTGCTAAAATTTGCAAATATCTTAATGACAGATTTTTGAATCCCACACAAAATATTGTAGCTCAACATTTTGCCTGATATTTCACTCAATTGCAAAACATAAAATAACTGCCGAAAGCTCATGAACAGAGGTGGTGCAGCACAAACTCAACCAACTCGGTTGAAACGAGTCGGAACAAGCCACTGAAGTTGCTTCATCAAGCTGGAATCCATCGATGCAAAATCAAGATGTTCAGTCGATTATACAAACATTTGTACACCACTTTCGACTCCTACTCTGTATATTTCTCTCTCACTAACTCTGGTTCTCAGTCTTCTGAAATGGACTGGATGATTTCCGCTTGCGGTCATCTACGTGCAACAATAACTTCAATAATGTGAGAATTGGACGAGGTTTCACAAATACTAGTCTTACTCATATGAATCCACTATCAACTACCCACCACAAAAACTGACATTTATAGAAGAACAAAAAAACACCAAGAAATATTTCATTCTTGTGACACAAACACGAATCATATTTTATAGTTAACGTACCAAGGAGAGGGTGGTTGGGAGGAGCTTGGGGAAAGAGTTATGAAACAAAGTTTAGAGCGTTCTATAAGAGGTGATCACGGGGAGAGGGTAGTAATTGAAAGATGTGGAAGAGATGTCGGCAGGTTTTCGTTTTTGATAAGGACAGGAATTGAATGGAATGACTTGGGGGAGAAAATAGTAAAAGAAGCGAGTTATGGTGAATTCATTAGAAGGGTTGTGGAATGTGAAAGTGAGAAAGAGGGGATAATAATGAATTAAGTTTATGTGGTTAACAGATGTGGTTATTTCACTGTGCCACCGTGTGCGAGAACTTTACACAATTGTACTTTCAAATGAAATAATAATAATAAATAATATTCCCCGAGGACCCTCCCTCATACGTCCGTCCAACATGTGCTTCATGTCGAACAATGGTGATGCAAGGAAATCATGTACTGATATTCTTATTGATAATCCATCTCCTTTAGTGGAAATAGAAGATACCATGATGAATAATGATCATCTCTACAAATACAATTGCTAATGGATTGATACAGGATGCCGACGACATCATGATCCAGAAATATAAAAGTATATACTCACAACCATCAGCTGATTCTCTCTCAACCACAACGAAAGTTTTCTCGTCCGATTCTTCCAGCTCGGATGCAAATCCATCCGAGAAGTCCAGTTCTTCCTGTCTCGGTACCAGTAGATCTTCCTGGTTATTATCCTGCTCTGTGCTTGGAGCAGCTGACTCGAAGAACTGTCCGGTTATTTCACACATGATGAGGTTATGCTTAGTCTTCTCAGCAGCCACTACAAACAAGAACAAGGTGTAACTTTGATACATTGATACAGCTAGCTCTAAAAAAAGATAATTGCATACAGCTGCTGAGGATGAATTGCATGTTATAAAATATGCAGCTGTCACTACTGTCATGCAGTTTTTGCTGAAATTTCAATTGAACAAATTCAAAACCATATTCGAACAGTAGGCCCAGTTGGGAATGAAAATCGACTTCAAAAAATGAAAAATTCGAATCAATGAAATGAATTTACATTGACTTCCTTATACTGGTGGGTACAGGTGGTTTGTTCCGAATGACTGTGGAATTCAAATCAAGCGAGTTCAAATAGACAAGGCTTCACTCTTTAAGTACTGAATCTACTCCATGTTATGAAGCCAGGGGATGGTTGATAATAGAGTGTCTCTATGAGAATCATGGTTAGGCTAATGTGGAATGAAAGAATAATACGCTACACCAGGCCTGCCGTTTTCACGGATTTTTTCCGTTTTTACGGATTTTTTAGGTATAAAAAGTGTACAGGATTTTTGAGCAAATTTGCCTATTTTCACGGATATCTGTGACTTCACGAATATTTGAACATGAACGGCGGTAAATCGGCAGATACGTTGTAAATGGTCAACAACCTACAAAAAAGATCCCGATGAAATTTCCCCTCTCCCATAAATACTCGTCGCCGACGTGTTTCTCGGCAATTTTGCAAGTCACATACCTATACTTGCTAGATCGTGTGAGCAAGTGCGATGCGCACTAGCCCACAAGTGGGTGGGGCATAAGGTACTGGTAGACCGAGCAGATGGTGCGATCGCACGGGGCAAGTGTAGGCGTAACCCAATACAGTTGAGTAAACCCTCGATAATTCGAACTCGGTTAATTCGAATTCCGCGCTAATTCGAACCAGAGAAATGACCCCGGCCGCTGGTATAGGGATATCAAGGTTAATTCGTTTTGATAATTCGAAATTTTATTATTTCGAATTTCAAACTGATAATTAGTCCAAACTACTGCTTTATTATTGTTTCGTGTTTGTTTAATTCAAATTTCAGCAAAAATTACAAATACAAGTTTTCACAATTGGATATTTTATTACGTGAAATCCTTTGTCATCAACATTCCTTGCGACCCGGCAAGCTAGAGATACGTCACAGCCACATGTGCAGCGCGTGCTAGTATGATGAGGGGGGAGGCGGGAGGTCTTTTCAGGGTTATAGACAGACATCTGGCTGGTCGAGACACCCGAGCGGTAATGTTTAGGATAATGGACGTGATTGTGTCAACTTTTATTCGTAATTTTTGCTGAAATTCAAATTGAACAAACACAAAACAATAATAAATAAATCAGCCAGCTAGTGCATGTAGACAGAATAATTCATTCATTTCATTCAAGGCCCTAATATTTATATTTATTGCCTCGCTTTTCAGTTTTTAATTCAAACATCCAGTTTGGTAATTTGACTCTTTCAACACTTTGAAGTGCGATAAGTGTTAACTAATGAATGACATGATAATATATAGTATTAATGGGACTCCTTGTGTTGTTAAAATTGCTGAGAAAACACTTTTGTTTGACAGAATTGTACAATATACTTTTGTAAATTTCCTCATTTTTCGAACTAGTAACGCATAATTTACAGGATTTTACAGGATATTTTGATGAGATTTTTACAGGATTTTACAGGATTTTTGGGTAACATGAACAGGATTTAAAAAAAAAGTTGGTGGCAGGCCTGCGCTACACATCAGTTAATCAGTCCTACCTGTAGCCCAACTGACAGGCACGTCAGCGTATTCAAGCGGTAACTTCACACCTTCCTCTTTGATCGGTAACAGTAGAGGATCCACCTCGGTGCTGCCAACTACATAGCTCGCTGCAAAAAAAAAATCGTCACGTTGGTTCCGGTTTTCCATCTACATCGGAAACGTTTCTCTTTACAGCGTTTTCTTCGTTGGAACTTCTAAGCTTCATTTCAGCATTTCCTCATCGCAATCAATATTGATACATTTTTCTGAAAAATAAGGAAATTTTCGTCTTTCCCTGATTATTCTTATTCATATGACGCACTGTTCTGATGAATACGAGCTATTGGCGTTGGTGAATGATATATGAGATGGTGGGATGATGCGATGAGAGGTTATTTCATCGGATGTTTTTGGATAGTGGGACAGAGTCAGTCGTGGTATTTTGTTAAGAAACCATCACAGTATTGACCTGAATGACAGAAGAAAACCGAACAAAGAAAAAACTGTCAGGATGTTTGACAATGGTGGGAATTGAACCTTGTATGGTCTTCTGTATGACAGTTCATTGTATTAACCATTCGGCCACAAGTCTCAGTAGTGTTCCTATTGGTAATTGCATCTACTAATAATAAAAAACACTATGACTAGAGACATGCAAAAATAGCAATTGCTATAAAAGCGATGAAATCTACAAGTGCTTTTTCAAATGATTTTCCAATATTTTATCATGTTTCAATACGTTTGATGTTGTTCTATCATGTTTTTGAAAAGGCGACAAAGCGCTACAAACGTCTGAATCTGCTACGTTTCCATGTATTGGCGATATAGACGCTACATTTGGAATAGAAGCATAAATAGATGCTATTTTTTTACAGAATTATTCCTTCTGAGGTGTAAATGAGTGAAATTAGCTGGGGAATTTGGAAAAAAGTGTAATTGCAAATTCAGGGGGCAGTTGAGACATAGGTTTAACTCGCTTGTGGACACTATTTTTCTGAAAAATATCAATTGAGGTATTTCTTTTTGTATGCTATTGCACGTTATCTAGTGGTTTTACCATACCATACTGTTGTAATGCTACAGAACGTTGTTGCGCTACAAAACACAATGTTTCAAAATAATAAATGCACCGAAGTGCTACTTTTCAAATTCTAAATGCTATGAGATGAAGAAATAAACGCTATATTTACATGTCTCTAACTATGACCATTGTTGAGCACGTTCACAAACACAATTGCTGATGGATTGATACGAGACTGCTGATATTATAATCCAGGAATATGACAAATATACTCACAATCATCCGGTGGTTCTATCTTGACCACAACAAAAGCTGATTCCTCTGGCACAGATGCATATTCATCCCGGTTGTCCAGTTCTTCCTGTTTCGGTACGAGTAGTTCTTCCTGCTCTGAACCTTGCTCGGAGCTGGGAGCAGCTGACTCAAAGAACTGTCGTCCGGTCACTTCACACTTGCTGGGATCACACTCAGTCTTGTTACCAGCCACTGCAAACAAGAACAAGGGGAGACTATGATACAGTGAAGCAGCCAGCTCTAAGAACTGTTCCATCACTTCACACCTTCACACTTGCTGGGATCACACTCAGTCATGTTAGCAGCCACTGCGAACAAGAACAAGGGGAGACTATGATACAGTGAAGCAGCCAGCTCTAAGAACTGTTCCATCACTTCACACCTTCACACTTGCTGGGATCACACTCAGTCATGTTACCAGCCACTGCAAACAAGAACAAGGGGAGACTGATACAGTGAAGCAGCCAGCTCTAAGAACTGTTCCATCACTTCACACCTTCACACTTGCTGGGATCACACTCAGTCATGTTAGCAGCCACTGCGAACAAGAACAAGGTGAGACTATGATACAGTGAAGCAGCCAGCTCAAAGAACTGTTCCTTTACTTCACACTTGCTGGGATCACACTCAGTCTAGTTAGCAGCCACTGCAAACAAGAACGAGGTGAGACTATGATACAGTGAAGCAGCCAGCTCTAAGAACTGTTCCGTTACTTCACACTTGCTGGGATCACACTCAGTCTAGTTAGCAGCCACTGCAAACAAGAACAAGGTGAGACTATGATACAGTGAAGCAGCCAGCTCTAAGAACTGTTCCGTTACTGCACACTTGCTGGGATCACACTCAGTCTAGTTAGCAGCCACTGCAAACAAGAACAAGGTCAGACCATGATACAGTGATACCAACATACTCTATCATGAGTTGACACACTGTGATAATAAATCAGGCATTGAGATGAGTGAGCTACACACTGAACCGTCATTCTGGAGCCCGAGGATGGATTCCCGCCATGGTCGACCATCCTCTTATGGGGTTTTTGTGGTTTTCTTCTGCGTCCAGGTCTATACTGGGATGGTTCCTTGACAAAAGGTCACAAGCAACTTTTTTCCACTCTCCAAAAACACTTGATCAAATATCTTTTCATCTCATCATTCCATATATCATTCACCGACACTAGTGCTGGAACGTTGAATATTTTCAATGCATACTTATTGAAATTTTCAATGAAAAATTTCGATAAAATTGTCCGAGATCTTTTCTAATTTATTTTTCAAATAGGACAGTACAAAGGAGTACTGAATCCTTCTACGATTGATCGTCAGAAGGCTGCATATTTACTGGTAGGCAATCTATCAATGTTCAGACCCAGTTATCACCCTTTGCTCGGCATTTCTACTTTCATTGCAAGTTTCATTATATTTATTTGCTGATGAAGACCTGGGCATTGTATATAGTATAATAATAATGATATTTATTCAGCAATTTTGCTATATTTTATACACTAGATACATGAAAAACATACAAAAACATGAAAATACAATTTAAAATACAACAATGATGATAACAATGATGATAATATAATAAGAATGATAGCATAGACATATCTGATGAAAATAATGAACACATATTTCAATTTATATTGTCCCAAAAACGCACACTTTCACTTGAATCTGGAACCAATTCTCCTTCCTTTATTAATTTAGAACACGCATTCCTGAAACTTCCAGATGTTGTTAGTTTGGTGATAGTTTCAGGAATGCGATGTTATTCACGTTATTTCACAATGAGGTGTTCCCTGTATGATCCGTGGATGATCCAATTGTTG
>OZ023339.1:15326705-15329205 GCA_964007535.1 Brachyptera risi | reverse complement strand
TAAATTCGCCAATTGGGTAACATTTTAGTTATAAATGGGTAAAAACGGCTTCGAGTGGTACCAATTTAGCACATTCATGTTTTTTCTTCAAAATGGCTGACCTTCTCGAGCTGAGAATTTCCAGAAATGTGCATCAATATATATTTCAACTCCACACAGAATTTCAATGTTTTCGAAAATAAAAATTTTTCAATTTTTTTATCGTCGTGTTATTCTAATGAGTATTTTTGAAATTTCTGAAATTCATAAAAATGAAAGTTACCACCCGATAATACCACAAAACTACACAGATCTAAGCAAGATAAGGAAGCATAATGTAAAAAAGTTTGAAGTTGATAGCTGTAGCCGTTTGACCTGTGGAGAACCGACAAAAAAACATGAAAAAAAAAGAAAAACATAAAAACGAACACCATTTTTTTTCAGTATGTCAAATTGAATCCTCGCTAAAGCTCGTCTAATAAACGTCATGACCGAGTATTGTGCATATGAGTTTCATAAGACTGATCAAATATGTCACAATAATAATTACTAGGAAAACGCGGGATGCGCGTTGTTAGACGAGCTTAGGGGTATAGAAATCTAGAATGAAAAATAATTTGTCAACCCAATCTACATCTACAGACCTTGGATCACTCCAAACGTTCAAAAACCTTACGAGAATCAGTTATGTCACGGCCTTCCTCTTCATTCATTTCAATCGTTTTGAATTAATTGGTGACACTTGTTGCTATAGATTTAATTGGTTCCCGTAATAGCCTAAATTGATGGGAAAATGCTTTATAAATGCGTTTTTCTTCGTTATTTCTCATCCGATTGATGCGAAAAATCTCTCAAAATAAGCTTAATAGTTTCCTTTATATTCGGCGAAAATTTGAGAGGTCTTGAAAAATTTTGATTTTTCAAGTATTTTCCTCCGGGTTATTCTAATGGGGGTTTTTGAAATTTCTAAAATTCATAAAAAAAAAAGTTACCACCCGATAATGCCACAAAACTATACAGATCTAAGTTAGATGAGGAACCATGACGAAAAAAAGTTTGAAGTTGATAGCTGTAGCCGTTTGACCTGTGGAGAACCGACAAAAAAACATAAAAAAAAAAAAAAAAAAAAAAAAACATAAAAACGAACACCAATTTTTTTCAGTATGTCAAATTGAATCCTCGCTAAAGCTCGTCTAACAATTGCATAAATTTGTACAATTAAATGAATGAATAGATAAATTCCCGAAGCAATTAGCGTAATCAACGAAAGTAAAATATGTTCAATGTATAATGTAAAGATAATATGTGGAATGAAGTTTGACTTTTCTTTTACCCCAAGCCATGCGTGCGCGAGGTGACGGAAGGAAATGCCTACACACAGTAACATATGCCGTCTGTGTAACGTGGTAATTAGTTACTGAAGTTGAAATTCCTTTCATTGAATTCCAATATTATCACATGAACACGTCTACGAAACATACACAAAACCTGATACAGGCTTATTTGTGGTTTTAAATGAAGAAATTACAATGTTGGGTATAAACTAGATAAACGCCGTATATGCGTTGTAAGACGAGCGGATATTAATAGTATGTCGACTTTTATGGCCAAACTTTTGCCTACATTCGCCAATTGGGTGACATTTAATTCAGAAATGGGTAAAAACTGCTTCGAGTGGTACCAATTCAGCACATTTTTATGGTTTTTCTTCAAAATGGCTCACCCGATCAAGCTGAAAGTTCTCAGAAATGTGTATAAGAATGTAACCCAACTTCACGCGAAATTTTTTTTTTTTTTTAAATAAAAATATTTCTTTTTTTTCCGCCGTGTTATTCTAACGGGTATTTTTGAAATTTCTAAAACTCATAAAAAAATAGTCAACATCCGATATTGTCACAAAACTATACATATGTGAGTTGGATGAGTAACCATGATGGAAAAAAGTTTGAAGTTGATAGCTGTAGCCGTTTGACCCGTGGAATACCGAGAAAAAAACAAAAAAAAAAACAACATGAATACGAACACCAATTTTGTTTTGTATGTCAAATTGAATCCCTCGCTAAAGCTCGTCTAATGAAGAATGGTTAAGAATGAATGGTTTATTTGACAATATGAAGTGCACTCATGAAATCAATTTTCGATTTTTAAATCAATTTTTAATGAGGTCAAACTCATTAGACGAGCTTCAGCGAGGATTCAATTTGTCATACTGAAAAAAATTGGTGTTCGTTTTTTAGTATTTTTTTATGTTTTTTTGTCGGTTCTTCACGGGTCAAACGGCTACAGCTATCAACTGCAAACTTTTTTTCATATTGGTTCCTCATCTAATTTAGATCTGTATAGTTTTGTTGCATCATCGGATGGTAACTTTTTTTTATGAATTCAAGAAATTTCAAAAATGCTCATTAAAATAACACGGCGGAAAAGAAAAGAAAATATGAATATTTTCAACAAAAAAAATGAAATTCCGCGTGAAGTTGATTTACATTTTGATACACATTTCTGAAATGTTTCAGCTTGA
>OZ023339.1:15300878-15326505 GCA_964007535.1 Brachyptera risi | reverse complement strand
CCGGTTTTTGAGTCATTGGCAAATAGAAGACCTCATAGAAAAACAAACAGTGTTTTAAGAATACATATTGGAAGATTGTCAATATTAGAATGGGTTGATTATCGTTTGTTCAACGACTTTAACAACGACTGGATGTATTTAACGACCTAATGTACGTAAGGGTATTTGAACATTATAATTAAAGTTTGGTATGGAGAACGGCAATAAACCTTGTGATATATAGAAAAAAAGTGTTTTGAGAATAAATATTGAAAGATTGTCAATATTTTATTAGTCGGTTGTTGGTTGTTTAACGACATAAACAATGGCAGGGTATGTTTGATGACTTCTTGTATGTAAGGGTATTTGAACATTAGTATCAAAGTTTAGTATAAAGTTCATCTATAAACAGTGTGATGGAAAAAAAATCATATTTTTTTAGAATTTCTTTCAATATTTTATTCAATCTTTTATCTTTCATGATAATATTTTATGATGCAGTCGGAATACTTGAATCTCTGACTGAAAAAATGAATCTATTTTTGAAATTATAAAATACGTAATTTAATAAGCCTGAATATATTTTTCAAATTTAAGCAATATTGAATTCGAAATTCTTTCAAGAATAGTTGAAAGAATCATCATTTCAACCAATTTTCTTTTTTTTCCAAATTTGTTCGATTTGATCGTTCTTTCGATTTTTGAGAAAGTTTGTTACAAAATTGTACTGAGATTTCTGTCGCATTTTCATCCGAGATTATCTGTTGAGAATTTTCAATAATATTTCAAAACTTTTTTTTTTATAACATCGAAACTTGATACAGAATCATTGTTCTCCAATTAGGGCTATTGATGAGAGATAGGATCGTTTGGACGGGGCACCACAAGGGCGATCTTACCACCCCATTTTGATTATTCAAAAGTAATGAACTTCAACACCAGGACTGCGCTGTCTGTCTGTGTTTTTTCAAAACTGTTCAAAATTATTTGTTCATCTAAATACCAACTCATCTCAATCCAGATTTCATCCTAATTCACCTCCTTTATTCAATAAAATACATGTTTATTATCACAAAAGATATTTCATCCATAGCCTCAATTGGGGAACAATGATTTTGTATCAAGTTTCGATGTTATTAAAAAAAAAAAAAAAAAATTGATAACAGAATTATGATTTTCTTTTTAAAATTTTCAACTTTACATTTTTTTTTTTCTTCATAATTCTATCTAGAATAACTCTCAAATTCAATTAAATTTCCGTGTATAAAACCCCATTAATTCAACAGATTCAACAACGTATTATCCTACGCCTACTAACCATCACTCCCATACCAAACAAGACTAAAAACTCACAGATCCGGTTCTAGAGCATCAATAAATCTCACTCAATTAACCAGCCGGAACCACCGATCGTCACATGTCACACCATTACATATTTACCGTCCCGCATTACCACCTCACGAATCGACGTGCAATTTATCGATACATTTCGGTGAATGATGTTCGTTATTCAGAGTGAAAGTGAAAAATAACAGAGTTAGATAATTATTTAAACCAGATCTGTATTTTAAAAATAATCCAAACAAGGAATTAGGAAGTACGAAGTTTAATAGAGAAATACTTGTTTTTATCCACTTGTTCAGCAGAATTAGTAGAGGAATTGTTTTGATAGCTGAAATCAAGACAATGATTTATTCTTTTGTTTTATTTTGGGTTCATTGGCGTCGGTGAACGATGTTGATGATGATTATTGTTTGCTTAACGACCCCACCAACAGTTAGGTTATATGGGGGTACGAATGAGAAGGTGATTATGAAACTATGAAGTGATGATAAGTTAGGGACATTTACCAAAAACTCACACCTTATTACATACTTAATTTGATTTATTACCTACTTTATTATTTACTAAATTCTCCTGACTTTACAAGCCTTATTTTACATCTCACACTCCTTGAGAAAAACCTGCAGGGAACGGTAAAAACAGGACAAAAAGCGTCAATACAGGTCTTTAGCTCCCAACACATGGTGTGTAAACGGTGGGACCAATCAGTCTGATTCTTCTTGCAATAAAACAACAATGAGTATATCTGTGTCCTCAAATTAATTAAAAATCATACTTCTATATCGAATCACTCTACAAAAATCGTGAAATCAATGAAAAACAGGTGGAAACATGTTGATTTTTGACAATTATTTGGAAAGGGTTGAAAACATACCACGACCTAAAGCTCTTCGTACGAGCACGTATTGAATACTAGTGATCATCTAATCTGAAACTGTAAGTCAATACGATGATTGGGTTCCCGTTGCCAACTTGGGCCCCAAACGTCTGCAATCAAGCCGATATAGGCAAGATGTAAAGAGGTATCCTATGCGGGATTTGAACCCACGCCTAACGGTGACTTCAGTTTCTGAAAAGGTGTCTCTCAGCTGACCGAGCTACCGGATTGTTTTTTTTTGCTCAATAAATCTTTATTGTATTTATGTATATATGTATATATTATCTTTATGGTAGGCCTCCACATGATTGCCGTTCGATACATATTACTAATCGAATACAAAATTAATTAAGTAGGAAAGACACACAATAATAATAAGTAACACATGAATGATTGATGAACAAAATAATTGTAGGGAATAATGAGAGATTAGTAGACAGTAGCCTAATATGAAAGAGTATCAGTATGAATAGATATATGAAAATAATATATATATATATATATATATATATATATATATATATATATATATATATATATATATATATATGCATATATATGTATATATATATATATATATATATATATATATATATATATGTATATATATATATATATATATATATATATATATATTTATATATATATATATATATATATATATATATATATATATATATATATGTATATATATATATATATATATATATATATATATATATATATATATATATATATATATATATATATATATATATATATATATATATATATATATGTATATATATATATATATATATATATATATATATATATATATATATATATATATATATATATATATATATATATATATATATATATATATACATATATATATATGAATATATATATATATATATATAAATATATATATATATATATATATATATATATATATATATATATATATATATATATATATATATATATATATATATATATATATATATATATATATATATATATATACATACACACACCAACCAGATGATGATATGGAAACTATTGTCAAAACTGAGAGTAGTGAAATCCAACGAACAATTGCCACCAACTTCAGGAAGTAAAAGTAAAAGTGTCCTTTGAACAATTCCTCGAATTAATTCGGCAGATGACATTTTTTCACGTTTGATTTTATTTGATATTGGTTGCAGTGAAAGTGAAATAAGCAGGTGATCATTTACCTCAATATCATTCAAATAACTGACATTCACGACCGACAGTCTTTCCTATCCTTTACAATTACCGATTGGATGTGTCGAACATTTGTTGATGTGTCGTCATTTCATCTCCCTCCAAAACCTTATCATATTTAATGTTCCAAGAATTTTCGGTCCAGATCCTCTCTCTTGACTCTCTTTCCCCCTCTCTCTCTCTCTCTCTCTCTCTCTCTTTTTTATGTTGGGTTTCAACGACGCACTGTAATGATGACTGAGATCTATTGGCGTCGGATGAATGATTAAGGAGATGATGGGATGATGAGATAAATTTTTTTTATGGGTGATGAGAAGGACAATGGGAAGGAAGCGGTCGTGGCCTATATTGTGGCAACCATCCCGGCATTAGCCTAGACTACAGAGGGAAACCACGAAAAACTCCTGTAATGATGGACGGTGGCGGGGATCGAACTGGGTCCGATACGTCCCTTCACCTCCCGGATCACACGAAGCAAGTGAGCTAACCACTCAGCTACTGTGCTGGTCCCCCTCTCTCTCTCTCTCTCTCTACAAATAACACACATTCATTCATATATATATATATATATATATATATATATATATATATATATATATATATATATATATATATATATATATATATATATATATATATATATACTTTTTTATATTGAGTTTTGAAGCCGCACTATAATGATGGCTACGATCTATTGGCGTCGGTGGATGATGATGAGATGATAGGATAATGAGATATGAGGATATTTTATCAGGTGTTTTGGATAGTGAGAAGGAGTCGGTCATGGCCTGTTGTTAAGGAACCATCCCAGTATCAACCTTAACAACAGAGCCGAACCACGAAAAACCCCTGTAGGATGGTCGACCATGTCGGGAATCAAACCCCGGTCTCCCTAATGACGGTTCAGTGTATTACCACTCGGCCACGCGTCTCAGTATCACTAGTGTATATAAGTTACATATTTATATTTACACTCTCAACAGTATTAGTCCACCTTGTTTTGCTTGAATACTTTCTCTTGGATCACCGAATGTTCGACATTTGTGCCACTAAATTCCTAATCACCTCCTAATTAGATGTGGTACTCGGGTATTTTGCAAATGAATAAGTTCCTTCCGTATTTATGCATGTAAAAAACAACTCGGAAGTTGAGATCGGATATGTTCGTTTCTTTATTCGGAAGATATCGGATTTATCTGGTTTGGTTTTTGATATTACAGCAAGTGTCCAGGTTTTGTATAGGATATGGAATAATTTTTTCTCTGTGTTTTTTTTTTTGTATAAGCCTCTTTCAAACGCATTGTTGGATGATTTTGTAATGAATAGATTTTTTATATTGATATTGATTGGATGAGCGTAGCGAAGACTCAATTTCATTGTACTTGAAAAATCGAATGTTTTTTTTTTTTTTTTGTTCGCGCTCTACAGGTCAAACAGAAATTCAGATCATGATGAAACTTGGCACACACATGAACCCCTATCTGACTTGATCTGTGAAGTTTTGAGGCAAAATCGGTTCAACAATTCTTGAGATAAATCATTTTGAAGTTTTCAAAAAACCCATATGAATAAGCCAGGCGGAAAAAATGACAAAGTGAATGTTCTCCGAAATCTTTCAAATTTACACAGAACTCGAACAACATAATAATACACATTATTACGGACTTTTACAATAATCGGATGTGACGTTTCGGAGTAAAAAAATAAAAAATGCGATATTTATTATGTTCAATTTCATTCATTAGAATAGCGTACGAATACTATCAATTAAATCAAAGCTACAAGTGTCACCACTTGATTGTAAACATTTAGAACGAAGCCTTCTTTATTATCATATGAATTAATAATGGAAAATAAGATGGCAGTGATGTAATGGTTTGGATCTCAAGGTGTATATATATATATATATATATATATATATATAATAACCAATCCAAAGATAAGTTGATATGTTCCAGCTCATCCATCAACACGGAAACACATAACGCGTTTGCCTAGTTATAGTACTGTACATGTTGATCCTAGTGTGTTTTTTTATTGGCTTTTTCTTAAAAGGTTTACAGTATAAACAATAAGAAAGATTGATTATGTCGGATGAATATAATATTATCAATCACATATTAAACACTATGAAAATTGAGAGAATATTTTGAAAAAAATTGTACTGAACAGTTTGACTTGGTTTTCACGTGTATCGGTCAAATAATAGGAAAAGTTTGTGACAAAAAAAAAAGTAAATATATTTCATTTATAATACCTGGACATTGTCATAGTCAATGTTCTGATTTATGAATATGAAAAAGAAGTCGGAAGTTGTGATCGGATATGTTTGTTTTTATGTTCGGGAGATATCGGATTTATCCGGTGTGGCTTTTGGTATCACCGCAAGTGTGGAGATTTCATTAATGAAATTGAACATTTTTTTTCTTCGTGTGGTTTTTGTTTTCATGAAGCCTTGAATAGAATGTTATGATTTTGTATGGAATATATTTTTCTCTGACGATATTATGATGGTACATATTGATTTTACTTTCGATTTCAATTAGTCAGTTTTTTAATGGCTATATTGTGAGGCTGTTTCACCATTTGAAAAATGTTCAAAATGAACAATGACTGAGTATATTGTGAATTGACAAATGCAGACCAATGAGAATGAAGAGATGATTGGATGAGCGTAGCGAAGATTTCATCACACTCTTATGGAGCTTTGTCTGTGTGTTTTTTTTTTGTAAGCACTACACAGGTCACATGGGTGGACTGATCAACATGAAACTTTTTTTTTTGTACGGGCCAACTTTTACAACTTAGAACTGTATAGTTTTTGGAATGAATCGGTTGGATAGGTTATGAGAAATATCATGTCAAAGTTTTCAAAAACCCCATGAGAAATATCATGTCAAAGTTTTCAAAAACCCCATGAGATTAGGCTGGGTGAGAAAATTTGAAAAAATGAAACCTCTCCGAAAAAATAAATTTTTCTCAGTTAAAATTTTTTCGAGTGTTCAAACATAAATGATACACATAACCACCATGTTGTAAGCAATTCGAACCAGCCGTTTTGAAGAAAAAAATTCAAATAACTGTTTTCATACATTAAATATATGGAAATGAGCCAAGATTCACTGCTTCCTAGATTCGATATTTGCCCAAGAATTAACTATTCTTCATATTCGTCAAGGTGTGTAGAATGCCAGAGAAGATAAAGTAGCAATTAAATGAAGGACAAAGTGTGTAGAATACCAGAGTCGATAAAGTAGCAAATGTAGGACTGTTATTATACCTTATTCAAATATCTCACTCATCTTACAACGCATATTTCGCGTTTTCCTAGTTCAGAAAAAATGTGCTGAACGGATTGACTAGTTTTTTCCGTGTAGGGTCTACTGGTAGTTTAATCAAAAGTGTTGGTAGCTTGAAAAAACTCCATATTTTCCATTTTGATTACGTGAATGTATTTATGAGTTTGAAAAAAGAACTCGGAAGTTGTGATCGGAAATGTTCGTTTTTTGATCGGGAGATATCGGGATTATTCTGGTATGGTTTATGGTATTTACCACAAGTATGGAGATTTCACATAGGAAATGGATTTTTTTTTAAATTCATGTTATTTTTTTTATGATGCTCAAGATCATTGTTATGATTTTGTTACGGAACGATTTTTTCTATTGTTGGAGTATTTGTTGTTGATTGATTGTTTGTTTGTTGTTGTATTGTTTGTTGTATTCTTTTATTTCACTCTCGTTTTTATCCGATGAGTTTTTTATTGTCTGTCTTTCAAGGCTGTTCCACCATTTGAGATATATTGAAAATGAAAAAAGACGAAATATATTGTTAATTGACAAATGCAGACCGATGAGAATGGAAAGATTATTTGAAAAATAGTGTGCTGAACAAATTGGCTCGTTTTTCCGTGTACAGGTGGAATAATCATAATCGTTTGTAGCCTAGAAAAAATTCATATTTTTCATTTCAAATACTGGAAATTGCCATAGTTGATGTTCCGTAAGTATGCGTGGAGAAAAAAACTCGGAAGCTGTGATCGGATATGTTCGTTTTTTGTTCGGGAGATATCGGGAATATTCTGTTATTGTTTGTGGTATTGTGGTATTGCTTTGTGGTAAATGATTTTTTTTTCATTCATGTAATTTTTTTTATAAATATCATGATCACTGTTATGATTTTGTTACGGATCAATTCTTCCTATTGGTTTAATGATATGTATATGTTGATTTTACTTTCGATTTCAACCGGTGAGTTTTTTACTGACCATCTTTTAAGGCTGTTTCACCATTTTGGAAAATGAGAAAAAATGACCAATGACGAGATATGTTGTGAATTGACAAATAACAATAAATGAAAAGATGATTTGAAAAAAATGATCTGCTGAACAAATTGGCTCGTTTTTGCCGTGTAGCCGGTGAAATAATCGGAAAAGTTTGCGGCCCGGAAAAGTTCTATATATTTCAATTTAAATACCTGAAATCTGTCATGGTCAATGTTACGGATATATAGATATGAAAAAAAAATCGGAAGTATGATCGGATATGTTCGTTCTTTGTTCGGGCGATATCAGGCTTATCTGGTGTGGTTTGTGGTTCAACCGAAAGTATGAAGATTTCATATAGGAAATGGATTGAGTTTTTTTTGTGTGCGATGTTTTCATAAGGCCTCACTATCATTGTTATGATTCCTTAAAACGAATATAGATTTTTCCATCGCTAATGATTTGTACATATATGTTAGTTCTGAAGGAATGAGAAGAAGTACATCTGACAAATGAATATATCATTGATAATCAAATGCAGCACCATTGTGGTGAAGTGATGATACACTTGAGAAAAATATTCATATATATATATATATATATATATATATATATATATTCATATATATATCATATATAAGGTACATATATATATATATATATATATATATATATATATATATATATATATATATATATATATATATTCATATATATATCATATATAAGGTACATATATATATATATATATATATATATATATATATATATATATATATATATATATATTCATATATATATCATATATAAGGTACATATATATATATATATCTATATATATATATATAAACGATATAGTAAGTGTATTTATACATATATATTTATATATATATATATATATATATATATATATATATATATATAAATATATATATATATATATTTTTTTTTTTTCTGTCATATAAATATATATATATATATATATATATATATATATATATATATATATATATATATATATATATATATATATATAGTGGTTAACGCGCTCGCTGCATGTGATCCAGAAGGTGAAGAGGCATATCAGACCTGGTTTGAACCCCGCCACCGTCCATCTTCACATTTTAAACATTGAATAATAAAGATGAATAATAATCATCAACATCGGTACAAATAAAATAGCAACGAATTCCAACCTGTATCATCAGTCAGTGTTTATGTTGTGATTTGTATTTTCATTTACACGACTTGTAACAATAACTTTCTTATTGTTGATGTGAAAAAACTGTCTCCCAGTTTAAAGCTATTCAAATAATGAATACTCATGATAAAACATAAATAAGGTTGATACTTTGTCGGGTTATTAACAACAGAAATATTCAAGGTCTCCAAGCAAATATATTATATTCAAACGTGACATGTTACACGTTATAATTTGTATCAGATGTAGAAACAATTTGTATGATTCAGATAATTTGTTAAATGGCAGGACCGATCGTGTGTTTCCCCTCAATAACAACATGGACACTTGGAAGTGTCGACTAACCATTATTCTGAAGGAAGTAGGCTATGTATGAAATAAGATCATATAATATCAATATATATATATATATATATATATATATATATATATATATATATATATATATATATATATATATATATATATATATATACCACAATATATATACAAAATTTACAATATATATATATATATATATATATATATATATATATATATATATATATATATATAAACTCATCCCAGAAGGGCAAATCTCCGCAAAGCCAGCATTACCATTGAACATCGGCCCTCAAAACTTCAGACATCACATATATATATGTATATATATATATATATATATATATATATATATATATATATATATATATATATATATATATATATATATATATATAATAAATTCAATATGAATGATTAACTTATTTCGCACTCATGGCAGTTCTCCTTTATTTTTCTTATTTCACCGTTATATTCGTATTTAATTTATTTCTTATTATCCCAATGTGTTGTTATTCTATTTCATATCTGTCATGTAATTGTTCAATGAGAATAAAATACATGTTGTTGAAATTGAAATTACGAAATTCCATGAGTTCGGTATATATATATATATATATATATATATATATGATATATAGAAGATAAGAATAAATTGAATTATTTTATCTTATATCAACCGATAGGAAATGCTGCCTTCCAATGAAACCATGGGAAAACTCGGCATATACGTTGTAGTATGAACTATTTTCAAAACTATTTGAAAACTATATATACAATCATCATATTGAAAACTATTTTTAATTCATCATTTCACTCAGTTGCTTCTAACGCGCTTGCTATCAGAAACGAAGGTCCCCAGTTCGACTCTCGCTGTGGTAAAAATTTCTTGCTGTCATGGAATAATGTTTCTGGTAATGCTTCAGTATTCTTCTTTTTGTTATACTAAGTTTTAACTACGCAATGTAATGACTAAGATCTATTATTGTCGGATGAATGATTAATGAGATGATGGGATGATGATATGAAGGTTTTATGGGTAATGGGAAGGATAGTGGGAAGGAAGCGGTCGTGGCCTATATTATAGGAACCATCCCGGCATTAGCCTAGACTACAGAGGGAAACCACGAAAAACCCCTGTAAAGATGGACGGTGGCGGGGATCAAACCGGGTCCGACATGTCCCTTCACCTCCCGGGTCACACGGAGTAAGTGCGCTAACCACTCAGCTACTGTGCCGGTGGTATTCTTCTCCATTATGAAAAACTGCATCGATATATGAAGTTATATTGCCGTAAGAACTACTATTATAGGGAATTGGTCCGGGCACAGAGAAGCTTTATGGTTAGCGTTAGTTGGGTCAGGTTCAAAAGTCTCCTTGGATGTTTTCTTCTTGTTTTCGACTCATATGAATGATTGTATATGTGAAATTGTAGAATTGAATCTGATTTTTAGCTGTTGATTGTATTTTATTGACTGATTGACGTTCCATATATAGTACATTATGTCATCAATGTATAAGTCCTTTGGAATAGAATAAAATGATAATAATAATAATAATATTCAGTTGAAGAAGCTCCACTTATTCATTTATATATATTCAAATTGGTTTCAACGACGCACTGTACTGATGACTACGATCTATTGGCGTCGGTGAATGATATATGAGATGGTGGGATGAAAGATTTTGTATTAGGCGTTTTTGGATGGTGAGGAGTCGGTAGTGGCCTGTTGTTGAGGAACCATCCCAGTATCAACCTGAACGACAGAGAGAAACCACGAATAACCCATGTCAGGATGGTCGACCATAGCGGGAATCCAACCCCGGTCTCCCGAATGACAGTTCAGTGTATTAACCACTCGTCACACTTCTCAGTAAGAATGTTCACACTGCATCTTCTTCGAATAAAAAGTCATATTCTACCATTTATTTTGCAATTATTAAAACGGATGTAGCCTCTTGCGGTGGGATTCTGAACTAGCCTCCAGGTTTCGCTGTTCAGCTATATCATTCCACCTTGACATAGCTCCTGCTGTTATATGTAACAGTGTACATTATCTTGCTCTTGAATTATTGTATTTGTTTACAATGACTTGCTATTTACTGACAAAATGTATATCATTTTCACTACAAGAAACATATTACGACTGTTATGATTATATAATTAATTGACTTTTTATCTGATTTATATAATTAAAGTGCTCACCAGGATGTGAGGATACCGGCATACTTGATTGTGAAGGTGTACCGACTCGGGTCTGGGAAGTGAAGTATTTCCGGGGTCAGAATCTGAGTCGAAGGTCCCGATTACATGTAGCGCAACTATCGGTTTCATATCGTACCACTATAGGCAAACGCGAAATATGCGTTGTAAGATGAGCGAGATATCCGAATAAGGTTTAAAAGTTTTATTATTTTGTATTATTTTTATATTATTTTCATATCTCTGTTCATATTACTACTCGTTCATATCAGGATACTGTTTATTACTCTCTCATTATTTCCTACAATCATTTTTTTTTATCAATCATCCATGTGTGATTTTTTATTATTATATGTTTTTTCTACTCCATTAATTTTGTATTTGATTATTATTATGTGTCAAAAGGCAATCATGTATACCATGACATAGTCTAATGAAGATTTACATATACCCTGGCTACTTTATCGACTCTGGTATTCTACACACCTTGATATCTGAATAAGCTATAAAAGTCGTTGCAATAGTTCTACTCTTGCCACTTTATTGACTCTGGTATTCTACAAACCTTGACGCATATAAAAAATACTTTATTGTTCGTCAACTCTTGAATCTAGGAAGCAGTGAATCTCGGCAACTTAATTCTGCTTCCACTTCTATGATATATTTGTTGAATAAAAACAGATAATTTAAGTTTTTTCTCCAAAATGACTGATATGAATTGCAAACAAAACGGTGATAATGTGTGTCATTCATGTATACACATTTACGAAAAAATTTATTGTATTTGGAGAGATTTTATTTTCCACATTTTCTTGCCCAGCTTGATCTCATGTTTTTTTTTTTTTAATTTTGACATGATATTTCTCAAAATCGGTTTAACCGATTCATCCCCAAAAAGGTACAGTTTTGAGTTGTGAAAGTTGGCCCGTACAAAAAAAGTTTCATGTTGATCAGTTAAACCATGCGACCTGTGCAGTGCTTACAAAAAAAAAAAAAAAACACACACAGACGAAGCTCAATGAGAGTGAGATGAAGACTTCGCTACGCTCATCTAACAATGCTATATATTGCCACACCGAGACGCATGGCCGAGTGGTAATACACTGAACCGTCATTCAGGAGACCGGGGTTCGATTCCCGCTATGGTCGACCATCCTGACAGGGGTTTTTCGTGGTTTCCCTCTGTCGTTCAGGTTGATACTAGGATGATTCCTTAACAACAGGCCACGACCGACTCCTTCTCACTACCCAAAAACACATAATAAAATAACCTCGTATAATCATCTCATCATCTCATCCATGATCCACTGACGCCAATAGATCGTAGCCATCAGTATAGTGCGTCGTAAACACCCACTATAAATATATATATATTGCCACCGATACCCAATCCACTATTATTTCTTCATTTTAATTCGATTCACTGCTTTATTTGCCAAGTTTCATAACCACCTGCTCATTCGTACCCCCGTAATATATAAACTATTATTATGGAAATCTCATCTCGAAACTTCCAAAAACCCATAAGAATAACCCAGTGAAAAAAAATCATTTTTGATAATATTTCATCCGAGAGAATTCAAATTCTCAGGGAATTTTAATATAGTAATGATTCAAATCATTCCGAAATTTCAGTCCAATCAGATGAGCCGGTTCGATGTGAAAAAATATATAATGTTATTTTTGTAAATCACTCAAAGCTATTAAGATACCTATTCAATCCAAGCAACAGGTGTCACCAATCAATTGTGAACGGTTAAAACCTTCTCTATTATAGAAATTAATTAGGAAGTAGGATGGCAGTGACGAAATTGTTTGGATCTCAAGGTGGATATATATAATAACCAATCCAAAGATAAGTTGATATGTTCCAGCTCATCCATCAATACGGCAACATATAACGCGTTTGCCTAGTGTATATCAATGCTTGGAGGAAGCCGACCTAGAAGTAAACAGAAGGACATCGAAGGAAATATACACATATTCAAAAAATGCAATCCAAAATGCACTTTCCACACGTGTTCTCATGTGTAGCCTATATGTAAAGGGGCGTATTTTGCCCTTAGGCCCTTATAGTCCGCATGACCCAGATTATTCGTACGCCTCATAGTATAATTATAGCATATTATAGCATTTAATAGCATAACGAGACTATATTATTATCATTATGAAGCAACGGACAGGTAAATTGGACTATACTTAAGGTGTCCCCAGTATCTATGATGCGAAAAGTATTCGCTGAGGTGATATTGTTTCCACTAGTAAAACGCGGGATGCGCGTTGTGAGATGAGCTTAGAAGTATGGAAATGTGGAATGAAAAATAACTTGTCAGCTCAAATCACATCTACGCACCTTGGATTACTTCGAACGTTAAAAAACCTTACCTGCAACTTGTTGATATTTATCGTGCTGCAACCTGTCGTATATACACTTTGCAAAACTAATTGATCCAAATATTCAATAAAATGTACACCTTTAATGCGTTTTCTTTGTTATTTCTCATTCGATTGTTGCAAAAATCTCTGGAAAGGTGGATAGTAGTATTGTTCATATTTGATGAAAATTTGAGAGCTTTTGAAGAATTCTTATTTTTCAAGTATTTTTCCTCCATGTTATTCTAATGAGCATTTTTCAAGCTTCACGATTTATTTCCAGAAAAATCTTTCGACCGATTTTTCTGAATAACAATCCCAACCTATTTTGGTATGACATAAATATGCATAAAAAGTTTCAATTCGATTGGTATTTTTTCCTGACCTGTATGCCACGCACAAAATTCCCCCCCCCTAAAAAAAACAAAAAACATAAAAGCCGAGCCCATTTTTTTTCGGTATGTGAAATGAAATCTTCGCTACGCTCATCTAACTAGTCAAACGCGAAATATGCGTTGTAAGATGAGCGAAATATCTCAATAAGGTATAAAAGTCCTTGAAATAGTTTTACCCTTGCTACTTTATCGACTTTGGTATTCTACACACCTTGATATCTGAATAAGCTATAAAAGTCGTTAAAGAAGTTCTACTCTTGCCACTTTATTGACTCTGGTATTCTACACACCTTGACGCATATAAAAAATACTTCATTGTTGGTCAACTCTTGAATCTAGAAAGCAGTGAATCTCGACAACTTAATTCTGTCATAATTTTTATGATATATTTTATGAATATTATCAGTCATTTTATTTTTTTTCTCCAAAAGGACTGATCAGAATTGCTTAAAAAATCGTAATAATGTGTAAAATCCATGTATACACATTTAGAGAAAATTTCATCCCATTTGGAGAGATTTTATTTTTCAACATTTTCCGCCCAGCCAAATCTTATGGGGTTTTTAGAAACTTTGAGATGATGATTCTCGAAATCGGTATGACCGATTCATCCCAAAAACTATACAGTTCTAAGTTGGATGAGTTTGCGTGTACAAAAAAAGTTTCATGTTGATCAGTCAGCCCTTGCGACCTGTGGAGTGCTTAAAAAAAAAAAAAAAAAAAAAAAAAAAAAAAAAAAAAAAAACACAGACAAAGCCCTATAAGAGTGGGATGGAGACTTCGCTACGCTCATCAATTATTATTATTCGCATTTTGAAGAATAAGATGATCAAGAAAAAATAAATATTCCAATATGAATTTTATTTTTTCTCTGGACAATAACATCGAAACTTTATTCAAAATCATTGTTCCCCAATCAGTTGAGGATATGTATGGAAGAATATTGGTGTAATTGATATATCCTTTCTAATTTCTCATACATTAATTGTTTTCATTAATATACTCATCCGTGTCTATATTTCCATCAACTCGTATAACTTCATCTCATTTCATCTAAAAAGTTCCATGAACAAGTTTTTCTCTTACAGCTCATAAGCACTCTTAACGCTCACATCCGAAACACCTGCTCGTCGGATTAGTATTGTACCGGGTGTCTCGAACTTTCTTCTTACGTAATAACCGCTTCAAAAAAAAAACTAGCTCTCAGCCGCTACCTTATGTTATGACATTGGTAGCCATAGTGGCTATGGATTTTATGGTAGCCATGGATATTATGGTAGTTATGGTAGCTATGGATACCATTGTGGCTAATGAATTCTATGGTAGCTATGGATTCTATAGTAGCTATGGATATTATGCTAGATATGGAAGCTATGGATTCTATGGTATCCATAGATTCTATCCAAACTTTCCGATTTTTTCCGAAAAAAAAGGCGAATCAATTTTTCTGAAAACCAATACCAACCTATTCTAGTGTAGGCCTATCACCAATATGTAGAAAAAGTTTCTAGTTGATTTCTTTTCTGACCTGTATGCCGCGTACAGAATTACAAAAAAATAAAAAATAAAAACGAAGCCAAAATCTTTCAGATATATGAGATGGGGATCTCTGCTACGCTCATCTAATAACTCTCTCATCTTACAACGCATTCTGCGTACGCCTTGCTAGACTAGCGTAGCGAAGATTTCCATTTCACATACCAAAAACGATGGGCTTCGTTTTTGTGTTTTTTTTTATTTTTTTGTAATTTTGTGCGCGTCATACAGGTCAGGAAAAGATACCTATCAACTTGAAACTTTTCCCACATATTCCTGTCTTACCAGAATAGGTTAGAATTGTTTCTCAGAAAAATTGGTCGAAAGGTTTTGCTGGAAAAAATCGGAAATTTGAGAAATCCTCATAAGAATAACACTAATGAAAAATACCTGAAATGTGGAAAATTTTCAAAAACTTCAAAAATTTCCACTGAATATGGAAAACATAATCACGAATATTTTCAGTGACTTTCACAACATTCGGATAGGAAATAAGAAAGAAAACGCAATAAAAGTATATCCATTTTATCGAAAATTGGGATCAATTAACCAATATAGATGGGCGTGACTTATACGAAGCAGGGGAAATTTTAGATACCTTGATTGGTTATTTCCCTATCTCCCCTGCTTCACTGTCCACTTGATTGGTTTTTATATTTTGTGACATCACGAGGGCGGACAATCTACAATGGTCAATTGGTTTCGCAAAGTGAATATGCGACAGGTTGCAGCACTATAAATCCAAGGTCCGTAGATGTGGATTGATCTAACGAAATATTTTTCATTCTAGATTTCCATATTTCTAAGCTCATCTCACAATGCAAATCCCGCGTTTTCCTAGTATAACTCCATTGAAGATCTTAGCTCGTAAAAATTAATTTCATTTCCACTTTCTTCTCGCCTGTGTCACGATGACTGACCACTATATCCCACAGCCTTCTCGATTACCTCAGTGCATCAACATTACATATACAATATATAACTTTCGATTTCTAGAAACAATTTCTTATTTCCTGTTCTTATTATCAAGGTCGACTACATTCCGTCTGATACATCGAGGAGGCAGTGACTAAGGTTATCAAACATGTGTAATATATTATCAAGGTGGCCGTGTTTGATTTTCTCTTTGTTATCGTTCTCGAAATCTAGAAGGCAGTGAAAGAAGTATTGGAACAGATGACAATATAAAGTTGGTTTATACTCCATTTTAACATCTGATAAAAAAGTGATCATTATTTTTTTTATATATATTGGGTTTTAACGACGCACTATACTGATGGCTGCGATCTATTGGCGTCGGTGGATGATGAATGAGATGATGGGATGGTGAGATGAAAGTTTATTTCATTAGGTGTTTTGGATGATGGGAAGAACTCGATCGTGACCTGTTGTTAAGGAACCATCCCAGTATTCACCTGATCTACAGAGGGAAACCACAAAAAACCCCTGTCAGGATGGTCGACCATGGCGGGAATCGAACCCCGGTCTCCTGAATGACGGTTCAGTGTGTTACCACTCGGCCACGCGTCTCGGTAGTAATTATTAGTCAATTATCGATAGGGAACTAAAAAACGTATTTAATTGATACTGATAATTAATCAATTCGCTAACTACCACTTGAGTCATTCATCTTAGTTGGGGAAACTGACTTCTCCAGTTTGTTTAATTTATTATTGATATTTTTCTCATTTCCATTCTCCATTCTACATCTTCTATCCATTATCTCTTATCTTCCATTTAGCCAGGATCACACTCACCGGAAGAAATATTTTTTATATATTTTTTATATTTATATATTTTTTATATTTCATATTTTATATTATTGTTTTCATTCCTTTCATATAAGTCATGCAGACAGACTAATAGTCCATGGGAGTCGATTTAGTGAAAAATGTTTTTTCTGAGCTATATACGCTTGACAGTTATGTGAATGGCTGAAATTTATATCATCTTGAAGCTATTATAATTATCTGTGTTTCTCGCGTATTAGAATTTTGATATCTCATACCGTTCAAAAGTTATCACAAAAAAACTGATATTTCGCTAAAGGCCCATTCACAACCGAAATTAGCAGTAAAATTAGCATTAGCAGCAATATTTGTCTTATGGCCCCCATGCACTCCATTCACAATGCGACGCATTAGCCGTAACGCATTAGCAGTAAGCGCAAGGTTTGCAAACTCCAAACCTTGCTGTTAATTTTACAGCTTGGTGTAAGCACTGACCAATCAGATTTGAGTAAACGTTTGGCGCGCCACAGCCTTCTATCGTTCGGACGATGTCGAGCAGGCGCATCGTTAATCCCATCGGCCATCAGCTAATGTAAACAAGCCATCTCATTGGCTGATCCTTAATGCTAAATTATTGTTGTGAACAGCCACTAAATAATTACATTACTGCTAATGCTAATTTTACTGTTAATTTCGGTTGTGAATGGGCCTTAAATCGACTCCCGTGGACTCCCAACCAATGGACTCGAACACTCTTTCTTATCATATTATTTGGTATCATTCAGGAAAAAAATTCCTCCGAAAAATTATGTGAGAATATACATCAGAGGCTTCAGACCCATTCACAATGCAACGCTCACACTTACATTAACAAGAACATGAAACAAAATGTCTGTTCATAATAGGAAAGAACATCAACGTAAACAATAACCAACAGCCAATCAGAAGTCTAGATTTTTCGCGCCGATTCCACTGCCATCTCACACGACTACCTGCTAACGCGTCTGTGTACTTCGTCTGACATTTGACTCGATTTGACAGATAGGCCTATTCGAGAATAGATTTAGATGATTCTGCTTTTCAGTATTGCATGTTTGGAGTTTTGATGGGCTATACCTATATTTTACATTATTGTCCTGGACCTAGAAGTCAAAGATTTGGGCTCAATCATTGCATGTTCGAAAAAGAAAGGGGAAACATAACCTAAAATTAAAATAGGCTAGGGACTCTTGCCAGAGTCGAAACAAGATGGAGGGACAAGTTCCGAACAACATCGTGATGGCTTCGTTGTACTTCGCCACCAGTCGTTGTTATTCGGATATTGAAGGATTCTAATTAGCTAATTTTTACGTTTCGACACTAACGTCAACATGAAAGCTTGGAGCTTGCAAAGTTTCATGTTTATGTTCATTTTAGCGTGTTGGTTGTGAACGGACCAATCATAAGGCGAACATTTCTTGCGTTAATGTTAGTGTTACATGACCGTTAGTGTTAGCATTGTGAATAATTAATTAATTATGGAATCTTAGCCTGGGGTAACGCATCAGATTCACATATGAAATTGATAGAATTCGTTCAAACTAGAATTGTCAAAAGTATTGTACCTCCTCATAAATTAGGATCTCTCCATCAAGATACAGTTGGAATTTTTCAGTGTTCAAATGTTTTACCAGTTATTTACTTGTTCAAGTATAGATTCATTCCCTAATATTATTTTTCTGACTTATACAAAACACCAGTTGACACTCCATTTAATACCAGGCTCCAAAAACTTGAATTATTCCGATTACCTCTTTTCAATAACAAAAATGGTAAAAGAAGATTGGAATATGCAATACCTTCAATATTCAATGACATACCGGTCGAGTTAAGAAAAATGAATAGATATGCTCAAATTAGAAAAGAAATTAAAGCTTTCATCATAAATTCAGTTAATTTCACATAATTTAGTGTCTACGTTAATTACTTATGGTACCGCATATTTTTTGTCATTAATTTTAATTTTTTGTTAGGATCAATCACAGCATATGTTGATACAATATGGAAATTCTAGAATCAGTTTCCCATTGGTTGCCTTATTTTCATTTTCATGCTCATTATCATTTAACCTATCGAAGTGAATTATGTTTAAATATGAGTTCATTAAATATTAGCATAGTAAATCACGGTGTATTTCAGTGTTTTGTTTTTCATCGTTTAAACCACAGATAAGCCATTTATGGCTTAGTGGACGAGAGTTCAAACTGTATCACTTTATTGTATAATTCAATTTGTGACAATAAAAAAAAAAAAAAAAAAAAATGGTCCTTCTAGTGGGGAATCGTGTCTTCAAAGTTGTATCCAATATAGGCATATATAAAACCCACACAGAAAGGTACTATCATTCTAATATATGTAAATATCAATTAAAAATGAATTTGATCCAATAGTTCCCAGGAAATTACATATATACCACGATGCACAAATAATAAATCTTCCAATCCCACACCTCAACCAACTCATCCCACTTACACCAACTGCATTTTCCCACTGAATCTCCAAGGTTCATCCTAATATCCCATATAAACACATGATGCGTTTACCAAGTACAATCACATTCTATACCTTCAGACATAACAACAATTAAACGAAGGTCAAAGTGAGTGACCTCTAGGATACCGGAATTAGAATATACCTATCGCTTGATCGAACATTGGTAACACATGGTATTGTGAGTAATTAGCATATAATATATACCCGTCATCTGATGACAGACAAGCGGTTGCCATTGGTTACTTCTTAGGGTCATGCCATTTACATAATACTGTGGTCATGATAGAGCTCTTGCTAGCCGTGAATTGCGAGAATTTCAGGTCAATTCATTTACGGTGAACGGAAGAATATTTCCTTTGTAGGGATTTTAGATGTATAATGATATCTGAGAAGGTGATGATTTTATACTAGGCAAACGCGTTATGTGTTGTCGCGTTGATGGATGAGCTGGAACATATCAACTTATCTTTGGATTGGTTATTATACATATATATATATATATATATATATATATATATATATATATATATATATATATATATATATATATATATATATATATATATACACCTTGAGATCCAAACCATTACGTCACTGCCATCTTATTTTCCGTTATCAGTTTCTATGATAATAAAGAAGGCTTCGTTTTAATCGTTTACAGTTAAGAGGTGACACCTGTGGCTTGGATTTAATAGGTATCTTAATAGCTTTGAGTGATATTTACAAAAATCGCATTATATATTCTTTTACATCAAAACGGCCGATCTGATTTGGGTGGAAGTTCGGAATAATGTGTAAAATTATCAGATTGAAATTCCCTCTGAGAATTTGAATTCTTTAGGATGAAATATTTTTCACTAATGTTTTCCTCCGAGTTATTCTTATGGGATTTTAGAAAACTTTGAAATGAGTTGTCTCAGAAGTGGTTCAACCGATCGCGCCTCAAAACTATACAGTCTCGAATCAGATAAGGATTCTTGTGTATGCCAAGTTTCAACTGATTTCAAATTTTCGTTTGACCTGTAGAGCGCGAATTTTTTTTTACCCTTTTCGGGTATAGTGAAATTGAGTCCCCGCTTCGCTTATCCAATCAACTAGGATAGGCATTTAATGAGATGGCTGAGTGCTTAATACACGGAACCGTCATTTTGGACACTGGGGTTAGATTCCTGCCATGGTCGACCATCCTGACATTTGTTTTTCATTTCTCCTCTTACATTGGGGTGAATACTGGAATGGTTCCTCAACAACAGGCCACGACCGACTCCTCCCCCCATCCAAAAACACCTAATGAAATAACATTCCATCTCATCATTTCATCATCTCATTAATCATTCACCAAGACCAACAGATCGTTGTCATCAGTACAGTGCGTCGTTAAACACAATATAAAAAATGTATCATGGCACGCCAGTTTGTTAAAAAACACTTCTCGGAAAGGTGACACGCCATCAACAATACGACAAATCATAATTCCAAAACGATTATTTATAAGTCACGATGACATTGAAAATGACACGCTGTTTTCTTTATTGAAAGGAAACAGTCAAAATCAAACTCATATTGTATATTGTTCAAACAAAACGATCATCCGAATATGAAGTCATGTATATTGTTTTCGTATATGGTTTCACTTTCGACCGTACAAGGATTAAGAATGACTCACTGTTCTCCACATTAAACACTGCCGGCAACATAACAAAAAAATAAAAATGAAGCAATAATAAATGAAAAGTGTAATTATAGTTAAGAGTCTATGGGAGTCGATTTAGAGAAATATCAGTTTTTTGGTGATAACTTCTGAACGGTATGAGATATAAGAATTCTTATACACGATAAACACAGATAATCATAGTAACTTCAAGATAATATAAATGGAAACTATTCAAGTCATGTCGCATAACAATAATGAATATAAAATTACATTTGATTATTACAAATACTGAATATTCATAATACTACTGATACTACTGTACTGAGTTCAATATATATATATATAATACTAAATTCAAATGTATATAACAATACCAAATAATCATTAATTTGTCATAATTTAATGTAATACAAATGTTGAGCGGATACATCTGGAAAAACACATTTATCAACTGTATACGCTTGACAGTTATGCGACATGACTTGAATAGTTATAACTTATATCATCTTGAAGCTATTTTGATTATCTGTGTTTCTCGTATATCAGAATTATAATATCTCATACCGTTCAAAAGTTTTCAATAGTTATAACTTATATCATCTTGAAGCTATTATAATTATCTGTGTTTCTCGCATATCATAATTATAATATCTCATACCGTTCAGAAGTTTTCAATATTCATAACTTATATCATCTTGAAGCTATTTTAATTATCTGTGTTTCTCGCATATCAGAATTATAATATCTCATACCGTTCAAAAGTTATCAATAGTCATAACTTATATCATCTTGAAGTTATTTTAATTATCTGTGTTTCTCGCATATCAGAATTATAATATCTCATGCCGTTCAAAAGTTATCAATAGTCATAACTTATATCATCTTGAAGCTATTATAATTATCTGTGTTTCTCGCATATCAGAATTTTAATATCTCATACCGTTCAAAAGTTATCAATAGTCATAACTTATATCATCTTGAAGCTATTATAATTATCTGTGTTTCTCGCGCATCAGAATTATAATATCTCATGCCGTTCAAAAGTTTTCAATAGTCATAACTTATATCATCTTGAAGCTATTATAATTATCTGTGTTTCTCACATATTAGAATTACAATATCTCATACCGTTCAAAAGTTATCACCAAAACTGATATTGATGAATCAACTCTTATGGTCTCTCAAGCACTCAAATCTAGGTCAACATTGAAGAGTTACGTTAATCGATTACCAGGAAGAGAAAATCTTTCCATTATTCTGAGATGAATTCTCTTCCGACCTTCAGTTTCATCAAGTCGCTCGGGGGTTTAATCCTTCGAATGATACCCCAATCAAGTCAGGTCGTAAATTACTTTTTTTTCTTTTTATATTGGGTTTAACGACGCACTGTGATGATTACTGAGATCTATTGCGTCGGATATATGATCAATGAGATGATGGGATCTGAGGTATTGGGAAGGAAGCGGTCTTGGTCTATATTGTGGGAACCATCCCGGCATTAGCCTAGACTACAGAGGAAAACCACGAAAAAACCCATGTAAAGATGGACGGTGCCGGAGATCGAACTAGGTCCGATATGTCCCTTCACCTCCCGGGTCACATGAAGCAAGTGCGTTAATCACTCAGCTACATGTGCTGGTCTTATAATTATTTTCGTGTTTACCGAACATTTTATCAAATAAATATCATCCCATTCATCATCCCCGGACGCTAATAAATCTTAGTGATCAGAACATTGAATCATTATACCTACCAGAAATTTATTTCCTTTCACATTTTCTGTTGTTTCACAACTTTGGCCTCACATCTATGTCAATTAATTATTTTTTTCCCTTCATTATTCTTATTTAGTTATAACAAAGTCAATAAAAATCAAGATAAATTACCAAGTATGGAACCTTATACTCTTACGTAGAATATACCCGTACTAACCGACCTCTTACTTGGATTAGGTTAAGGTTATACCACAATACATCTACCTAAAGGATAAGGTCACACCTTTTCGTATCATTGACCACAATTCCTACCTTTATTCTGACTCAAGCAATTTATACATTAATCGCAAAACGGGTTGATTATGCAGGTTTATATTTCTGAGCGGTTATGGCTATTAATTGATAAGGTTATGGAACATTAGTTCCTGTATATATGAGGCCGTTAACAATATACCTTGGTTTCTGATATATGGTGGTAATTATATTATCTCTTGATGAATCTGTTGTTATAACATACTTTAATTATATAAACGATTAGATAATGTGATGAATATTATTATTTTTTTTCAATAACATCAAAACTTGATACAAAATCATTGTTTGTTAATTAGGCCTGAGGCAAGGGATGAAAAATAGGATCGTTTGAATGGGGCACCACAAGGGAGATCTAACCACACTAAAATATAGACATTGATAGAATTGACCGGATATTTAAAGCTGATTACGATTTTTTTCCAAATTTTAGATTGTTAGTGTGATTTTTTCAATCAATTGGGTTGTGCAAGATTCATAAAACTATTTGAAGTGGTTCTGACTTCTGATTGGATATATTCCAATCAGATTGGAATATAATACTTCTTATATTCCAGCGCGATTGATTTTTGTGTTGATATTTTCAAATGAAGTTGAAAAAAAATCACGATTTTTGGTAGATGAATATCGGAGGTAATCTCTCAAAATTATCATAACTTGTGGGTATAAAAATGTCATATTTTTGTGAATATTTTTTGTGTGTATTTATCTGAAATAACATCAATACAAAAATTTGTTGTATTTTTCAAACATCTTCCAAAAGAAATAGGAATAGGAAGAAAAATATTCTCGAAAGAAATCGTGGCTGGGTGGTAACACACTGAACCGTCATTCGGGAGACCGGGGTTCGATTCCCGCCATGGTCAACCACCCTGTCAGGGTTCTTTTGTGGTTTCCCTCTGTCGTTCAGGTCAGTAGGCTACTGAGATGGTTACTTTACAACAGGTCACGACCGACTCCCTCCCACCATCCAGAACACCTAATAAAATAACCTCTCATCTCATAATCCCATCATATCATTTATCATCCACTGACGCCAATAGATCGTGTCCAAATCAGTAAGAAACCCATTATAGGAATAAGAAATAGGCCCACATGAACAACCATTATTCTCCTAATTACAGTGCATGTGTATACAAAGATTTTATTTACATATCCATGTATGTATGTATGTATGTATGATATCCATGTAATTAATTGAGACTATAGGAACTCATTGAGTTTGTTTGGGATATGTGAAAAGGAAAAAATCACGAAAGCCGTATTATTCCCCAAGAAATACAACAGCGTGGTTCTGATCGCTATAGTAGGCCTATATATCAAAAGTAGAACAAGAGAAACACAAATCTTTTTAATTTCTATGAATTGGTTTGCATAAACCCATTAGATACCCACGTCATGATAATATGTTCATTGTAAACGTAATACATTCACTACAATGTTGCAGAACAAATTCTGGAATTTACCAGCACATGTAGCCTAGTGGTTAACGCACTTGTTTCATATGATCAGGGAGGTGAAGGGACATATCGAACCCGGTTCGATCCCCGCCACCGCCCATCTTAACAGTTTTTTTTCGTGGTTTTTCTCTGTGGAATAGGCTAATTTCGGGATGTTTCCCACAATATAGGCCACGACCGCTTCCTTCCCACTATCCTATCTCACCTCTTCACGATAAGTCCATATAACTCTGCCCATATACCAATATAACTAGCCTCACCAAACTCTCATCTTTCAAATACAACCTCAAATAATTCCTACTCCAGAACCCTTTCTATCACCTCAACGAATTCCTAATTTCAAAATCACATTGGACTATCCTTGCACCATTACATATTATATATATATATATATATATATATATATATATATATATATATATATATATATATATATATATATATATATATATATATTTATATATATATATATATATATTATATATATATATATATATA
>OZ023339.1:15225878-15293378 GCA_964007535.1 Brachyptera risi | reverse complement strand
GAACAGGTCTCATATTCGTAGTTTGAAAATTGAATTATTATAATAATTTTGGAAAGTATTTGGATTCTTATATCAAATTTATATACGGATATGGGTTTCCGATGATATAACTTATTTCCTCCTATTATACATGGTGTTTTCGATTGCCCACGACGTTAGGCAACTTATCTTACAGATGTGTATTGCAGAGAAGTCTGTCAGAGTTGATCAGGCGTCCCAGTAATTTTCAGAGCATCGTTCTATTCATGCAGAAAAGTGATTACAATCATATTTCAAATCCGGGTGATTCATTCAGAATTAATAAGTGTATGATCATATTGGAAATGACTCCCATATACTTGAGATCATACTAAAGAATACTCATCCATGGAATTTGAATATATGAATATATTATATATATATATATTAGTATATATATATATATATAATATATATATATATATATATATTTATATATATATATATATTTATATATATATATATATAGATATATATATATATATATAATATATATATATATATATACAAATATATATTTTTAAATATATAGTAAATATATATATATATATATATATATATATATATATATATATATATATATATTCATATATATTATACTATATATATATATATATATATATATATATATATATATATATATATATATATGATCATTTATATATATATATATATATATATATATATATATATATATATATATATATATATATATATATATATATATATATATATTTATATATATTTATATATATATATATATATATATATATATATATATATATATATATAAATATATATATATATATATATATATATATATATATATATATATATATATATATATATATATATACTATATACATACACACACACATTTTATGTGAAAACGATGAGCACCATCACCGAATTTGCCAGCACTATGACGGAACGCCCACACTGATAAGCCACGCCCACCTTCAATTAATCTTCTCCCCGTTATTCCAGAGTATCGCCAACCTGATCAAGGACAAGTCCTACTTCACGCGCATGGGCCTGAACCTGTTGATCGCCCAGACCGACTCCAGGCCAATTGTCCAGATGACCGCCAGGGAGTTTATGTTCGGCTACGAGAGCCCGCTGGTAACCCTCGGGAACAAGTTCATGAAGTCCTGGATACACTTCGACAAGCTTGGCATCATCGATAGGGTAATTACCGTCCTGTTGTTTTCGTTATCAGAAACCTGGACACGGATTCGAAAAGAGTCCTGGCTTTGGGACGTCTCAAGTTGGGACCATTTTACTGAGTTGGGACCAATATTGGACTTAGGTTGGGATCATTTTACTGAGTTGGGACCAATATTGGTCTCAGGTTGGGACCATTTTACTGAGTTGGGACCAATATTGGACTTAGGTTGGGATCATTTTACTGAGTTGGGACCAATATTGGTCTCAGGTTGGGACCATTTTACTGAGTTGGGACCAATATTGGTCTCAGGTTGGGACCATTTTACTGAGTTGGGACCAATATTGGTGTCAGGTTGGGACCATTTTACTGAGTTGGGACCAATATTGATCTCAGGTTGGGACCATTTTGGTGAGTTGGGACCAATATTGGTGTCAGGTTGGGACCATTTTACTGAGTTGGGACCAATATTGATCTCAGGTTGGGACCATTTTAGTGAGTAAGGGCCAATATTGATCTTGAGTTGGGACCATTTCACTGAGTGAGGGCCAATATTGATCATAGCTCAATAACATACTTCCAACTAAGAGTCCACGGGAGTCGATTCAGCGAAATATCAGTTTTTTGGTGATAACTTCTGAACGGTATGAGATATCGAAATTCTGATTCGTGAGAAATACAGACTATTATAATAGCTTCAAGATGATATGGGTTATAACTATCAAAGTCATGTCGCGTAACTGTCGAGCGTGGAAAGCAAATTTTTCAGCTGTATACACTCGACAGTTATGCGACATGACTTGAATGGTTATAACCTATATAATCTTGAAGCTATTATAATTATCTGTGTTTATCGCTTATTGGAATTTTGATATCTCATACCGTTCAAAAGTTCAAAAACTGATATTTCGCTGAATCGACTCCCGTGGACTCTTGAATTCAGTTATGCCCAATATTGGTCTCAATTCAGTGTAATGGTCATAACTCTTGACGTTCTGAAGATAGCACTTGCTGTGAATCCAGATCCTGGACCATAAATTAGTTATCATCGATAGGGTAATCGATTGAGTGATAGCGAAGATCTCCACTCTACTCTTATTGAGCTTCCTGTTTTTTTTTTTTTTTTTTTTTTTGTAAGTATTACACATGTCGCAGGGTTTGACTGTGAGATGAAATTCTTCCTGTATACGAACACTCATCCAACTGAAAACTATGTAGTTTTTTTTATTCATCTCGGTCAAATCATTTCTGAAAGATGTCATCCCAAAGTTTTCATAAACTACATGTGATTTGGATCGGCGAGAAAACTAAAAATGAACTCTTTCCAAAAAATTCCAAACTTTCCCAAAATATCACAATTTTATATGCGATTTAATACAAATTGTGTGCAATTGCAAGTGTACACGAGCGAGAGTTCCTCTCTCTCTCTCTCTCTCTCTCTCTCTCTCTCTCTCTCTCTCTCTACCACATGTCCTAACATCTCTCTCTATCTCTCCCTCTCTCTCTCTTCTCTCTCTCTCTCTCTCTCTCTCTCTCTCTCTCTTTCTCTCTCTCCCTCTCTCTCTCTCTCTCTCTCCCTCTCTCTCTCTCTCTCTCTCTCTCTCTCTCTCTCTCTCTCTCTCTCTCTCTACCACATGTCCTAACATCTCTCTCTATCTCTCTCAGATGTACGAGTTTGGCCACGACCACGCGACCATATACACGGGCGAGAGTTCCCCTCTCTCTCTCTCTCTCTCTCTCTCTCTCTCTACCACATGTCCTAACATCTCTCTCTATCTCTCTCAGATGTACGAGTTTGGCCACGACCACGCGACCATATACACGGGCGAGAGTGACCTGAAGATAGGAGGTCTGATCGACACTTATAACGGCGCCAAGAACCTGCCACAGTGGAGTGGAGAGCACTGTTCGTCCGTCGACAAGGCGAGCGACTCGACCAAGTTCCCCAGTTACATCGAGCCTGATGACAAACTGCTGTTTTTCAGGAAGTCTGTCTGCAGGGCCGTGCCTCTGGTGAGTATATGACGCCCTTAGGAAGGACAATAGTGAAAATTCGAATTCTTAGATTTTTTATTTTTTCATTTTGTAATTTAGTCTTAGATTTTTAATTTTTTTAATTTTGTGATTTAGTCTTCCATGTCAACTTTCATATACAAATTATCTGGAAGGTGTGTGAGTATCATAACCATATTAAAAAATATATTCTAACGGTGGAGACAGCATAAAATTCATGGAAAACACTCTTTTCCGCATGAAATTATCTCTGCTACAGTTTTTCCTACACAATTGAGTGTGAGAAACATCTTTTCTCCATAACTATATGTTGGAATGAGTTGAAATTTTCCGTGAATTTTTCTCAATGGTATTCAAAGAGAAGTGGCTATCAGAAACTTGAACAAATGAAAAATAATGGTTCAGTAAAATAATGAATATTTGGTGAATTAAAAAAAAAAAAAAAATTGATAATACTTCAAAAATATTTGACAGCAAAAGTATTATTGTGATGTAGGAACGAATACCAATTATCATGCGTTGGTTTGTTGCGATTGGATTTCACTTCAAATATCGAAATCATCTGTATTGGTTAACCAGGAAAGATGTTTTCCAGTAATGCCAACATTTATACAAGATATATACAAAAAACCATACCAAAAATACAAAAATTGTATTTTTTTTTATTTTTTTTCCATGTTACCTGATTAGGATTGTGTAGTATTTTGAGACTGTTTGGTATCATACTCTAGATTATAAGATTTTCACCTCTGTCCTTCCTTAAACATCCGCCAATAACTTGATTTCATATATTTCATTCAGACCTTTCCATTATCTTCTTCCATCTATTCCATCAGGACCCCTATTCCTGAGATAAATGAGATGTGAGAAAAATAAAAATGAGTGAGAAAACGATTATCTCACTCAAAATGGCCGATTTACCATTACCAATCGGCCATTTTAAGTGAGATAATCGTTTTCTCACTCATTTTTATTTTTCTCACATCTCATTTATCTCAGGAATAGGGGTCCTGGAGGTGGAGTCCAAACGCTCTTGAACATCCTCCGAAAACCTCATTTCATCTTGAACAGACTTTTTGAACAGTACTAAAAGTCTCAGAATGCAATACCATCGATCTCGATCACTAGGAGGTGGGACGCGCCTGCGCATTGAATTATAAAAATGGTCCATTGATCGCGATATTCAATAAGATGTATACTTTTCAGAGTATCTCAAGTATTTGTATTTATTAAGAGCCCGCATCTTGGACAGATTTTCAGGGTGCACTTCCGCCACATATATCTCAAGAACTACAAACACTACGCACTTGCGGTAAAATGCAATACATAAGTGATACCCTCAAAATTAGATATGCCTAATCAAAAATTGCAGAATAATTTCATTATAGAGCAATGATTGAATCAAAGCGTGCCCAATTTGATGGTTTTCATTGCTTAATTCCCGATAACCGAATAATAGTGGAGATAAATTACAAACGCACATCCTTAAGAGGCCGCAGGCGCTCGTATTTCACGCCGCAAACTCTCACGGCCGTAATTTTTGAGATATCAATGTGATTGTTTTTGCATTCTGTTGATAATTGAAAGAGGGAGGTTATCGCATTTACAGAATTTTGAACAAAAAATGTGTAATTTTTCAAATTCTTCAAATGGAAAATGAAAAAATTTCTAGTTTACGGAAACCTAGATATATATTTTTGAATACCGAAAAAAAATATGGACTGTGAAATATATCAAAAGTGTGAGTAAGGGAATTAACGGCGCTTACGAGAATATGAGTTCGGCGGGCTAGTCTATGGGCTGCGCCTAGCACACGATGCATGTTAAACTCGAGTCTGAAGCGAGCGAACAACGAGCGCGTGTAGCGCGCCTGCGGCCTCTTAAGTTCAACGTTCCTTATCAATATTTAAAATTATAATTCGCCTATATTTCCGTGGTTTCCCCAATTTCCTTGGCCAAAATGTGTCATGTAACTAGATTTTGTCCAAATTATAAAGCGAAAAACTCCTCCATCTAGCGATGGTTACTGGGATTCTTTCAATATTATCCCTTTCCAACTTTTCAACCCACAATCAAACTTGTGTCGAGCATTTTGAAGAGAAACATTCTCAGCTAAGATGCGGGCTCTTAAGGTCTAATCAAAACATGATTATATTTATAAACCAAGTCAAAATTATCAATAAGTGGCCTATAAATACTGTTGGAATGCAATCTAACGAGACTGATGAAGTGAATGGTACTGAACACAAATTGTCGTGAATAAAAAACAGTTGATATTTAATCTCAGGTCCTTAAGAGTCCACGGGAGTCGATTTAGCAAAATTTCAGTTTTTTGGTGATAACTTTTGAACGGTATGAGATATAAAAATTCTAATAAGTTAGAAACACAGATGATTATAATAGCTTCAAGATTATATAAGATATAACTATTCAAGTCATGTCGCATAACTGTCAAGAGTCGACAGCTAAAAAATGTATTATTTTAACTGTATACTCTTGACAGTCACGCGACATGGCTTGAATAGTTATATCTTATATAATCTTGAAGCTATCATAATTATCTGTGTTTCTCGCTTATTAGAATTTTGATATCTCATACCGTTCAAAAGTTATCACCAAAAAACTGATATTTCGCTAAATCGACTCCCATAGACTCATGAGAGCCAAGATATTCGTCTACACGTAGTAAGATTGTTTGACAAGGTATTCAATGAGCTTACTCTTGAACAACTCCATGTATCTATCTGGCCGACCAATAAGCCACGCCCATCACACGTGATTGATTGTTCAAATGTTCCAGGAACGGATCGGAGAGAGCATGGTAAGCGGGCTCAAGTCCTACGACTACACCTTCGAGAAGGACGCACTTGACAACGGTGTCAACAACCCCAAGAACAAGTGCTTCTGTCGCAACGACAAGTGCTTACCTTCCGGTCTTATCGACGTCACAGAGTGTTACTATGGTGAGTCAGACTCTCTCTCTCCCTCTCTCTCTCTCTCTCTCCATCTTTGGTGCTATCGTATGAGGCTTAGATGAGATTAGAGGAAGAAACATCTTCCGAGACGCGTGGCGGAGTGGTTAATACACTGAACCGTCATTCAGAAGACCGGTGCTTCATTCCCGTCATGGTTGACCATCCTGACAGAGGTTTTTCGTGGTTTCTCTCTGTCATTCAGGTCAATACTAAGATGGTTCCTTAACAACAGGTCACAATCGACTCCTTCCCACTATCCAAAAACAACTAATAGAAAAATACCTTCCATATCATCAACTTATCATCTCATATATCATCCACCGACGCCAATAGATCGTAGTCATCAGTATAGTGCGTCCTCAAACCCAATATGAATGCATAAAAGAAAAAGGAGAGAGGAATACATTGATATTACAGCTGTTCACAACCCACGAAATGAGCTTCATTCAATAGTATTAACCACAATTACCCACTTGGTGACGTCAAATATCAGAGCCACATTGAATTTTGAGATTCTTCAATGTGAATTTTAATGACATATTGTAATCAAGAAGACTGTTTTCGGACATTTTCTTGTCCGAATGTGTCTAAAAATAGAATTGTGGTTAATGCTATTGCAATTACACGAACAAGTTACCCTGCCAAGTCTTTTGTGAGGTTTTCGAAGAGATGTCTGATTCGACTTCGGTTTCTGAGGGTGTTTCATGTCTGCATCGCATGTTCATGTGTTCTGATGTGTTTACAGGTTTCCCGATCGCCGCGTCGTTCCCTCACTTCTACGACTCCGATCCAGCTCTGCTCGACATGGTCAACGGCTCCGTGCCCGTCAAGGAGAAACACGGAACCATCTTCAGGATAGAGCCGGTAAGACACTCACTCTCTCACTCTATCTCTCCATATCTTCCTCTCTCTCTCTCTCAAACTCACTCACTCACTCTTCCTCTCTCTCTCTTACTCACTAACTTTCTTTCACTCTCTCTTATTCTATCTGACTCTGACTCTCTCTCTTTCTCTCTCTCTCTCTCTCTCTCTCTCTCTCTCTCTCTGTCTCTCTCTCTCTCTCTCTCTCTCTCTCTATATATATATATATATATATATATATATATATATATATATATATATATATATATATATATATATATATATATATATATATATCTCTCTTAAACTCTCTCTTTCTCTCTGCCTCTCTTTCCCTCTCTCTCCCTCTATGTTCCTCCATATCCCTCTCTCCTACTCATTCCGTCCACTCCCTCTTTCTCTCTCTCTCTCTCTCTCTCTCTCTCTCTCTCTCTCTCTCTCTCTCTCTCTTTCTCTCTCTTTCTTATTTTCTCTCTCTCACTTCTTTCTCCATCTTCATCATCCCTTTCTCTCCCACTTTCTCCATCTCTCTCTCTCTCTTCATATATCTGTTCATTTATCTCTCTCTCTCTCCATCTTTTTCCTCTCTCTCACTTTCTTCTTCCTTCTTCCTTTTTGTCTCTCCTTCTTTCTCTCTCTCTCCTCCATGAATACAATCATTTTTCAAAATCACCTTCCACTCTGCTCATCTAGGAGTTATCTTGTCACCAGTACTGAAGTATCCATACTGGAGTATAACATATAAGAATAAAAGATTGACAAGTCTCACTTGTGCGATGTTACAGAAATCCGGCCTGCCGCTGGAAGTGGCCGTCAGGTTCCAGATCAACCTGGCCATAGGAGACGTCAAGTCGATATCCCGCGTCGACAAGTTCTCTGGCGTCGTCCTGCCGCTGCTCTGGACAGAAATAGTGAGTATCTCACTACTTGCAACATTAGCGATACTGTGGAACCTCGTTGCATGTTCCCGCTTCCACCGTTTTCCCGCTTCTTTTTATAAACTTCATCTCTAACTTTGACTTTATGTTCAACTTTGGTAGGCCCATCTCACTACTTGCAACATTAGCGATACAGTGGAACCTCGATGCATCGTTCCCGCTTCCACCGTTTTCCCGCTTCTTTTTATAAACTTCATCTCTAACTTTGACTTTATGTTCAAGTTTGGTAGGCCCATCTTACTACGTGCAACATTAGCGATACAGTGGAACCTCGATGCATCGTTCCCGCTTCCACCGTTTTCCCGCTTCTTTTTATAAACTTCATCTCTAACTTTGACTTTATGTTCAAGTTTGGTAGGCCAATCTCACTACTTGCAACATTAGCGATACAGTGGAACCTCGATGCATCGTTCCCGCTTCCACCGTTTTCCCGCTTCTTTTTATAAACTTCATCTCTAACTTTGACTTTATGTTCAAGTTTGGTAGGCCCATCTTACTACGTGCAACATTAGCGATACAGTGGAACCTCGATGCATCGTTCCCGCTTCCACCGTTTTCCCGCTTCTTTTTATAAACTTCATCTCTAACTTTGACTTTATGTTCAAGTTTGGTAGGCCCATCTCACTACGTGCAACATTAGCGATACAGTGGAACCTCGATGCATGTTCCCGCTCCCCCCTTTTTTCCGCTTCTTTTTATAAACCTCATCTCTAACTTTGACTTTATGTTCAAGTTTGGTAGGCCAATCTCACTACGTGCGACATTAGCGATACAGTGGAACCTCGTTGCATGTTCCCGCTTCCACCGTTTTCCCGCTTCTATTCAGGCCTATAAACTTTAAATCTAACTTCGACTTCATGTTCAAGTTTGGTAGGCCCATCTCACCACGTGCAACATTAGCGATACAGTGGAACCTCGATGCATAGTTCCCGCTTCCACCGTTTTCCCGCTTCTTTTTATAAACTTCATCTCTAACTTTGACTTTATGTTCAAGTTTGGTAGGCCAATCTCACTACTTGCAACATTAGCGATACAGTGGAACCTCGTTGCATGTTCCCGCTTCCACCGTTTTCCCGCTTCTTTTTATAAACTTGATCTCTAACTTTGACTTTATGTTCAAGTTTGGTAGGCCAATCTCACTACGTGCAACATTAGCGATACAGTGGAACCTCGATGCATAGTTCCCGCTTCCACCGTTTTCCCGCTTCTTTTTATAAACTTGATCTCTAACTTCGACTTTATGTTCAACTTTGGTGGGCCTATCTCACCACGTGCAACATTAGCGATACAGTGGAACCTCGATGCATAGTTCCCGCTTCTTTTTATAAACTTCATCTCTAACTTTGACTTTATGTTCAACTTTGGTAGGCCTATCTCACCACGTGCAACATTAGCGATACAGTGGAACCTAGATGCATGTTCCCGCTCCACCGTTTTCTCTTTTCTATTGATAAACTTTATCTCTAGCTTCGACTTTATGTTCATTTTTGGTATCTCACTACGCGCAAATAGGTATTATCTCAGATCTATGACTATCAATAACGTAACGGGATAAGCAACATGGCGGTTTCCTTTCGCACCATGCGTATATCAAAGGGATGCCGCCTCACAAATGTTATGATGATTTGCTGGTATTATTGTATGTTGATCTATACAAGTGATAGATGTAATGCAATCTGTGAATCCAGCTCTTTCCAACTGCATCAAACAATATTGGAATAAATTTCATTTTGATTGGCCAATCTAATTTTAAAATACGTCTGTAAAAGCATTTAGTCCCCTAGTCAAGAGCCCTACTGCTATATTTACCATTTGATAACTGGATAATTACTCATCATCTACGAGAAAGATCAGAATCAATGCAATTATACAACTATGTACTATATATTGAAATACGAGCCTAATACGTACAATTTTATTTGAAATTGCGAATCTCAGAAATGTACACGAAAGCGCGCTGATTCCATCATGGTGAAGACGGCCTAATGTTGAAAGGATAGGACTTACGCCATGTTGCTTATCCCGTTACGTTATTGATAGTCATAGGTCAGATTCATGAGGGATGAATGCCCATCCACTACTGAAATTGGGAGTAAACTCTGCATTAGCAACAATATTAGTCTAATGACACTCATGCATCCCGTTCACAATGCGATGAATTAACCATAGCGATTCAAAAGTGAGAGCAAGGTTTGCAAGGTTTGAAATAAGGCGCGCAACATTAGCAATACAGTGAAGCCTTGATGCATCGTTATCAGATAACCAAATAATTTTAGCCAGGGGGTAATCAGATGAGCGTAGCGAAGTCTCCATCCTACTCTTATAGGGCTTTGTCTGTGTTTTTTTTTTCTGTGGGCACTGCACAGGTCGCAGGGTTTAACTGATAAACATGAAACTTTTTTTGTACGGGCCAACTTTTTCAACTCAGAACTGTATGGTTTTTGGAATGAATCGGTTGGATGGATTTTGAGAAATATCATGTCAAAGTTTTCAAAAAAACTCATAAGATTAGGCTGAGTGAGAAAATTTGAAAAAATGAAACCTCTCCAAAAAAAAAAAAAATTCTCTGAGTGTTCAAACACGAATGATACACATAACCATCATTTTGTAAGCAATTCGAACCAGCTGTTTCGAAGAAAAAAATTCAAATAACTGTTTTTATACATCAAATATATGGAAATGAGCCAAGATTCACTGCTTCCTAGATTCGATATTTGCCCAAGCATTAAATATTCTTCATATTCGCCAAGGTGTGTAGAATACCAGAGAAGATGAAGTAGCAATTAAATGAAGTACAAAGTGTGTAGAATACCAGAGTCGATAAAGTAGCAATTGTAGGACTGTTATTATACCTTATTCAGATAACTCGCTCATCTTACAACGCATATTTCGCGTTTACCTAGTATAGTACAATTAGGTGAGAAAGGACATATTTATGAAACGAATGTAACCATTTTCAGCGTATGGACCACCTACCAGACGACATCGCCAACCTCTTCAACCTCTACCTCAACATCCTCCCCGTCTTACAAGACGGCGCCGTCTACCTCCTCTTCTGCACCGGCGCCGCTACTCTCCTCTACAGCATCATCAAGGCCGTCACCGGAAACCGCGAGTCGACCATCTCCATGCAGGGAACTTCCGGTGCCAGCCGACAGAAGCGCTGCAGTGCCTATCTGGACAGTGACGACAAAACTGGCACCGTCAATTCGAGAGAAATGGAACTGTATTATAGTTCGTTATTAAGTAATTTGAAAGAAAGTGATATAGTTTGATGGATATAGATTTTATATATCGTTTATGAATGATATTATTTTTATATTCACATACAAATAATCTATTTTTGTATGAATCTGAAGTAACTTTCAATGGATATGATCACTCACACCTTGAAACTTGAGTATTATATAGGATAAAAGCTATATGGCTACGTAACTCATGCTATTCCCCAAAGCAGACCCTCTCGGAGCTAACTTACATGAGGGTTAATTGAGTGCAGATGAGAAGTTCGAATTAAATTGTGAATCGGTGAAGTTTCGTTCCTCGAGGTTCAATCGATTGAATAATGTACTGCTTTACAACGAAACCACGAGACATTTTGATATATAGGAGAAGTCAATGTAGATAGAAGAAACGATGTGAGACATATATTTCATATGGAAGACGTCCATGTAGACAAAAGAAAGGATAAAGAGAGAAAAAATACGTGAATACCTGTATTTTATTCTCCGTTTTATTGCAAGAAAATACAATGATGTAGATAGAAGAAACGATGCAAGAGAAATATTTCATATAGAAGAAGTCCATGTTTACAAAAGGTATGCTGCGCGAGAAAAAATACGTGAATACCTGTATTTTATTCCCCGTTTTATTGCAAGAAAATACAATGAGATTCATAAATTTGAGAGAAAACAATATGATGGATAGTGCAATATAGAAGAAATGAGAGTTATTTGTACTGTGGTAATACCAAGTAAATTATAACTGATTGTACATCTCTGGAACGCTGCTTCTTATCCATGGGTACGATATCTTTGATCAAAAGTTGAATGAATCTCCAAAATTATCGGTGATATTCTTACCATTGGTGTATCCATGTGACGAATCAGAAGTGTCACATTATAGAGATGATTTAGTAGCATCACTTCTATACATAAGCAATAGAAGAACTTGCTGCGATTGTGAGATGCATTTTGACTATCTAAGAACCTAGTCTGTGCTCTGACAATAATAACATTGACTCCTCCCAAGTCGACGACAGCGCTTTTTGACTGCGGTGTCTATTCTCCGTATTAGAATGATATCACCAAACAAGTGAAGAACCTACATAATCTCCTATTGGTTGCCAGAAGTAACTTATGTGCGCGCGCAACTGTATGTAGTACGATGCACGGACACCAGAGGAGTGATTTGACGTGCGCATGCTCAAGAGATGCTATTGAAGCATAACCAAGCTCTGCTGAATATATTGTGAGCATTCACATTACTTGTTATATCGATTGTGATGCTAACTCACTCTCAAGACCTTGATCTTTGATCAAACTACAACAAAGTTGAACAGAGAGTTGAACAGAGAGTTGAACAGAGAGTTGAACATAGAGTTGAACAGAGAGTTGAACAGAGAGTTGAACAGAGAGTTGAATAAAGAGTTGAATAAAGAGTTGAACAGAGAGTTGAATAGAGAGTTGAACAGAGAGTTGAACGGAGAGTTGAACAGAGAGTTGAACAGAGAGTTGAACAGAGAGTTGAACAGAGAGTTGAACAGAGAGTTGAACAGAGAGTTGAACAGAGAGTTGAACATAAAGTTGTACAGAGAGTTGAACAGAGAGTTGAATAGAGAGTTGAACAGAGAGTTGAACAGAGAGTTGAATAGAGAGTTGAACAGAGAGTTGAACAGAGAGTTGAACAGAGAGTTGAACAGAAAGTTGAACAGAAAGTTGAACAGAGTTGAATAGAGAGTTGAACAGAGAGTTGAACATAGAGTTGAACAGAGAGTTGAACAGAGAGTTGAACAGAAAGTTGAACAGAGAGTTGAACAGAGAGTTGATAAAATCAGAAACAAAGTTGACTTTCTAGTTTGATTTTAAGTGTCTTTTGAACGATTCGGTTAATGTATAATTGTCACTGGTGATGATTTGGTTTACAAATTAGAAGTTATACAGATATTGTCGATGAGAATGTTAACTGAAGTCAAGAACCGGGAAAAAACATTCTCCGGTTCCAATTCTGGTTTCCGGTTCCGGTTCGGGACGATGTTACGAATTTGGAACTCATTTCTGAACCTTGTGACTGTCGTTTTATATTCTCTCATTTATGGATATATAGAAGAAAGGAATATTTTTTTTGTATTTTGTATTTGATAATATCAGGCTCAACATGAACTTCACTCTGAGATTGAATTCAAAAATAGGTGATCAGAAGTTAGAGATCATTCACACCAGTTATGGAGTACAAGAATGTGAACTCGGGAATCTGAGACTCATTTCTACTCGGTATTCTTTATCAAAAAATCTAAACTAACTAAAATCACGAATTGAGAATATTATCTTTCTCAATTATTGATTCCGTCCTCGTGATTGGTCAGGGGACCAATATATAGATGATTGAAACCGTCGATGATGTTGTTAATGATTTGTCGGAAAGAACATTGCAATGTCAATCATGCAGTGTTCAGCATTGCAATTCGCTGTATATATACGCCTTGAGGTCAAGACTGCAGGACTGAATCTCATATAATTTTCGATAAAAGAAGAGTCTGAATTTCATTGATGGATACCAGAAAATGTGTCTATTAAAAAACAGAAGAACAATTTAGCATTTGAACGACAATATGTTTACTTCGTGAACAGTTGAAGATGTTATTTTCTATCGGGAAGACTTCAGCAATCAAGAATATGCCGTCCAGATTTGAGGAATTTCTGGAATAACGACGGAAAAGAAGAAAATTCATCCGAATGAAATAGTGGCGAAAAATACGACTTTGAATTATTGAAAAATGTGAAGTTTTTTAGGAAGTGTTTTCGAATATTTAATTCACATATTCTCATGGATAAACAATAAATAATTGAACTGAGATATATAGATGAAAAAAGCCCCAAGGCAAGTGCAACAGTTTATCCTGGGATGTTGATGGATTCTCAAATTCAAGGTCATCACATCCATGAATTATAAATACTATAAAAAAAATACTATCGACTAATTTTCCGAATAAGTTGGAAAAAGAACCGAAATCAAAGTGTGTACACCACAGCCTTCTTTATTCAAATCATTCATTTCTTATACTGCCCTTTCACTCGGGCTATTTGGACGGGTTCGCGCATATTTGCTCGCGCAGGCAAAAATGACGTCATGGTCTGGTATGTACTGCACCCTGGTATCTAAAGTTCCAACTTCGAACAATTGTCATTCTTTTCAACTGTCATTCTTGTCACAATATTCTGTCAATTTCTCGCGATGTTATTGAGGTTATGTCATATCTACATTTTGGCGAGGGCCTATAGGCTTACCCAGATTTAGACGTGAACGATATTTATGTTGACCCAAGCAATGAACATCATTCAAGAACTTGTCCCGGTGATATTCCGGATTCGTTATATTATTGAATAAAATCTTTCATATCATTTATCATCATAAACAAAGTTACAAGTTGGTGAACTCGCGAAGTCACGGCCTAATAGAATGCGTGCGTAATTTAAATCATCTTACGGAAATTCCCAAAGTTATTCGTATTTTCGCAGATATGACACTTCAAACAAACTGATTTACTTGAACATCTTTGGAAAGTGACGTCATGGTCTGGAAACAACGGCACCATCGGCGATTTTGTGAACTAAAATAATTGGACATCGGTTAACATGGGAAGCATACCCTGAGTGAAAGGGCAGTATCAGAGAAGAATGATCTGAATAAAGAAGGCTGTGGTGTACACTATCATAATTTTCTTTCCTAATTATTTTATATGGAAACTCGTCCGTAACAAAGAACATTTCCTGCGTTTTCCTAATTATAAGACAGTGAGCTGATTCGATTACTAGAAATGAGAATGCAAGAAAAATAAAAAATATTGTAAAATAAGATTATGTTCACGCCCGAAATGGTCGACTGTTAAAAGGTCTAGTATAACAGTTTCTGGTACAATTCTAACTGACAGTGAAGTAATCAGCATGTTAACGCATCCTCTATATTTTCATTAACCATCAGAATTGACGACTCAGAAAGGGCGTGGCTTCACCAGTCGGCCAGTTGGATCATATCATTTGTAGTCATTTCAAGATACCCCGATTGGATATTTAAATTTGACTACAGTTCTAACAACCCTGTTGATTGAACGGTATGATATCTAACGTCACGGGGGCGGAAAATAGGAGTCGTCAAAGGCCTCATTTCACCAACTATTAACTGGAGTTTAAACCCGGTTTGAATTTTTAATCCAGGTTTATATTTAGGAAGCCGTTTTATGAAGCCTAAACTGGGATTAGATTTGACCTAAACTGAGCTTATATCATTTTAATACGATTTCTTAAACCCAGTTTATCATTAAACCAAGTTTTACAAAGTCAAGTTCAAACTGAAGTTGTTGACACCCGCCCCTGTACTGAGGCCTGGTATTACCAAGTCCAGTTAGCCTTTATCTGACAGTTCAAACTTGTTATCACCATGGTTACCTGTGGTATTTGTTTTCACCAACTCTCAGATAAATACTAACTGGCCTTGGTAATACTGGGCCTAAGTGGAGAAAGACTGGACCGAAGCATGATAGCCATAATCTCAAGGCCGAAGTTGAACAAAAACTGATGGAATTTGAAAATACAGAAGAATACAATCGCTATGAAAGAGTTACTCTCATATTATCAGCAAGCAATAATCTTATTATTATTCTAGTCATAGGAGTGTTGGGTATATGAGTTGAAAGAAGCGGCTTGAGGACGATGTTACTCTCTGAGAATAGTTCGGGTAAAAATATTCTCAGACTTTACAGACAAACATAGATGTTAATTTCAAATTGTGTTTGATATGTTTTCATCCGATATTCATATGAATATATATATATATATGTATATATATATATATATATATATATATATATATATATATATATATATATATATATATATATATATATATGTATATATATATAAATATATATATATATATATATATATATATATACATATATATATATATATATATATATATATATATGTATATATATATATATATATATATATATATATATATATATATATATATATATATATATATATAATATATATATAATAAATATATACATAATATATATATATATATATATATATATATATATACATATATATATATTTATATATATATATATATATATATATATATATATATATATATATATATATATATATATATATATATATATATATATATATATATATATATATATATATATATATATATATGTATAACCACTTGGAGAAGAAACGAATCGGAAATGAGAATGTGAGATTATATTTCATTCACATATCATATAGATTTGATTCACTTCTACAATCATCTTGAACACTATTTCTCATCAATGAATATATTCCGTATGTTTGAAATATATTTCATTCGATAGTTTTTTCCAATTATTTGGAATTAGAATTTTTATTCATCCTTGATTCTCTGTTGAAATCCATGGATGATAATTACTGACTGTGGATATTCGAATTGATGATCTATTGCCACTAGGCCTACTTATCATATGTGGCTGTGGTATATTTTAATATTGTACAACTACAAGACTTGAACATTGAGAATTTCGGGTTCGAATCACCGGAATTTTGTACAAGGTATCTCAATGTTCAATACACCACGGAGACTAATTGACATGGCATATTGACTTCCAATTGATATTGACTGATATTTGATTCCGCTGAAAATGAATACACTCAAACACTTGAAGACTTCTAATTCCCTCATTCATATGTATATGAGGGCAATATTTGAAAAAAGAGAAAAAAAGAGAATGAATATATATATATATATATATATATATATTTATATATATATATATATATATTCAATATATATATATATACATATTCATGAATATATATATATGTATATATATATATATATATATATATATATATATATATGTATATATATATATATATATATATATATATATATATATATATATATATATATATATGTATATATATATATATATATATATATATATATATATATATATATATATATATATATATATATATATATGTAATAGATATATGTTTATATATATATATATATATATATATATATATATATATATATACATACATTTATATATATATATATATATATATATATATATATATATATATATATATATATATATATATGATATATACATATTCATGAGTATAAATATTCATCCGTTGAATGTAGTAAATCAGGCGCTAAATGACCTCGCTGTCGATGCGCCTTAAAACCCTAATATTCATTCATTCATGTAGTAAATGACGAGGATGATGGAGGATGTGTATTCTAGGAATACTTGAATGAAAGCAGATTGTGAGAATACCTATGTTGAATTGCTCAATATATTGTTTTGAAATCTCTAATAGACGTAAAATGAGGACTGATTTGTAAATATTACCCAATAACATAGCTTTAGTGGCAGATTGGATATTCTGATTGAAATCATACACCAAATGTTTGGATCAAATGTTCATTACGGATTGATCGTAATGGAGATAATTTCTAAGCCAGGATGAGTTCAGGAATATCGAACGATAAGGTTATGCATTTCTCTGAATATGTCTGATGTACTATAACCTTAAATTTTCCTAATTTTGTATTGTTATAATCCTAGTTATATATCAATTAACATAACATTTGAAAATTACAATTACCCAAGAAGTATAATTCATTTATATTCAATAATATGTACATGTTGTATTTATATTTAGTGTGAGATTCTATTGTCTCTATTTGTATATATATCATTTTGTAAATAATAACCGAAATAGGAATAAAGAATGGGATGTATTGTTCCCTAATGTACTGATGATCGCGTTCTGATTCTTCCAGAATGTTCCCATCTTCTTCCAGGGTCTACCTGATTATTTGATAATTTGAAATCATAGAATGGATGAATTCAGGTTATCCGCTTCATTTTCATTGAATGAGCGAAACGTAGACTCATTGTTGATTATCATGAGCCTACTTGGAAAGACTATCATATAAATTGATGTATATATAAAAAAAATAAAAAATATATATATATATAGTATACATATATATATATATATATATATATATATATATATATATATATATATATTCATATATATATATATATATATATATATATATATATATATATATATATATATATATATATATATATATATATATATATATATATATATATATTCATTATATATATATATATATATATATATATATATATATATATATATATATGTATATATATATATATATATATATATATATATATATATATATATATATATATATATATATATATATATATATATATATATATATATATATATATATATATGGATGAATATTATTGTTTCGGGTATTTCCGTCGTGTAATGAAAGAGAAAAAGACATTTAAATATTTAAATCTTTTAACAATAATATTCATCCAAATATACGTCGTGAAAGCTTCAAAACTATAATATATATATATATATATATATATATATATATATATATATATATATATATATATATATATATATATATACACATATATATATATATATATATATATATATATATATATATATATATATATATATATATATATATAAACATATATATATATATATATATATATATATATATATATATATATATATATATATATAAATATATATATATATATATATATATATATATATACATATATATATATATATATATATATATATATATATATATATATATATATATATATATATATATATATATATATATATATATATATATATATACATATATATATATATATATATATATATATATATATATATATATTTATATATATATATATATATATATATATATATATATATATATATATATATATATATTATTGCGTGGTCTGGGAGTCAAATGAAATGTAATATTTTGCTGATTCTAGCTTATTCTTATCTAGCTTATTGATATGAAAAGAGACGCTATGAAAAAAGAGCCATACTGATTTTTTCTCTGGTCAAAACTCTGTTTCTTCAATGCCCACTCTTTGTCATGTATGAGTTTGGACATTCAGACGATCCTACCATCCATCCATAGTCCTAATTGGGGAAAAATGATTTCGTATCAAGTTTCAATCTATATGGAGAGAAATTCTATATATAATTAATTTCATTTAATGGTGAATCCAACCATATTGTGGCTACAAATGCAGGTTATCTATGGAATTATGAAACACACATTTTTCTATTTGATCCAATGTTCAGCTTATTCTGCAGAAATTGAATTCACACCAAAAGTTTTGTCAAGATGGCTTCTCACACTTACATAAAATACAAAGAAAACATTCTCTATCTCCATACAGCGTGTTGAAATATTAGAAAACAATAATGAAGAACTGGAACTATTCTTCACATCAGTTTGAAATGAGAAAGAGTAACTCATTTTTGTTCCTTCCCTATCAGAGAATTGATATATCATACCGTTCAAAAGTGATCACCAAGAAAAATTTCATTTTAGCTACATCTCAAAGAGTTTTCAAAGAACCTTGCTTCAATTTTACCAGAGACTTTTGTATCTAACTTTGTTAACGAAGTTAGATACTAAGGTCTTTGATTCCACCCAAACTAATCGGTCAGGAACGCCGTGATTTTGGCAGAGAAACAACAATGTTCAATATTTGTTTCTTCTTTCTGGAAAAAATATACCACCATCTCGATTCCGCGGTGCATCGCACTATATTAAACAAATTCTCGTCATTTATGAAATAATGGATCACTTATTTTTCTAGTCAATCTAATTTTTAACTAATTTATTAGAACTTTGATTCACGCTGAGAGTTTCGTTCGACATGACAACTCCGACGAAAAAGGTAAGCCTTTGCTCTTTGTCTTTTTTAATGTCCAATTTTTGTCGTATGCCCATCCAAACGATTCAAATGGTGGGAGAGAGGGGGATGGGGGTAGCTGCATAAGTTGATATGAGGAAATGAATCAAAGTATGGAGGTAGGTGGGGTCATGATAGAGCGGTAGTTATAAATGAGGCTAGATTAGATGTCAGTAAATTCTCTTTCCTGAATAGGACAAGTAGAGACTGGAATGGGCTGGTAGAAGTGTTTTTGAGAGGGATGAAATGGGGTTGAAGTTATTCCGTCAGAGGGTTAGGGAGGCGTTGAGATAGGGATAGTTAGGGAACTTGCCACCGCGCATTTATGTACGATTGCAATAGTCTTAAAATAATGATGATAATAAAGTCAGAATGAGCTCATACTGACCCCAGATGACAATGATTATTGTTTGCTCAATGACCTCACCGATTGCTAGGTTATACGGGGGTACGAATGAGCAGGTGATTATGAAACTATAAAGTGATGATAAGTGGAAGGAAATTCACTAAAACCCATGCCTTATGCGGGACTCAAACCCACGCCCAACGATGACTTCAGTTTCTGAAGCGGTGCCTCAGCTGACCGAGCTACCGGGGGCAGACTGACCCTAGATTTGGGCCAGCTGTGTGTACATTGACAGTAAAAACTGGCGATAATATGGCATCCTATAATCATCGAGCTATCGGTGTACGTCACAACATGTGAACGTTGCTATTGACCACCCTCGGTAGCTCAGTCAGCTGAGGCACAACTTCAGACATTGAAGTCACCAATGGGCGTGGGTTCCAGTCCTGCATAATGCATTGGTATTTGTGAACGTTCTTTCTATTTGATATTTGATTTGATATTTTTATTCATCCTTGGGAATTGGCATTACATATGCAATTATATGACAAGTCAATAATGAATATATAAATAATACATACAAACATACCAAGCTTTTCCGATCTACGACAAACAATGTTTTGATACTAGGCAAACGCGAAATATGCGTTGTAAGATAAGCGAGATATCTGAATAAGGTATAATAACAGTCCTTCATTTGCTACTTTATCGACTCTGGTATTCTACACACTTTGTCCTTCATTTAATTGCTACTTCATCTTCTCTGGTATTCTACACACCCTGACGAATATAAAGAACAGGTAATTCTTGGGCAAATATCGAATCTAGGAAGCAATGAATCTTGGCATATTTCCATACATTTGATGAATAAAAAGAGTTATTTGAAATTTTTTCTCCTAAACGGCTGGTTCGAGTTGCTTAAAAAATGATGGTTATGTGTATCATTCATGTTTGAAAACTCAGATTTTTTTTGATTTTTTTCGGAGAGATTTCATTTTTTCAAATTTTTTTACCCGGCCTAATCTTATTAGGTTTTTGAGAACTTTGACAGGATATTTCTCAAATTCTTTTCAACAGATTCATTCCAAAAACTATACAGTTCTAAGTTGTAAGAGTTTGACCATACAAAAAAGTTTCATGTTGATCAGTCTACCCATGCCACCTGTACAGTGCTTACAAAAAAAAACACACAGATAAAGCTCTATGAGAGTGGGATGGAATCTTCGCTACGCTCATCCAACAAAACTAGACAAACAACATTCTGCACATGTATACAAACACATTAAAATATTGTTCAATGAACAAAAAATGAATGACATTTATTGTCATCACTCCATATTTTCATAATCACCTGCTCATTCGTACCCCCGTATAACTCAGCTGTTGGTGGGCTCGTTAAGCAAACAGTAATTATCAATCGTTGTTTCTGTCGTTGTTACGCACACCCTGAATCAACCTCAAGGTCTAACCTCCATTACCTAAAGGTCACGGAAAAATTATGAGTTTGTGTCAGTCAATTCGTTTTGATGTGCTCGATAATAATATCTAAACAGATGATAGGCTAACAAGGATAAATTTCGAGATATATTAATTCAAATACTGGATGTTTCCCTATCATTCAACACTTGACCTTCAAATTTCAAGCATTTTTTGGTTGAGCGAAGCGAAGACTCAATTTCACCATACCCGAAAAAAAGTCCTTTTTTTTTCTCTTTTTTTTTTTTTGTTCGCGCTCTACAGATCAGACAAAAATTCGAAAATAGTCGAAACTTAGCACACACAAGTATCATTATCTAATTCGATACTGGATAGTTTTGAGGTGCGATCGGTTGAACCACTTCTGAGAAAACTCATTTCAAAGTTTTCCAAAATCTTATAAGAATAACTCAGATACAAAAATTCAGGAAACATATTTTGTCCGAGAGAATTCAAATTCTCAAGGAATTCTAATCTGATAATGATACACATTATTCCGAACTTTCACTCAAATCGAATCAGCCGTTTTGATGTAAAAAAATATATAATGTAATTTTTGTAAATCACTCAAAGCTGTTGAGATACCAATCAAATCCAAGCCACAGGTGTCACCACTTGAGTAAACGATTGAAACAAAGCCTTCTTTATCATCATAGAAATTGAGGACAAATAAGATAGCAGTGAAGTAATGGTTTGGATCTCAAGGTGTGTATATATATATATATATATAATAACCAATCCAAAGATGAGTTGATATGTTCCAGCTCATCCATCAACGCGGCACCACATAACGCGTTTTCCTAGTGATAGTCATATGGAATAAATCTGATCCATCTTTTATCGAGTCATAATTCACAAATCTCGACAGTGAGAGTCCGCACCGGCTCACCGGTTCCTGAACCCAATTTGAATAATTACATGGAGTGTTGAAGACTACGTATACCATGAGGTCGGAAAACGGTTCAGGCAAACCGTGCTAGACTGAAACGGTTCACAGATGGTGATATCCCTGTCGGTTTGGGTGTAAAATACTTCAGTTCCAACCCAGTTTAAAAAGTGGATTGAAAAACTCGATACGATTGATATACACGTCGAACCGATTCAAAGCAAGGCTTTCTATATCATTTTGATAATATAGAAGGCCTTGCTCAAGGTAACCTCGAACGATTCACAAGGCGCTCCTGATATATTCAAAATGGCTGGCGTTGAAACGTTTTGCTGAAGTGTTTTCGAATTGTACTGATATACACTCATTTGTTGAACCGTTTCAGCATGAATCAGTTTGCCTGAACCATTTCCCGACCTTGTGATATACGTAGTCATTGTCTCCTCTTTCAGGTCGCCTGCGAGCGATGCGAGAAATACCTAGACATGCGGCAACGCGAGCTCTGGTGCCGACGCGCGACGCTGCGTCAGATCGACGAGGAGGAGCTCGTTAAGAACTACGCCTACCACAGCGTTCTCAACAGCCTGCCGTATCCGTCGACCAATTCCGCGCCCGACACGAATCAATGCGTTCCCCTCGCGGCCGACAGCAGTATCGTCAGCAAACGATCACCGGGTCTTGCCAAACGGGGACTAGGCCGCGCCAAGCGGGCCAGATCTCGCGCCAAACGGGTACGATCCCCCGCAAAACAGGCACGATCCCACGCGAAACGATCACCAGGCCCCGCGAAACGGGCACCAGGCCACGCGAAACGGGCACCAGGCCCCGCGAAACGAGCAGAAGGCCACGCGAAACGAGCAGCAGGTCCCGCGAAACGAGCAGCAGGCCCCGCGAAACGGGCACCAGCCCGTCAACGTGCTCGTCATGACAGTCCCCAAATAGACGAGATGGCCATCAAGTTCATACAGAATGTCGCCGCCCCGTACTACGAACAAGTCGGCGACACAAACCGTCCGTATTTGATCGACGAAGAACTGAAGTGCCTGATGGAGGAATGGACCAAGGACTGTCCCACAGAAGAGGACTGGAAAAAGAGCGGCTCAATGAGGATGAAGGATTGCGAGAAGAGAAAGGAGATTGGGAGCAGAGCCGAAGAAGATATGGAAAATCCGAGGGAATTGAGAAGTGGTAGGAGAGTGATTGGAAAGGAAAATATTTCTCCCGAAGGAATGAACGCGTCATTTAAGGATGACATGTCACCAGATTTAGGTATGAGTGGGAATTTGGGCAATCTGAACAATTCGGATGAGAGTTCAATAATCTATGGCAATCACCAGACATCATACGAATTCGATTCGTTCAGGCAAGACAATCTAGAACCATCCAAGGGGGATAATGTACTGGAATTGAATCGAGGAATTCCAGGGCACTTTGATATCGAAAGGGACTATCGGGAATTAATGGACAGGAGCGGTTTATTCGAATCTGGATGTAATGGTGCTAATGCGGATTCATTTGGATCTGGCGAAGGAACAGGTGGGGATGAATCGCGATTTGGGATATGTAGAGAGAACGGGGAGGATTTAGAGGATATGGATTCTTCCGAAGGTGGGCCTATGGATTTCCCGGGATCCGGAACAGAAGGGGAATATAGGGATACATCCGGTACATTGGGTGGAACAAATCAATGTGATGACGATACATCTAGCAATGATGAAACGTATTCACGGAGTGCCATACCTTCCGACACCTCCATGCAGCTTGACTCGACCAACACCAACCTGGAAGGAGAGAGAAGTCTCATCCAAGAAAGATGTGGCTTTCTCGAATTCGTAGACGATCGCAAAGAAGATTGTAACAAGAAGCATGATTCCACCAATTTCATCGGTATCGGCGAGGAAGAGAATGTGGGAGCGGAGAAAAAGTGTTCATCAGTGGATCAGGTGAGAAGAGAGCGATCGCAAGAAGTGGACAAAGTATCGCACAAAGGCGTGCTCAACGAGGCTAGAAGGAGAAAAAAGTGCGCTCTATTGGTCGGAGGAAAGAAGAGGGAACGATCCGCGTCTAGGAGCACACACAGAAGAAGAAGGAGGAGAACATCTTCTGGACATTCGAAGAGATCCACGTCCAAAAGCAGATCGGGAAAGAAGCACGCGAAAAATCATCGAGTTAGAAATAAAAAGATGAAGACGGAGCCGGATGACTATAATACCGATAAGGATGTCAACCGTGAAGGGAGATCAGGAAACAACAGTGAGGGGACAGATGACGACGATGACGAGGCTTCTGATGGAGGAATCGGAGAGGAGGAAGATTACGAGAATGCGAGCGAGAAACATTGTTGTTTGCTGGATGACGACGAGGATGATGACGTGAGCATACCGGAGCCGAAGAAGGGTGCGGCGGGGATCAAGGGGGGAAAGACGAAGACGGAAGGCGAGGAATTATCTGTGGCCTGCATGAGAGACGCCATGGGGTTTGCCTACTTCATCAGCTGTCTTCAGGCGGTGAGTATTGTCAAATAGTCTTTACTAATCTGTGTTCACTAAAGATTAGGAATAAAATCATCACAACACTCACACGATAAATGTATACATTCATGAGCATAGCTAGAGAGGATATATACTGGGAAAGATAGAGACCAACTAGGTGACAGTTTTCTATTGACTACTGAAATATCTCTCGTATGGACGCCAAGTTTGATCCAGAATTACATTTATTTATTTATTTATCCAATAATTCCTTTCAACCCTCTTCCATCATCAGTTTACAATCAGGGGGCGAATTCAGGTAGACTTTACTCTCTTAAATAGCTGTCTTATCGTGAATATAAGACAGAGCTAATTCGAGTACCTTTTTGATGTCGTATATGACCATTCACGATGTGTGAATTCAGGCGAATGACTGTAGCTGTCGTATTAAATTTACGCTAGCTTGAATTTAAGAGAGTGAAAAAGGTACCTGAATTCGCCACCAGCTTACTAAATTCGGATCAGATATTTTAGTTAGTGTACCAGATTGCATTAGATCGTTCGGGAAACAGCCTCAGATGAAAGTTCTGACATCTCATTCACCAACTGGTTGGTTAACGTCTCTTTTGTACCAAAAATTTTGACAAAAAATGGCGTCCTGCGCGGGAATTGGTCATTTTCATCCCCATCCGCAGTATCTAGCTTCTCCAGTATGAGTCAGCCGGGACAGCCGTAAATTATACTTACACATCGGAATTTTGGATCATACGGTTCAAATACTGAGACTAGACAGCCGGTCGCTATGGTTAGCATACTGGTCAGCATGTCAGCCGTTTCTACAAAACAACACTAGATAGAGAGCAGTGATCTTTGGTTCTAAGGAAAGTCCTCAGGAAAAGGAACGTGTTTTCGAATCAGTGAAGTCGCAATCTCCAACCGGCCAACCAAAGCAAACCTTGATAGATCTTGGTACCTAAGCCCGTATTACACGGGGAATGGTTGCAATTGAATGCAATCATTCGGTTCCTCAAGGTCACTCCAAACAGCCGAATGACCACCAAATGATCACACAACCAAATGGCCGGGCTGGTTAAATGGTTCACAGCCTCCTTGAGGAACGGCCTGCTTGTCACGATTTACAAGAAGTTGAGAATTGTTTGAATTGTTTGAACAAAATTGTCCAGAATTAATTTCTATATTTTATCATCATGAATAATTTCGATCACGAACTGCAAAATAAGAGGAATTTTCAACTTCAAACGTCACTGATGACAATATTGACTGTTGATGTAATTTGACAAACGTCAATGTTTTGACATTGAGATCAGCTGTTCGTTATTTGGTTTCCTATTGGATGAATCGGATCACGTGGGCTCTATTCAGTGAATGCAACCCGAGAATATAGAACTATTTCCAATTGCGTCAATTGAACTCTATTCAAACAGCCAAATGGAGGTGAGTCATCTGCGCTTGCGCTTATCAATTGCAACCAACCCATTCGGGCTATTCAATCACCGTGTAATACGGGCTTAACGTTGTCTCTGTTTTGTTGGACTTGCCAGGAGCTGAGGGTGACTTGCCAGCGGTACACGGTGACTCAGTTGGAGAACTTTGCCAGCCGCGCGTGGGACAGGCTCAAGCCCATGGAGAGGAGGAACTTCATCCTCGGCGCGGAGAAGGCGATGAAGCAGGTGAGCCACTGATCTATGTTCATATTATTATTATTTATCATTTATTCATTCAGTTCTTTACATAATACAATGTTTGAACAATAGAATAGTAGGACTCACATATAACATTTAACAAACTATGACAAGTGTTAGGTGAGTAATAATAGTTTAATAAGGCCCAGTTTTACCAATCTTAGTTGGGGTGCCAATCCACTAACTATTAATTAGGGGCACGAAAATAACATATGTAACCAATGGTGATAACAAGTAAATCCACCAACTGTTGCCTAATCCAGTTTCGTAAAACCGGGCCCAAGTTATACATAAACTCTATTTTTATATTTCATGATTTTTCAATTGTATGATTGATTTGTGATAGTCCTATGCTCATCGATAAGGTTATACGAATATTATAATTATTAATTAAATTGAATGATATTAGTGAATAATTACATATATTTTAATGGTTTGCAACATATTTATTCTTCTGTTGTTGAAGATATTCTTCCATATTATAAAAAACCTGGTCTGTAAGATATCTACCAAGCTCAATTTGAAATCGTGAAGAACCTTTTAATTCTTTTATACCACTAGGAAGCCTATTGAATATATATATATATATATATATATATAGTGTTACACGATGTAGTGACTAGTGACCCATTCTGTCATAATATGAAAAAAGTGACTTTACTTGGGTCTTGAAAGTGAAATATTCTAATTTCATCCATTCTATTCAGAATTAAGTGCTGAGGAGTAACGTGTGAGCAAAACTAATTATACATTGAAATAATATCTCACATCGCTTCTTTTTTTCAGGCTGATAAAAACGAACATGTAAACAACAAGCGGAGAAGGCTGTGAGGTCGCGGAAAAGTGTTTCAGACCATCTGAGAAAGAGACTGGACAATTTTACTGATCGATCATTCACAGTGAAGATGGGTTCACCTCCAGAGAGCCGTTATGTGAAATGAGAATTCACGATTGTCATAAGTGTATCCTCATTCAAAGTGTTTGAATGATGTAAATTGATCAAGTGTACTAAAAATACAATAAACTCACGTACATGTTTCATCTTATTAGCAAAACGCTTCATGTGCTTCCGCCTTGATGGCTATAACCTATGACTATCAATAACGTAACGGGATAAGCAACATGGCGGTTTCCTTTCGCACCATGCGTACATCAAAGGGATGCCGCCTCACAAATGTTATGATAATTTGCTGGTATTATTGTGTGGTAATCTATACAAGTGATAGATGTAATGAGATCTGTGAATCCAGCTCTTTCCAACTGCATTAAACAGTATTGAGATACATTTCATTTGAATTGGCCAATCTAAATTTAAAATACGTTTGTAAAAGCATCTAGTCCCCTAGTCAAGAGCCCTACTGCTATATTCACCATTTGATAACTGGATAATTACTTATCATATACGAGAAAGATCAGAAACAATGCAAGTACACAACTATGTACTATACACTGGAATACGAGCCTGATACATACGATTCGATTTAAAATTGCGAATCTCATAAATATACACGAAAGCGCGCTGATTCCATCATGGTGAAAACGGCCTAATGTTAAAAGGATAGGACTCACGCCATGTTGCTTATCCCGTTACGTTATTGATAGTCATAGATATAAGCTAGAATATTATCATCATATCTTTGGTTGGTCAAATATATTCACCTTGAGATTCAAACATTTACCTCACTGCACTCCTATTTCATTCAATACTCATTCTGATTTATTTCTTCATTGGTAAAAGGTTTTGACCCATCGTTCTGAACTAATTAGTGACAATATTGCTCGGAAATAATTAGTATTTTAATAGCTGCGAGCGAAATGATGTGATACGTGATGATCCTTGTTACATCCAAACGGCTGATCCGATCCAAGTGAAAAGTTGGGATGATGTATCATTATTATTTTGAAATTCCGCTTATTTTTGAATTCTCCCGAAATTATTATTTGTCATGCTGTTTCACTTTGCTGACCAACATGGCCTCAGAAAGTGTGAATGTACATTTACAGTGGCGTTCACAACTATCAAGAAGATCCTTGACGCTAAAGACGATGAACAGTATTCAGTTGGGGTATTTTCCCACCTAGCGGAAGCGTTTGATACTGTTACCTATGGGATACTGCTTGAAAAAAACTGGATTCTCACGGTATCAGATCTCTTGATTCGTTCAAATTCTACCTCAGTGATCGAGCTCAATGTATACATGTATTATCGTCTAGTTTCAGTGAGCTCTCTTCATGGAGAAAAACTCACATTTGGATTACCCCAGGACTCCATTCTTGATCCTATGCTTTTTTTCTTTTCTTTTTTTGTACCTCATGGGTTTCACGAGTGTCTGTATGACTCCCATTGTGAAGAGATGAGATGAGATAATGGGAAGGAAGCGGTATATATTAATGATCTATTCATACCTCAGAAGCCCGCATCTTGGCTGAGAATGTTTCTCTTTAAAATGCTCGACCCAAGTTTGATGTGCGTTTAAAAGTTTGGTTAGGGTTTTAAAAATGGAAAGGAGATTATATTGATAGTGTTCCCGTAACCACCGCTAGATGGAGGAGTTTTCCATTTGATAATTTTTACAAAATCTAGTTACATTACAAATTTTGACCAAGGAAATTGGGAAAATTGTAAAATTACAGGCAAATCAAGATTTAAAATATTGATAAGCAAAGTTGAACTTGATGATATGTGTTTGTGATTTATTTTCACCATTATTCGGTAACCGGAAATTAAGCAATGAAAACCATCAAATTAGGCACATTTTGATTCGACTATGGCTTCATAATGAAATTATTCTTCAATTTTCGAATGGGCATATCCAATTGTGAGGGTATTATTCATTCATTGCATTTCACCGCAAGTCCGTGGTGTTTGTAGGTCTTGAGATATTTGTGGTGGAAGTGCACCCAGTAAGAATGTTCAAGATGTGGTTTGTGAACATCACTTCAACCGATTGCGCCTCAAAACTTTACAGTATCGAATTAGATAATGATACTTTTGTGTGCCAAGTTTGAACTAATTTTGAATTTTCGTCTGACCTGTGGAGCGCGAAAAAAAAGAAAAAGAAGTTTTTTTTTCGGGTATGGTGAAATTGAGTCTTCGCTTCGCTCATCCAATAGGATGTTAGTAGGACCCGCAGATGAGTCAACCTCTGTGACTTTGCGACTCTACAAAATTGTACCCAAATCTATGTGAAAATATGAATAGACAAATTTGAAAAAAAGTTATCATTATTGAATCATCTTCAAAGTCAACTCTGAATCCATCAATTTTTCCACAAAATTTATTTCCGAGATTATAATTCATCAAACTGAATTCTAATTTGTCAAAGAAATAGGGCCATTCTGGATCTCACCCCTCGGATATCCGTGATCCCTTAACAACATGCACATATTTTTTCCTCGGAGTATAACATGAATACAAATGATCTCTTTTTATCAATCTAATTGACTCATTTCCTCAATGTTTTCATTTCCTCCTTTTTTTCACAATATAATACCATCTACAAAATCATCGCAGAGATCAGTCCTTGAACTCTCAATACCTGGCTATGAATCAATTCCTATTTGTACTTATAATTCACTATTTTAACCCACAGTTAAGCCTTTTTTGAAGGGCTTTGTGGTTGTTTGCTTGCTGTAATTGTGTTTTTATTTCTGTATCAGTGTAAGTGACCAATAGGAAAAAAAAAATGATCGATATCATTAGTGAGATCAAAAAGAGGTAATTAGAATATGACTAATTACTAATTACCACTGATTGATGTTTAATTACATATCTGATGATCTACATGGTATAAAAGCTGGTGGCAGCAACATGTCTGATCAATGACACATACAACTTTGGGTCGCCATGACAACCGTATTGCCAATAGTTCTTATCTACATCATAGCCTGTTGTGTTTTCTCATTTATTGACGCGGTGAGTTTTGACATTTGTTTCATTAATCAATGGTTAAATTAACCGATTGTTAGTGTATGGAGCGATAGTTAACGGGTTGATTTGTTATCATCGTTAATGATTTCTTGAAAGCTTCTTGGAATGTGGGAATTTGAGCTGTCAGATTGAAGATTGACGCACTTTTCGTACACGAATTCTCCTGTACCAGGCAAACGCGTTACGTGTTGCCGCGTTGATGGATGAGCTGGAACATATCAACTTATCTTTGGATTGGTTATTATTATATATATATATATATATATATATATATATATATATATATATATATATATATATATATGTATATACACCTTGAGATCCAAACCATTACATCACTGCCATCTTATTTGCCCTTATTAATTTCTATGGTAATGAAGAAGGCTCTGTTTTAATCGTGAACAATTAAGTTGTGACACCTGTAGCTTGAATTCAATAGGTATCTTAATAGCTTTGAATGATTCACAAAAATTATATTATATATTTTTTCACATCGAAACGGCTGATCTGATTGGAATGAAAGTTTGGTACAATGTGTATCATTATTGAATTGAAATTTCATGAAGATTTGAATCATCTCGGATGAAATATTTTTCATTATTTTTTTTTCCTCTGTGTCATTCTTATTATGAGTTTTTGAAAATTTTGAGATGAGTTTTCTCAGAAGTGGTTCAACCGGTCACGCCTTTAAACTTCACAATATCGAATTAGATGAGTATACTTGTGTGTGCCAAGTTTCAACTGATTTTAAATTTTCGTCTGACCTGTGGACCGCGAAAAAAAAAAAAAAAAACGAACTTTTTTTTCGGGTATGGTGAAATTGAGTCTTCGCTTCGCTCATCCAATTACCCGAATAAATAATTCAACCCCCAATTGCATAACAATTCTGGATACAAAATTCAACAAAGTAGGCCTAATTCTGGAAGCGTGGGTCGATATTGCAGTTTTCATGGATAGATGAATCGATATTTTTGTGAGTCGATTTTTTTTACAGTCATTCGATATTACATTTATTTATTCATTTGTATTTGTTAAAAAAACTGCCTAATAACCGGAAGCAGATGAATCAAAATCTCAGTGTAACTTCCGGTAAAATCGTAATTTCGGCCGACGAAAGTAGAAGTTGAGTCAATAATCACGACTACGAAACGGTGTCGTGAACCGTCATGTTGTTAAGGTGAATACTGGCTTGTGATTGGTCTGTTAGGGAAATCGTGTCGAACTACAAGAAAAAAACAAAACCAGAAACCCTGATTTTGTCTCTATATGATTTCTTGTTTATTTGTACCTTATGAGCTTCACAAGTGTCTGTATGACTCTTATCGTGAAGAGGTGGAATAGAATAGTGGGAAGGAAGCGGTCGTGGCCTATATTGTGGTAACCAACCCGGCATTGACCTGGACTACAGAGGGAAACCACGAAAAAACCATGTAATGATGAACGGTAGCGTGGGTCGAACCAGGTCCGATATGTCCCTTCACCTCCCGGATCACATGAAGCGAGTGAGTAAGGCCTGGTTCACAATTGAAATATGGAATAGTGATTATGAAATAGCAATAGTGTTATAGTGTATAGTGACATAGGTGGGCCACAATAGCCTCTTATCTCAATGGTTCACCGCCAACCTAAATCATCATTTTGTCTTGAACGGTTAGAATTTTAGTGGCATTGGTAACAACCAAGGCCCTCCAGATTATTCCATTATTATTCTATTTTTCTTTCAAAATGATATATTAGGCATTGCAACAACTGTCAAAAGTCATTTTGACATTCATTCCTTGAGAATGTCTGATTTGAGTCTCAGAGAAAAATAAAATACCCGAAATACATAACGGTAAGTCACTTGACTACAGTAGTAATATCATCTTATTGGTCAGAATTCAGCTTGTCATGACGGTTATGATGAATAAGTCATAAGAAATGGATTTTTTGAATTGCTTATGACTTATGACCTAATCACTATAACCAGTTTCTCATTGTGAACGGTTACATGGAAACTCCATTATCCATTTCGCTTAAACACTATACCATATTCCATAATCACTATTTCAATTGTGAGCCAGGCTTGACCCACTCAGCTACAGGTGACGGTTGGGTGAGTAACAAGGAAATAACTAGGAAAACGCCATATATGCGTTGTTGGACGAGCGGATAGTATTAGTGTGTCGATTTTTTGCCGAACTTTTGGCTACATTCTCCAATTGGATGACATTCAAGTTGGAAATGGGTAAAAAATGCTTCGAATGGTACCAATTTAGCACATTTTATGGTTTTTCTTCGAAATGGCTCACCCGATCAAGCTGAAAGTGTCAAGAAATGTGTATAATGATGTAACTCAACTACACGCAAAATTACATTTTTTTCTGAAAATAATTTTTTTCTTCCGACGTGTTATTCTAAAGAGTATTTTTGGAATATCTAAAATTCTAGAAAAAATAAGTTATCATACGATAATGCCACAAAACTATACAGATATGAGTAGGATGAGGAACCATGATGAAAAAGTTTGAAATTGATAGCTGTAGCCGTTTGACCCGTGGAAAACCAAAAAAAAAAAAAAAAAAACATAAAAACGAACACCTTTTTCCAGCATGCCAAACTGAATCCTCGCTAAAGCTCGTCTAATAAGGTGTTAGCGTCTGTTTCGTTCCAGGCTCATTGGAGATTCTACCCGAAGGTGTTCCAGAGCTGCAATGAGGACGTGGTGATAGTCGCCAGCGACATCCAGGTCGTGTATTCCGATCACGGCAGGAAGTGGATCCTGAAGTGGGTGTTCACAGTCCACGAGGACACGAACACAGCCAGGGTAATCAGCTGAACGTAGTGAGGACTTTCATCATTAGCGTTACTAGGAAAACGCTATATACGCGTTGTTAGACGAGCGGAAAGTAATAGTTTGTCGACTTCTTTGCCAAACTTCTGCCTGAATTCAACAATTGGGTAACATTTTAGTTATAAATGGGTAAAAACGGCTTCGAGTGGTACCAATTTAGCATATTTCATGATTTTTCTTCAAAATGGCTGACCCGATCAAGCTGAAAATTCCCAGAAATGTGTTTCAGAATCTAATTCAACTCCACACTGAATTTCATTTTTTTCGAAAATAAAAATATCTCAACTTTTGTTCTGCCGTGACGGCCGTGTTATTCTAACGGATAATTTTGAAATTTGTGAAATTCCTAAAAACAAAAGTCATCATCCGATGATGCCAGAAAACTTTACGGATCTGAGTTAGATGAAGAAGCCTGTTGGAAAATAGTTTGAAGTTATTGTCTGTAGCCGTTTGATCTGTGAAGAACCGACAAAAAAACATGAGGAAAAAAAAAAAAAACGCACACCAATATTTTTCAGTATGTCGAATTGAATCCTCGCTAAAGCTCGTCTGATAATATTTATGGTGGTTGAATCGTCTCATCTATGTCCAGATTACCATGGACGCTTGGAAAGACGGCAATCCTCCGATGAAATGGCTGACGTGGAATCTAGGTGACATGTGTAATCAAATACAGAAGGGGAACAAGTGGATCGACCCGTTGTACGCGCCTGGACAATTCCCCAAGTCGTGCATCCACAAGAAGGTAGCTGGAACACGTGTCTATGAACATATATATATATATATATATATATATATATATATATATATTTATATATATATATATATATATATATATATATATATACATATACATATATATATATATATATATATATATATATATATATATATATATATATATATATGTATATAAATATATATATGTATGTATATATATAAATATATATATATATGTATATATATAAATATATATATATATATATATATATGTATATATATTTATCTATAAATATATATATATATATATATATATATATATATATATATATATATATCAATATATATTCGTATGTGAATATATTTATATTCGATAATTATATGAATATATATATATATATATATATATATATATATATATATTTATATATGTATATATATATATATATATATATATATATATATATATATATATATATATATATATATATATATATATATATATATATATGTATATATGAATATATTATTATATATATGAGGCATATGATGCTCTTCATTTGTAATGCTACATTCTGTCTCTCTCTCTCCTCACAGGGCGTCTACAACATGACTAACATTGACAGTGAAAACATAACAGGCGTTCTTCTGGGAGAAACCTCGCTATATCGAGGAACGTTCATTTATAGGTTACAATCTTACAGTGACAAGAATACGCTCATCTTCTGCGTACGATCTTACGGACTGCTGAAGATGGTACAGCGATAGTCGCTATCTCAGAATTACTGGAGAAAATTCTCACAGAAATAATGTTCTACGAGATGTATGTCATTCAAATTTGTGTGAATGTATTTTTAATATATAATGTATGATGTAATAATGTGTATTGAGTATTTTGGAAATTTCTAAAATTCCTAAAAATAAAAGTTATCACCCGATGATGCCACAAAACTATACAGATCTGAGTTGGATAAGGAAACATAACGGAAAAAAGTTTGAAGTTGATAGCTGTAGCCGTTTGACTTATGGAGAACCGACAAAAAACATTAAAAAAATACAAAAAAAAAGAACACCAACTTTTCTCAGTATGTCAAATTTAATCCTCGCTAAAGCTCGTCTTATAATTTTGATTTGAACATTACTACTTTATCAATCAGTACTTCATCCAAGCATTTGCTTCGAGGACTGAGGGAAACCACGTAAAACCAAGTCAGGATTGATACCAAAAGTGTTTTTTGGTCTTCTTCTTCTTTCAACTTCTTAAAGTTATATGATATAAAATTTAGATTTGAGTATATATTGTTTAATTGACGAATTTCAATGGAAAATTATTAGCTTCACTCATTCGACAACTTGTGATTCAAGATCCGAAATTTTAAAGTGTGATCTGCTTTTCTGTTTGATGCTTATATCGACCCCACCAATAGCCCAGTTATATGGGGATACAAATATTCTGGTGAAAATGATTCGCTTAATTGATGGCACCTCGAGGTCCATAGACTGTTTTTGAGGCCATGGGAGATGTGACGGCCATGTTTTTGCCAAATCTCAGTTTACAATTATCTGTCTCACGTGTTAATATACAGGAAATTTTCCAAACTCTCTTATTTTTTCCGGAAAAAATCTTCCAACCGATTTTTTTGGAATAACAATCTTAGATTATTCTAGTGAGATACCAATATGCAGAACAAGTTTCAAGTTGATTGGTTCTTCCATGAACTGTATGCCACGCACAAAATCAAAGAAAAAATATGAAAAAATAAATAAAAACGAAGCCCAATTTTGTCGGTATATGGAATGGGAATCTTCGCTACACTCCTCTGAAGAAGTGGAAATAGTCCATAGAATACTTTCAGAATTTGATTGTTTTGATCACAGTTTTTTCTTAACCGAGTGGATCACCCTAACTAGAAACGCCCTAAACAAGATGCATTGAGGATTGAGTTGGTTGGCCGCTTCTCTGACACTTCGTTCACACTAGAATCACTACTGTAGGTAATTGCTAGCTGCAGTTAGCATCATGGACCCTCACCTAATAAATGTCGTGGAGCATCATTTGGAGCTCCAATAGGCCAAGACTTTGATTGGTTAATATCTCCCAGAGGAGCTACCTGTCATGGCAACATGTCTGGTCTCTGTGTATTTCCATTGTTGTTAGCACAAAATCCTAGTACTGCTCTTGAGGTGAGCTACGTAATGTGATGAATCATTCAGTCCAAGAGACCGTGAATTTGTTATCATGAATGAATATTAGGGTTTTAAGGCGCATCGACAGCCGGAATCTAATGATATATTGTCATTGTTGGTAGCTTTTTCAGTAAACATTAACCATTGGGCGTCCTAGACCCTTACCTAATAAACCACTCGAAATGTTGTGCTATTGCTAGCTAGTTCCAAGAGGCTAGGACTTTGATTGGTTAATGTTCACTAAAAAAGCTACCAACAATGACAAAATATTGGAAAAACAAATCCACGGTCTCTTGGACTGAATAAGTTCATCACAATTCGAAGCCCACCTCATAAACAGGGCTAGGATTTTGTGCTAACAACAATGGAAATACACAGAGACCAGACATGTTGCCATGACAGGTGGCTCTCCTAGTGAATATTGACCAATCAAAGTCCTAGCCTCTTGGAGCTAGTTAGCACCAGCACCGAATTTATTAGGTAAGGCTCCTAGTCTCTTGAAGCTAGCTAGCACTGGCACGAAATTTATAACGTAAGGGTCATGAATGACACCGTTTTTAACTGAGGTGAAGTGTTCACACTGACAGCGATGAAATGGTTGTTAGTGACGTCATGCACCGCCATCTTCCTGAATTTACAGATTTTCTGTCGATATCTCGCCTCGATTTTGAACATCTATACAATAGACCATTACGAAAAAGAATGAGCCATCTAGCGGCGATCGTTTGAACTAGAACGTGATGTTATTACCCGAGCTCGAAAATCCTATGCTGCCAATGCTATTTAGCACGTTTGATTTATATTATTGTGCGTTACAGTGAACGTATTAAGTTATAATATGATGGTAGTTTCAATATTTATATGTTAACTATATACTAAGAGATTTACACACTGTCAGAGTGAGTAAGATGAGAGATGATGCAAGTTTTATATCTTGGTGTTTTGCCTCCAACCCTGTGTATAAGAGGGCCGACTTTTTGAACTGTACCTATGACTATCAATAACGTAACGGTATAAGCAACATGGCATTTTCCTTTTGCACCGTGCGTATATCAAAGAGATGTCGCCTCACAAATGTTATGATGATTTGCTGGTATTATTGTATGTTGATCTATACAAGTAATATATGTGATGCAATTTACATATCAAATATACAATATTGAACAATATTGGAATACAATTCATTTGAATTGGCCAATCTAATTCTGTAATACGTCTGTAGAAGCATTTAGACCCCCAGTCAAGAGCCCTACTGCTATATTCACCATTTGATAACTGGATAATTACTCATCATCCACGAGAAAGATCAGAAACAATGCAAGTATACAACCATGTACTATACATTGAAATACGAGCCCAATACGTACGATTTTATTTGAAATTGCGAATCTCACAAATGTACACGAAAGCGCGCTGATTCCATCATGGTGAAAACGGTCTAATGTTAAGAGGATAGGACTTAAGCCATATTGTTTATCCCGTTACGTTATTGATAGTCATAGGTCAAAGTGACAAGCATAAAAAGGATACATAATTCAATAGGTCATGATCACTGTGATTCAAGCCCATGACTGGTTCACGGACAATACTTACATCAAGAAAGCCATGCAAGTCACTATTTTAGAAAGCCGTGATCACAAATCTAGAAAAAGATATCAAGATAATATTTTCGACATAATTTTCATATAAATCAACAAAATAAATTGAAGTTTTCAGTGAGTAGGCCTACCATGAAGGAGAGTCCTAAGAGGGTGAGTTTTTTTACGTAAATAGTCAGTTTGGAAGGTTGGCAGTTGTGTTTCTATAATTGATTTCATTCAGGGATGATCAGTGAATTAGGGTGAGAACCTCTCCAATCGAGAAGAAGATCATCTAAACTTGTGACTATGTACACAATTCTATCAAAATATGAAGCGTGGGGGGAAATAAGGAACTTAGTCAAGTCGTCTTCATTTTTAGGAAGAGTTGGACATGAATTCAAATTGACATAAGAAAAATTCGAGTACGAACGTGGGTAAATTCACTTTTCTCGGGACCACCATCCCAGAATGGAACAAACTGGGAGATAAACTGAATCAGGAGTGGCCTAAATCTGTGAATGAGTTTAAGAAACTAATGGAAGGAGCTGAGAAGAAATGAAATGAAAAAGAGTGAGCAGCAAGGATACCTTAAAATAAATATATTGTTAACAAGTAAAAGATTGATACTTGAAACAATGGAAAATTACATACATAGGCCTATACGACATGCATACAATGTTTTGTCCCCAATTTGTGAGCTGTAGATACAAGTGGGAGAAGAAATATATGTTTTTAGTTTATTAGATAAGCGTAGCGAAGTCTTCATCCCACTCTTATTGGGCTTTGTCTTCGTTTTTTTGTTTGTTTGTTTGTGTGCACTCCACAGGTCGCATGGTTTGACTGATCGACATGAAACTTTTTTTTGTACGGGCATACTTTTACAACTTGGAACTGCATAGTTTTTATAACTAGGGAAACGCTAGATATGCGTTGTTAGACGAGCGGGAAGTGATAGTATGTCGACTTTCTTTCCAAACTCCTGCCTAAATTCGCCAATTGGGTGATATTTAAGTTATAAATGGGTAGAAACTGCTCAGTGTGGTACCAATTCAGTACATTTTATGTTTTTTTTCAAAATGGCTCACCCGATCAGGCTGAGAATTCCAAGAAATGTGTATTAAGATGTAATTCAACTTCACACAGAATTAAAAATAATAATAAAAAAAAAATATATATTTTCAATTTTTCTTGCTGTGTTATTTTAAGGGGTATTTTTGAAATTTCTAAAATTCATACAAATAAAAGTTACCACCCGATAATACCACAAAACTATACATCCCAGTTAGATGAGAAACCATGGTGGAAAAAAGTTTGAAGTTGATAGCTGTGGCCGTTTGACCTGTGGATAACCGACAAAAAAAACATGGAAAAAGAAAAAAACAAAAAAACATGAAAACGAACACCAATTTTTTTCTGTAAGTCAAATTGAATCCTCGCCAAAGCTCGTATAATAATTTGTATCATTCTTGATTGTGTACACATTCAATGATTTTTTTTCAATAGATTTTTTTTTTCAAATTCCCTTGCCCGGCCTAATCCCACGGAGTTTTTAGAAACTTTGAGATGGCATTCCTCAAAACTTTTTGAACTGATTCATCCCAAAAACTGTACATTTCTGAGTTGAATAAGTTTGAGTGTACTGAAAAAGTTTCATGTTGATCAGTCGAACCCTGCTACATGTGGAGTTCTTACAAACAAATATAAAAAATCGAAAGACACAGATAAAAGCTCCATAAGAGTGAGATGGAGTCTTTGCATACGCTCAATTCAATTTTTCAATTTGAATATCATTCATTTTATTCTTGTTCATACAACACATATTCTTGTACAATCACATTGTATTCTTGTACAAACATACATTCAAACATATAGTTTTATAACAATATCATAAAACTCTTAATACCAATGCTGATAATGTCCGGATATATATCACAGAAACGGTTTTAACTTATAATGTGTTCCGGACTTTCGGAAACTGAAAGACTTTTATCTGCGGCGGAAAGTTATGGTCACCAACAGCGCAGTCCTGGTGTTATTTATTTATTCAATCTTCTGCCAGTAGATTTACAATATTCTTTTTACAGGGTGTAAACAGTTTCATATTAAAATATTTGGCACGTCAGGTACATATAACTAGGTACATACACGATACAAAACAAATACAAACATATAATATACATAATAAGTTCATTGGTTTTAAATAATTAAAATGGGGTGGTAAGATCGCCCTTGTGGTGCCCCGTCCAAACGATCCTACTTTTTTCATCCTTAGCCTTAATTGGGGAACAATGATTTTGTATCAAGTTTCGATGTTATTAAAAAAAAAAAAAAAAAAAAAAAAATAATACCAAATTAACAATACATGGAACCAATATCTCGATCCATCAATTTCAAACGTTTTAAGGTATGATGGAATTGATCGCAAAAATTTAATTTTAATTTTAAGAAAGAGATTTCAACTGTGATGTTTAATCTTAATTTAGAAACAAGAAGCCCGCGTAAGAGAAAAACTCTTGTGTGGGGGCTGTCTGAAATAATATATGTCGAAATGGTAAGTTGCGATCTCAGTCTTGACTTATTATTATTATTAATTAATTTATTTTTCTTCATTTTTTGATGATTTAAAGAATGTGAGATATGAAAATGATGATATATAGAAAACACAAAATATGATGTATGCAACATACACACATAGTAATATTTGAATAAATGTTCTACGTTTTATTTGATAATTTTCAAAATGGATTCATTAGGTTATTTCACCAAAATATAAATCGAGATATATTGCAGTATTCAAGGAAAGTTGAATAAAGTGCAGGAGTTCGATTTTTTTTAGCTCATCAAGTAATTTTTGACACCCTCGACAGAGACGCGTGCTGGAGAAGGGCAGTGTGGTTCCAGAGATGCGCCCCCCGAAGAGGTGCCCCTCGGTTTACAGCGAGGAGAGGCCGAGGGAACAGGAGAACAGGAGGAAGGAGGAAGCCAAGGGACCGCACAAGATAACAGGCTTCGAGGTGTTCGTATCCTACATCACAAGAGTGAGTGATGTCTGTTAGACGAACTTTAGCGAGGATTCAATTTGACATAATGACAAAAATTGGTGTTCGTTTTAATGTTTTTTTTTTAAATTTTGTTAATGTTTTTTTGTCGGTTCTCCACAGATCAAACAGCTGCAGCTATCAACTTCAAATTTCTTTCCATTATGGTTCCTCATTTAACTAAGATCTGTATGGTTTTGTGGCATTATCGGGTGGTAACTTCTATTTTTATGAATTTTAGAAATTTCAAAAATAAGCATTAGAATAACACAGCGGAAAAAGAGAATATTTTTATTTTCCAGAGAAATGCAATTTCGCGTGAAGGTGAACTACATTCTGATACACATTTCTGGACATTTTCAGCTTGATCGAGTCAGCCATTTAAAAAAAAACATAAAATGTGCTAAACTGGTACCACTCGAAGCAGTTTTTACCAATTTCTAATTTGAATGTCACCCAATTGGCGAATTTAGGCAGAAGTTTGGCCACAAAAGTCGACATACTATCATTATCCGCTCGTCTAACAACGCATATATGGCGTTTTCCTAGTTAATTTAATACGGTATATGGAGATAATATTTATATATATATATATATATATATATATATATATATATATATATATATATATATATATGATATATATATATATATATATATATATATATATATATATATATATATATATATATATATATATATATATATATATATATACATATATATATATACATATATATATATATATATATATATATATATATTTATATATATATATATATATATATATATATATATATATATATATATATATATATATATATATATATATATATATATATATATATATCTATATACATATATATATAATATATATATATATATATATATATATATATATATATATATATATATATATATATATATATATATATATATATATATATATATATATATATATATATATATATATATATATATATATATATATATATATATATATATATATATATATATATATATATATATATATATATATATATATATATATATATATATATATATATATATATATATATATTGACCGATCCATTGATAAGTTGATATGTTCCAGCTCATCCATCAACGCGGAAACACATAACGCGTCTGCGTAGTAATAAAATAAAACGGTGTATGGAGATAATATTTGATGGATGTAGTTGGGAAAGTATATTTTTATCCCTGCCGTGACCCGCTCGTGCCTGTATGTCTCCAGGAGTTCAAGAACCAAGGTTTCTCAAGTATGCTGAAGCAGGAGGCTATCAACGACATTGCCCTGTCCATGTGGTCGGACATGCTAGACGAGCAGAAGCAGCCGTTCGTGGACGCCGCCGAGAGTATGGACGAGAGGAGGATGGAGGAGGTATTCCAGGATCAGGGGGAGGTGGAGAGCAGGAAGAAGCGGGAGAAGGAGGAAACGGAGAGGAAGAAGGTGGTTCAGGATCAGGGGGAGGTGGAGAGCAGGAAGAAGCGGGAGAAGGAGGAGACGGATAGGAAGAAGGTGGTTCAGGACCAGGGGGAAGCGGAGAGGAAGAAGGTGGCCCAGGACAGGAATGAGGGGAATAATCGGGAGAAGGTAGAGAAGAGGAGATGGCCAAGGGAGGCATCGGAGGAGATAAATACGAAAAAGGTATTTCAGGGACAAAACGAGGGGGAGAATCGGGAGTTACGGGAGAAGCAGATGGAGAGGAAGAGGCCAGTGGAGGATTCGGAGAAGAGACATATGAAGAAGAGGAGAAGAGAGTAGGAGATGGAAGATGAGAGAGTGAGAGATTTGAAGACAAAAGTTCCGAAAAATTGAAGAGTGACATAAGGAGTGAAAACAAATCATCAAATATAAATTATCTCATGGTATATTATGATTATGATATATTTGATATTTAATACTTCGTAATCTCAAATCACAAGTGCATAAAAATACATTTCCGAAGTAATAGAATCTTGATTTGTCTTCTGTTCTTGTACCAATAAAAATGACCAAGATCTGAAGTTCTTTGTATTTGAATGAAGACGTACGTCGTCTCTTATTTCAATAGCCAGGAAAACGCTATATACGCGTTTTTGTACGAGTGGAAAGAAATAGTATGTCGACCTCTTTGCCAAACTTCTGCCTAAATTCGCCAATTGGGTGACATTTTAGTTATAAATGGGTGAAAACGGCTTCGAGTGGTACCAATTCAGCACATTTCATGTTTTTTCTTCAAAATGGCTGAACCGATCAAGCTGAGAATTCCCAGAAATGTGTATCAATATGTAATTCAACTTCACACAGAATTTCATTTTTTTGGAAAATGAAAATTTTTATATTTTTTTCCCGCCGTGTTATTCTAACGGGTATTTTTGAAATTTCTAGAATTCATAAAAATGAAAGTTACCACTCGATGATGCGACAAAACTATAAAGATCTAAGTTATATGAGGAACCACAATGAAAAAAAGTTTGAAGTTGATAGCTGTAGCCGTTTGACGTGTTGAGACCGACAACAAAACATAAAACAAAAAACATAAAAACGAACACCAATTTTTTTCAGCATGTCAAATTGAATCCTCGCTGAAGCTCGTCCAATAATTATTCAAATGATAATTTTCCATTCCATATGAATGAAGATGATGATCATATATGTAATAAGTGAAACAAATATTCTGATCAGTCCACATTTATTCTCAAAATAATGACTATGCATGATACAATGTATATCAGCCATTTATTATTCATTTCGTTTCAATTGAACCTATGACTATCAATAACGTAACGGGATAAGCAACAAGGCGTAAGTCCCATCCTTTTAACATTAGGCCGTTTTCTCCATGACGGAATCAGCGCTTTCGTGTACATTTCTGAGATTCGCAATTTCAAATCAAATCGTACGTATTAGGCTCGTATTTCAGTGTATAGTACATAGTTGTATACTTGCATTGTTTCTGATCTTTCTCGTAGATGGTGAGTGATTATCCAGTTATCTAATGGTATATATAGCAGTAGGGCTCTTGACTAGGGGACTAAATGCTTTTACAGACGTATTTTACATCTAGATCGGCCAATTCAAATGGAATTCATTCCAATATTGCTTCATGCAGTTGGGAAGAGCTGGATTCACAGATTGCATTACATCTATTACTTGTATAGATCAACATACAATAATACTAGCAAATTATCATACCATTCGTGAGGCGGCATCCCTTTGATATACGCATGGTGCGAAAGGAAACCGCCATTTTGCTTATCCCGTTACGTTATTGATAGTCATAGATGAGACGAAGTACAAAACATGAAAATTAACATTGCTTGTTTCCGAAGAGACACATTATTCCGTGCAAATAAATATCATGTATTCTTGATCACTGTCACACTTTATCATGTCACTAGTTGCTGTAATCAGGATTCACAGGTCGGTAACCTGACTGTCCATAATAATATTGTGATTGTTGTTATAGTGTGTAATTGAAGCCATAGTTGTAGTTATAATTATAATTATATCCTGGAGTGTTCTGCGATCTCGTTCTGGGACCATCTCCTGTTGGATTCTGGGAATACAGATGACCTCCTCCCGTTGGTCCCGTAACCAGTGTTTCGATACCTTGAAGAGTCGTCTTGGTACCACGAGTAAAGGTTTGACCATTGTTGTTGTTCTGGTTGCTACTTGACTGAGTGTTGGGGTATCGGCCACCATTAGCTCCAGGGTTTCTGATCCGGGTTCTATCATCTCCAACCTGGCTGGTTCCGGTATTAGTACCCCTATTGTAGCCTGTTTGACTGTCCCTATTCCCATTGTTGTTGGTGGGACGTCTTCCCTCATTACCACTGTTGCTTCCACGTTTGGGACCGCCGCTGTTTCCGACGCCTCTTGAGGGTGTCTGGGTCATCGTGCAATTTGAATTGGATTCTGAAAGAAGATGTTCATGGTTGGAATACACACAAAGAGTAAAATTATATGAAATCGATGAGAATTGATGAAATTATCAGAGAATGATGAAATACGTTTGAGAAACTGAATGCAAATTCAACTCCGAATCAAAAAATTGAATGGAGATGTTTCAATAAGAATTGAAAAACCGAATGAAATCAGAAAGATGAATGAAATCAGCCATTCAGAATGAAAAAACATAAGATGTTCTTAATTGGTACCAATCAAAGCAGTTTTTACCCATTTCAAACTTGATTGTCACCCAATTGGCGAATGTAGGCAAAAGTTTGGCAGAAAAATCGACATACTATTACTTTCCACTCGTCTAACAACGCATATATGGCGTTTTCCTAATACCAATAACAATGATCAAGATCTGAAGGTCTTTGTATTTGAATGAAGGACGTACAATTCTCATTTCAATAACTGGGAAAACGCTATATACGTGTTGTTGTACGAGTGGAAAGTAATAGTATGTCGACTTCTTTGCCAAACTTCTGCCTAAATTCTCCAATTGGGTGACATTTGAGTTATGAATGGGTAAAAACTGGGTGAAGAATAATGAAGTAGAAACATTTTCTCTCGATGACACAAAACAAACAATCAATGATGAAAGCTCAAATGAACTCCATGGTTAACATAAGCCAATCAAAGTATCCGATTTGCCCACGTGACTTATTGAAGGGGAAAAAGCTGAGACCAATCTAGTTTTCGACCAATTTCTCAAAAACACAATCTTAATCCATTCTGATATCACACCAAAAGTGAGCTGAGTGAAAGTTTCAGGTTGATAGGTAGATTTTCTCACCCGCATCCCATGCACACACAAAAATACCACTAATAAAGCTCAATTTCACTGCAGCTTTGTCACTCTTCGCTCATCCCCGGCAATCTTCGCTTATCTCCACTAACTCATCCAATCATAACAAACCTCTCAAAAGATCGTCTACAGACGCTATCATCAGTCGGTAATTGACTTCATTGTTGGTAACGCCATCTGTCATGTGCATCTGGAACCTCGAGGACAACATCCAGACCTCTTCGACTCCTTGCTTGTTCTTCTTCACCTTGACATCGCTAACAAACTGGAACTGCTCGTCATCTTGATCGATCTGAGAGAAAATAAGAGAATTGTTCACTTTCTCAGTCGTTATGAAGAATGTGTCTATTCACAAACAGACCCTGGCTTTCATGAAAGTGCTCATATGCATATTTCACATGAAAGATCTCTCTTGAATAATTTGTTTCATTGCCAAAACGAACATTTTCTATACAATTGATTTACTGATGATTTCACTTCATGTATATCTATGTGTGATGTTCCGTTCTATTCCATCATCTGATGTGGCTTAAACAATAGCTTATGTGAATTAACCACGGAAAATACAATACAATACAAGAATCACAACTATGATGGACCTTTTTCAAAAAGAATGAGCCATTTGGAGGCGACATTTTAACTGAAACGGGATGCCAAAAGCTACCTGCATTCCGAAGTGCCATGCTGCCAATGCTATTTAGTACGGATTATTCATATTATTGAGCGTCAAAGTAGACGTATTTACTGATAATATGATAAGTTGGTAGTTCCAACATTATTATGTTCACCATATACTGAGAGATAAGAAATACTGTCAGAAGAGTGAGATGAGAGATAATGCTGAAGTCACACACACACACACACACACACATATATATATATATATATATATATATATATATATATATATACATATAAATATATATATATATATATATATATATATATATATATATATATATATATATATATATATATATCGGTGTTTTGCCTTTGACCCTGTGGATAAGTGGACCAACTTTTTCAACAGTACTGAACTCCCAGAATGTGATATCAGCGATCTCGACTGCTGGGAGGCGTTACGCGCCTGCGCATTGAATCATGAAAGGAGCCCATCGCCATAACACCATCACACACCACATTACTAACTCATTGATGCACCAGCCAAGCCATCTCAAGGTCATGTTGGATGCTTCATGTCCATTTTCCACATTCACAATATTAGGATTCATTCATAATGTATTGAAAGATCTCACAACCATTTTTCATTGGAGTTCTTGTTCTCTGTATCTTTTGTGATGGTATATTCTATATCCTGATCTGTATATTCTGGTTTATTTGTTCGTGAATAATAGTTTATTGTATGGAACATATATCTTTTTCATCTTCTTCATGGTCACTACTGAATTTATTAATCATTTTCACATTTTCTCAACCACCTTCTTGCATAAATCGATATGGAAATCAAGAATTGATAATATACGAACTGTGATATTATTTTTTTTTCAATAACCAAGTTTTATTAGGAAACCCCATGGATTTTGTCAAATGGTCAAGTGTACTATCGATGTGAAGAATAATTGATAACAATAACAATGAAAAACTGTTGTACTGCCACTGATTATGATTGATCAATACCAACTAGTGGACACTGTTGTATGTATCTTTCAACAATGAGTGATAAAATGAGTATAGTTGCATATAGTCAATCGACAGTATATCGTCATGACCACATTGCTGACATCATTTGTTATCCAGATGCGCTCTGCGCGTGTTCACCCTGTGTGGCCCCGGTGACTGCGGTAGCTCCACAGTGAGGGTTGGTAGAGAGGAACGTGGTGAACTGGGATGGCCCTCTCTCTCTCTCTCTCTCTCTCTCTCTCTATCTCTATCTCTCTAAATCCCTCTCCTTCTCTGGTTATTTCCCCATATATTTTTCTCTCTCTCCTTCTCTCTCTCTCTCTCTCTCTCTCTCTCTCTCTCCCCTTCTCTAGTTCTTCCCTTATCTCTCTCTCTCTCTCTCTCTCTCTCTCTCTATCTCTCTATATCCCTCTCCTCCTCTGGTTATTTTCTCATCTCTTTTTCTCTCTCTCCTTCTCTCTCTCTCTCTCCTTCTCTAGTTCTTGCCTTATCTCTCTCTCTCTGATTGTCGGAGGAACGATTGCAAATTTGAGGAAGTAACATCACTAAAAACAATTGATGATTCGTTCTTTCCCAGAATATATGTTCATTTCACTCGAATTTGTTGATGAACTATTCACAGTCGGTCAAACGATTCGAAAAATATACCTAATCAACTATCCAACGAAACTTACGTAATCACCAGGAATAAGCTTCACTTTCTACACCCGAACCACGATAAAACTGCTCACAAGTCAAGTCTGGACTATATCGGTGCACTTCTTCACAACTATTTACCAGACCAGATCAAAAACAGTGGATCATATAGTTTATAAAAATCTGACCTTGAACATCATCTTTCTACCATTAGCCCGTATACCATTCCTCACTACCTTAGTGCATGGCTCTCTTTCAATATTCAATATCATCATTATTATTCTCTCCTCATATTGTAATTTGGATATTTCTTAATTTTTCATTATCTTCTCTTCATATTGTACTTTGAATATTTCCCAATTTTTCTTTTTGTGAAATATTTTATTCCATTATTATCGGTATTGTATCATTTCCTCACTATACATGACAGTTCTATAACACAATTGACCATTGTAGATCATCCACCCTCGTGATGTCACAACATATAAAAACCAATCAAGTGAACAGTGAAGCAGGGGAAATAGGGAAATAACCAATCAAGGTATCTAAAATTTCCCCTGCTTCGTATGAGTCACGCCCATCTACAATGGCCAATTGTACATTCATACTATATTTATGTATGACACTGTGTTTCATTGAATGAAGATGTTTATATTATTATTATATTATATCATCCTGAATCATCATCGAAAAAAAAGGATTTCATGAGAAAATAGTTCAAGGTCAAGACTCACCTCGAGAAGATTATCCTTCCTATATTCACTCTGCGAATTCCAACAATGCAACGACGATTCCGGCAGAATACTGAAAAACAGCACGCCACTGTCGTCAAAGGCCTCACCAGCTGATTGGCCCCTAGCTTCGGGTGACTTGTTGAACTGTCGAGGCACGAAGTTACCCGAACTGCCGAAGTTAGCCTTGTTGAGCAGGATTGAAGTTGACACCCAGGACTCGCGGTCACCAGCCAGACTGTGGAAGTAGAGGACGCGATCTCTGCCGGGTATCTTGGGAGTGAGAGCGAGACCAAGCACACCTAGACAGAGATAGGATGATTGGAATACATGTTACCACATACACAGACAGCTAGTCGTCGGCGCGTATAACATGGCATTGTATCCGAACTGGATGTTCAAGAGTCCACGAGAGTCGATTCAGCGAAATATCATTTTTTGTGATAACTTTTGAACGGTATGAGATATCAAAATTCCAATCAGCGATATAAACAGATAATCATGATAGCTTCATGATGATATATGTCAAGCGTATACAGCTGAAGAAATACATTTCCAGATGTATACACTCTACAATTATGTGACACGAGTCACATAGTTGAATGTTAAATCATCTCAAAGGTATTATGAAAACATTTTTTTCTATGGTTCAGAAAATGTGATATCTCATACCGTTTAGAAGTTATCATCAATAAACTGATATTCCGCCTGATCAACTCCCATGGAGTCTCAACTTAATGCTGAAAACTCGCACCACTTGATGACATCGGTTAGTGAGTAACGGCAGCCATGTTCTTTGTTCATGATGAAAACTTGTTCCATCTACACTTTGACGTATTACTCCAGCAGATACAGTTCAATTCATATCAATTTATCACATAATTCAACAATGGATCATTTCAATGAAAGTAAACAAACAAACATGGCCAACGTTCCAAGATGTATCGGATGTATCGTGTCGGAAGTACACGATCCAAGAGACCTACACGGCTCGACGCTGAGTTGACTTTCAAGTGTATTGGCTTATACTAGGAAATCGCCATATATGCGTTGTTAGACGAGCGGATAGTAATAGTATGTCGAATTTTTCTGCTGAACTTTTGATAACATTCGCCAATTGGGTGACATTTAGGTTATGGATGCGTAAAAACTGCTTCGAGTGGTACCAATTTGCAACGTTTCATGTTTTTTCTTCAAAATGACTGACCCGATCAAGCTGAAAATTTTCATGAATGGGTATCAGAATGTTTTTCAACTTCACAACAAATTTCATTCGTTTGTAAAATAGAAATATCTTCTTTTTTTCCGCTGTGTTATTCTAATGGGTATTTTTGAAATGTCAGAATTCATAAAAATAAGTGTTACCACATGATGATATCTAAACTATACAGATCTATGTTAGATGAGGAAGCATGATATGAAAAGTTTGGAGTTGATAACTGTAGCCGTTTGACCCGTGGAGAATCGACAAAAAAACATAAAAAAACATAAAAACGAACACCAATTTTTTTCAGTATGTCAAATTAAATCCTAGCTAAAGCTCGTCTAACAACTCCATGTATTGAGGCCTACGCATCCTTACACGCTCCAATATGTTCTCTCTCATTTGACTCTCATGCCAACATATAACCAATAAATAATTCATTCGTCGAACAGTTATACACCGACTGTTATTGTTCACATACTGTTTCCATATTGTGTTACTCACCTTCCATCAAATCGAACTGTTTCCCGCTGATGTTGAACTCTCCCATGGGAGGATACGGGAACAGCGCGTTGGACTCGACTCTCCAGGATTCGTCCTTCTTGAAGTCGAAGACGAGCAAGCCGAAGGCAGACGAGTCCGCGATGTATGCGTAGGTCGCGGCGCATTGGCTGCGAGGGGCATATGAACAGACGTTGGCACGCATGTTGATACGTGGTGATCAGCTCATAAGACTTACGAAAAACATATTGATTGGAATTTGATTGTGAACCGATCAAATAATAAACAAGTGTGAAAATGAATATCAATGATCATAACGGTATTTGAAAAAAAGTATCCAAATTCATTTCATTGATCAATATATATATATATATTTTTTAATGACATCGAAACTTGATACAAAATCATTGTTCCCCAATTGAGGCTATGGATGAAAGATAGGATCGTTTGGACGGGGCATCACAAGGGCAGTCTTACCACCCCATCAAATATGAATATATCAATATGAAATATCAATATAAAAAATGAAATATTTCATCAATATGAAATAGGTTATTCCAAATATGAATAATGCTACAATTTATTTTTCTTCATTCACTCTCATTTCATTCATCCAGCTTACCATTCATACATCCATTATATATCATCCATCATTCATTATTCATTAATAATCATTTCACTTCATTTTTTTTTGATAATAATCATTCTATGTGTTGGAGGCCATCGCTTTCAAATTGGAATGACTTCAGATTGGTGATTCATGGATTGGTCATTTTGAGGCAGTTTCTGATTGATAGTTTCTGATTCTATAGTGTTGACGAATTCATCTTGGGGTGTGAAAATTAGTTTTCACAACCTGGATCCTAATTTAGTGTTTCAATGTACATATAGCATGTGTGTGTTTTTGTTGTGTTTTATTATTATTCAACTGACTTGATTGATGTCAAGTATTTATAAAAAATAGCATCAATCATATTGTATTCCACCTCATCTAATACTGTATACAATTTTGAATACGTGACAGAAAAAAATTACGTCACTCACTCATTTTCATCTCTGACGTCCACGGCAATGTTGGTAAATACAGTAGACTGTTTCACCTGCTTCTCCGGAATCTCGTATCGGTGGATCAGTTTGTCATTTTTCAGGTCAAAGATCAACACCTGGGCGGGACAGATACGTTCGATCTTGGCCGAGGCGCCGAGACCGTCACCAATAGTACCAGTATCCACCACCCATAGACGATTGCATTCGTCGATCTGTCGAATGAAAGATATCACGATTTATATATAATATATACTATTAATATTATATTATATCATTAATATTATTTATATTTACATGAATATATTATATATTATAATATTCTCCCAATAAGTATTAAGATTCTGCCATTGAATCAATTCAAATCAATCCTCAAGGAGCACCTCGCAATTAATAGTTTCTATTCTGTGCAAGAGTTCGTTGATGCTGGAATTTAGTGAATTTATAATATGTATTAATTATTGATTTAACTTGTCTGTGTATTGACATATTCGAAAATTCTATTTTTTTTATATATAATTCAACTAATTATCCATATTATCTAGCTATCTATATCTACGTATCAGAGTGTCTACATATACGAGATCTATTGATTTATCTCAATTCCGTATCGATCAATCTGAAATCTAGTAATGTATCATTATTTGCTGTATTATTTGTTTGATATACTGGAATTACTAATTCGTTGATAAATCATGAATGATGGCTTACTACTCAATTGTAATGCTATTAATAAGTTATATTGTAAAATATGTGAATTGTGTACCGATTTCCTCGAAAGAGGGTTAAAGGAATAAACACTTCTACTACTACTACTACTACTACTACGATTTATTCATTAGTACACCATTAACCACAATTCTATTCCTGAGCCCCATTTACACTGTCCAATTTCCCATCAAATTCCTCTGATTAAGACTTGTAACACAGTTATTTGATAGTCTAATCGTAAAATTGTACCAAAACTAGCGCTTCCAATTTTCGTTTAGAAGGTTAGATAGCATTTTTTTCGTTTAGAGTATGTCCTATTTCCATCAAAGGTTTTATGATAATTGAGAAAACAGCTATGATGCACGGCCTCTTAGATACCAAACAAACGTCATCATTTGGTAACATGTATTGGATAGTCTAAATGACCTTCCAATATATTGTATATGATTTATTGGATACAAGTCTTGAATCAAAGGAAATTGGACGGTGTAAATAGCACTTTATACATATTCGGACAAAAAATGTCCGAAATCGGTTTCCTTGATCATAATTCGTCATCAAAATTTGTAACATGAATGAGGACAAATTGAAATGGCTCTGATACGTGACGTCACTGATTAGCTGATCGTGATCAATGCTATTGGGTTTGATTGGTTCAAATTACATCAATCTGTCTGAATTAGTAGCAAGAAAAGGAGTTTGCAAACCTTGCTCTTACTACTGAATTGTTACGGCTAATGCGTCGAATTGTGAACGATATACATGAGGGACACAAGACAAATATTGCTGCTGGTGCCAAGTTCATCGCTATACTCTATCGATACTAAAGTCCTAATCTACAAACACCCTCACCTAATACATCTCGTGACAGGCCTGGCTACTTTCAAGAAGCTGGGACATTGGTTGGTTATTGCCCTCTAGGAGAGCCAAGTGTCATGGCAACATGTCTGGTCTATGTGTATTTCCATTGTTGTCAGCACAAAATCTCAGCCCTGCTTATGAGGTGGGCTTCAAAACGTGATGAATTCTTCTTCTTAATTTTTTTTTAATATTGGGTTTGAACGACGCACTGTAATGATTACTAAGATCTATTGGCGTCGGATGAAGGATTAATGAGATGATGGGATGATGAAATGAAGGTTTTCATGGGTAGTGGGAAGGATAGTGGGAAGGAAGCGGTCGTGGCCTATATTGTGGGAACCATCCCGGCATTAGCCTAGACTACAGAGGGAAACCACGAAAAACCCCTGTAAAGATGGACGGTGGCGGGGATCGAACCGGGTCCGATATGTCCCTTTCACCTCCCGGATCACACAAAGCAAGTGAGCTAACCACTCAGCTACTGTGCCGGTGAATTGTTCTTTCCAAGAGACCATGAATTTGTTATTGAAATGTTATAAGGTCAATGTTGGACTGTCTGTATGATTTTCAATGAATATTCACCAATCAGAGTCTTGGCCTTTTGTAGCTAGCTGGCACCAGCACGATATCTCAGGTGCTTCATCAGGTAAGGGTCCAGTACGACAGCTATGATCGAAGATACAACCATGGAGTTGTATTGTTATGGAGGTCCAACTCAGCAATGAGCCATGCACTTCCGGTTACTTCCAAACGGCGGCCATGTTATTAATTCAACTGCCAGTTGGAGCTACTTACACGTTGGTAATTCAGCAAGGCCTTCTATATTATTACATATCAGGTGATGATATAGAAAGCATTGAGTAATGATATAGAAGGCCTTGATTTCAGTTACTGAATATAAAACAAATGTCTGTAGGCCCACACCTGACAACAATCAGTTCGAACAGTGAACATGGCTGCCGTTACCCACTATTCAAAGTGATCAAGTGGGTTGAGCTTTCACCACGGAGTTATACCTCCATAACAATACAATTCCATGATACAAGTCAGTTGAGGCCTAGATCACAATTGAAATATGGAATAGTGATTATGAAATAGCAATAGTGTTATAGTGTATAGTGACATAGGTGGGCCACAATAGCCTCTCATTTCAATGGTTCACCGCCAACCTAAATCATTATTTTGCCTTGAACGGTTCGAATTTTAGTGGCAGTAGCAACAACCAAGGCCCTCTAGGTTATTCTACTATTGTTCTATTCTTTTTTGAATGATATATTAGGCCTTGCAGCAACTGTCAGAAGTCATTTTGACATTCATTCCTTGAGAATGTCTGATTTGAGTCTCAGAGAAAAATGAAATACCCGAAATACATAACGGTAAGTCACTTGACTACAGTAGTAACATCATCTGATTGGTCAGAATTTGGCTTGTCATAACGGTTATGAGGAATAAGTGATAAGAATTGGATTTTTCATCATTTCTTATGACTTATGACCTAATCATTATAACCAGTTTCTTATTGTGAACGGTTACATGGAAACGCCGTCATCCATTTCGCTTAAACACTATACCTTATTCCATAATCACTATTTCAATTGTGAACCAGGCTTAATGTACTTACGACCACTCGATGAACCGAAGTGATGCCCTCGCAGTCACCTTGACGATGCCATCTCCAGCTGGGATACGGTTCCAGTTTGGAGTCATCCCTTGAATCCATGTCAGCACTGACGGTCGCCAGAGCAGCTGGGTTTCCGGGCCTGCGCAGAAGTTACAAGACACCGGTGATTATATGATTGTGGTATGAATCAACTACTTAGAATAGGTTTGGATTCAATAGGACTCTCACCTAGTTTATTTCGTGATGGTGCTAGCTGGCTTTAAGTGGCTAGGACTTTGATTGGATAATATTCACTAGAGCTACCTGTCATGGCGACATAATCATCTTGTCCTTGTGTATTACCACTGTTGTTAGAACAAAATCCTGGTACTGCTCTTGAGGTGAGCTACAATATGTGATGAATTATACAGTCCAAGAGACCGTGAATTTGTTATCATAATATATTGGCATTGTTGTTGACTTTTTCAATAAACATCAACGAACCAAAGTATTATCCTCTTGGAGCTAGCTAGCACTAGCACGTAATTTTAAGTGGATTATCAAGTAAGGGTCCTGTAGAACAATTTAATCTATATTAGACTAAACATATGTTGTAGGATGAGTGACTTTTCTGTATGAAGTAAGAACTATATGGTTGGAATTTCCACACACCTTGACGCATATAGAATATACTCCATTGGGCAACTATTGAATCTAGGAAGCGGTGAATCCAGGAAACATCCATTTCATGAATGAAAATGTCCACATTCAGAAAGAAATGGATTCTAATGAAGATAATCTATTTATCAATTTTCCTTGCTCAGCCCAATCCTATGAGTTTCTGAAAACTCTCAGATAGTATTCCATACAAAATATTCGAACCAAATCGATCTCAAAACTGAACAGTTTCAAGTTGGATGAGTTGGCGTGTACAGAACAAGTTGCATTTAGATCAGTCAAACCCTGAGACCTGTGAAGTACTTAGAAAAAGAAGAGAGAACGCGGACCCGAGGTCCATAAAAATATGGACACAATGAATGATGAAGTATGGATAAATGTAACATGGACAGAATTTCAGCCGGAATTCCATCGGTCAACCCGGCAAAAAATGAAAACCAGGCTTCATGGCCAAATGTATAGGCTTACCTCAATCTCGGCATACTAATGAAAATACGTTCTCTTTCCGTGTCGACTTCGAAACCAACCGGCACGGAAACTCCGGCAACGAATCGTCCATCTTCGGTCATAACCGTCTTCGTCTCGTCATCATAGAACGTGTAGTCCACCTCGTGCCAGCTGTTGACGATCCCCATGTGCTTCGCGGCATAGCTACCAGACAGCGCCACCAGCAGTAACGCGATCAGTACGCGCATTGTCTACAAGAGGGATAACAGTCGTGTTAGTCAGGGTCGAAGATGTAGCTACCAGATAGCGCCACCAGTAGTGACGCGATCAGTACGCGCATTGTCTACAAGAGGGAGAACAGTCGTGTTAGTCAGGGTCAACGATGTAGCTACTAGACAGCGCCTCTAGCAATGACGCGATTAGTACGCGCATTGTCTGCAAGAGAGAGAAGAGTCGTGTTAGTTAGGGTCAAAGATGTAGCTACTGGATAGCGCCACTAGCAGTAACGCGATCAGTACGCGCATTGTCTACAAGAGGAAGAACAGTCGTGTTAGTTAGGGTCAAAGATGTAGCTACTAGACAGCGCCACCAGCAGTAACGCGATTGGTACGCGCATCGTCTTCAAGAGGGAGAACAGTCGTGTTAGTTAGGGTCAAAGATGTAGCTACCAGAAAGCGCCACCAGCAGTAACACGATTAGTACGCGCATTGTCCGCAAGAGGGAGAACAGTCGTGTTAGTCAGGGTCGAAGATGTAGCTACCAGATAGCGCCACTAGCAGTGACGCGATCAGTACGCGCAATGTCTACAAGAGGGAGAACAGTCGTGTTAGTCAGGGTCAAAGATGTAGCTACCAGACAGCGCCACCAGCAGTGACGCGATAAGTACGCGCATTGTCTGCAAGAGGGAGAACAGTCGTGTTAGTTAGGCTCAAAGATGTAGCTACCAGACAGCGCCACCAGCAGTGACGCGATCAGTACGCGCATTGTCTGCAAGATGAAGAACAATATAGAGCCTGCATAACACAGGGAATGATGGCAAAATACCATTTCCGAAAAGAATGAGCCATCTAGCGAAAATCGTTTGAACAAGAACGGGATGTTCTTACCCGAGTTCGATAGTCCCATACTACCAATGCTATTCTTCTCGTTTGATCTATATTATTGGGCGTTACAGTGGACGTATTAAGTAATGATATGGAAGCAGTCTCATCATTTATATATGTTTATTATCTACTGAGAGATTTGAACACTGTCAGAGTGAGTAAGATGAGAGATAATGCATGTTATATAACTTATTGTTTTGCCTTTAACACTGTGGATTAGCGGGCCGACTTTTTGAACAGTACTGGGACATATGGTATACAATGAGCATATGTATATATTGAACATAAATATGTATATATATATATATATATATATATATATATATATATATATTTATATATATATATATATATATATGTAAATATATATATATATATATATATATATATATATATATATATATATATATATATATATATATATATATATATATATTTATATTTATATATATATATATATATATATATATATATATATATATATATATATATATATATATATATATATATATATATATATAAGATTCTTCAAACTTTCGCGTTCAATATTATGAATACTCATTGTTTTGGGGTTATAACGCGTATAAAGAAAACAGAGACAAATCCAAATATAAATATGTTTTAATATAAAGATTGCCTGACGTTTCCGGAGTTCTGTTACTCCCTGAAGGGAAAGGGAGTGTCAGAGATTAAATATAATTAAAGGGATGAAAGGGAGTGACAGAACTCCGGAAACGTTAGGCAATCTTTATATTAAAACATATTTATATTTGGATTTGTCTCTGTTTTCCTCATACGCGTTATAACCCCAAAACAATGAGTATCCATATATATATATATATATATATATATATATATATATATATATATATATATATATATATATATATATATATATATATATATATATATATATATATATATATATATACCATTGCCCAGTTTATTAGAAGATTGAATTTGACCTGATCATATGTTTTGAAATAGACATGAAACGTTAGCTTTCAAACTAGTTTGTTCAAGTTTGTTCTTATCTCACACAAGAAACCTGAGAAAATGTATCATATATATATATATATATATATATATATATATATATATATATATATATATATATATATATATAAATATATATATATATATATATATATATATATATATATATATATATACTATATATATATATATATATATATATATATATATATATATATATATATATATATATAAATATATATATTTATATATATATATATATATATATATTCATATATATATATATATATATATATATATATATATATATATATATATATATATATATATATATATATATATATAATCATAGAATTATATATGGAGAGAGAGAGAGGGGAAAAGAGAGATGAAGATAATTCTACTCTCAATTTCCTTCTCTCTGTCCCTCAAGATGATGTATCACAAGAACATACAAATCAGGAGTAATGAAATTGGTTGGTTTAATAATGACCTCACCGACCGAGACATCCAAGGTTGAAAGGTGGCGAAGGTTATCAACCTAATAATTATTATCACACGTCAAACCAGGAAAACTTGCCTGTATACAGATGTTGAAATAGTCGCAAACTCGATGGGGACCCTGCTGGGGAAATACTAGGCAAACGCGTTATGTGTCGCCGTGTTGATGGATGAGCTGGAACATATCAACTCATATCTTTGAATTGTTTTCATATATATACACCTTGAGATCCCAACAATTAGGTCACTGCCATCTTATCACTCGATCAATTTCTATCATAATGAGGAATGCTTTGTTTCAATCGTTCCAAAACCTGTTGCTTAGATTTAAATGGTTCCTTGATAGCTTTGAGTGATTCAAAGAATTGAATCATGTATCTTTTACCATCAGAATGGCTGATCTGATTGGACTCAGTGGTTGGATTATGGTGTATAATTATCATATCAAAATTCTCTGGGAATTTGAATTTCTTCGAATGAAATATTTTTGACGATTTTTTTCCTCTGGGTTATTGTCATGGGATTTCTGAAAATTTTGATATGAATTTCCTCAGAAATGGTTCAACCGATTGCGCCTCAAAACTTCACAGTATCGAATTAGATAAGGACACTCTTGTATGTCAAGTTTCAGATGATTTCGAATTTTCGTTCGACCTGTGGAGCGCGAAAAATTAAATGTAATTTTTTTTTTCGAGTATGGTGGAATTGAGTCTTCGCTTCACTCATCCTATGACAAATTTCAGGAACTCATTGTTCAGAAACGGCTGGAATAATTCGATTGAATTTATTTCATTCATATGGTTTCAAGTGTTAGCTATGAAATGACCCTCCATAAAAAGTCAGGTTCATTACTTTACAATCCCGTATAGGCCCTCACGCCAGTGGTTATGTTAGTGGAAATTCAGAACTGCGCATATATGAAAGAATTTAAAGTTATAGAGAAGGAAGTTCCGCGTGGATATTGGGGGGGGAAGGCCCCCACCCCACCACAGCCCCGCAGGTAATTTTTTTTTTCAAACTCAAATTTTTGAAGTATCTTGTTTCTATTCGGTAATATGTAGGCCTGATGCTGTTGCTCCATGGTGCATTACTGGTATCAGTATCATTTGTGCTTCATTATACATGGACTAAATTTTACAACTGGGCAAATTGAAATGACTAGGAAAACGCCATATATGCGTTGTTAGACGAGCGGATAGTAATAGTATGTCCACTTTTATGGCCAAACTTTTGCCTACATTCGACAGTTGGGTGACATTTAATTCAGAAATAGGTAAAAACTGCTTCGAGTGGTACCAATTTAGCACATTTTATGTTTTTTATTCAAAATGGCTCACCCGATCAAGCTGAGAGTTTTCAGAAATGTTTATCAAGATGTAACCCAACTTCACGCAAAATTTCATTCATTTTGAAAATACAAATATTTCCTTTTTTTCGCCTTTTTTCAAATTTCTAAAATTCATGAAAAAAAGTGAACATCCGATAATACCACTAAACTATACAGATATAAGTTAGATGAGAATTAACCATAATGAAAAAAAGTTTGGAGTTGATAGCTGTTGCCGTTTGACCTGTGGAGAACCGAAAAAAAAACAACATAAAAACGAACACCAATTTTTTTCAGTATGTCAAATTGAATCCTCGCTGAAGCTCGTCTAATAAGAGCTGCATTTTTGAAGTTTGTAATTGCGCATATCAGGGTCAAATGCGCACTGATATAACCCCTGCCCCACGCAAAGCACATTTGCTCACACTTCTCGTTCGATATATGCTCTTACGTGGCTCAATAAATGTCGTCTCAATGGTCCTAAGCTATATAGTGTGTTTGCTTCCGGTAGGGATCCGAAGCAAAGTGGACCAACTCAAAAGTCAAAACAAAACAGTTCCAATGTGGGTTGGTCCGTTTTGCTCCAAAATATAATGGGGGCCAGAAAGCTTGGTCCACATGTTTAAAACTCTGAAACTGGTGTTAAAAGAAAAAAAAAACACTATACAAATGAAGTGGTTCAAATAGATCATTTCGAGAAAATAATTGGGTTGATCCACTTTGCTTCTGATCCCTTCAATTTAAATCTCACTATTTTGATGCTCTTTTGTTCTCAAGAAATAATGTTTCCAGTAATTTTATAGAGTCAGATTTTTTGTTTTCCAGAAAACCAATGTATATATGAAGTTATATTGTCGTGAGAAATATTATCACAAGAAATTGGTGAGGGCACAGAGAAGCTACGTGGTTATGGTTAGTTGGGTCAGATTTGTGTATTTCTGAAAGTATTCTCCGTGTAGTCCACTACGTTTCGAATATTTTCCTCCCGAAATTCAAATATGTATGTCACACATTTGAATGAAAGTTATTCCATACAAAATACAGACAGCATCATCCAAAAAAATATATCATCTCTCTAGCACTAATAGTTTCTTAGATATATCATATCATTATTATTATTATTATTATTATTATTATTATTATCATTATTATTATTATTATTATTATTGTCTGCTTGACGACCCCACCAACAGCTAGGGTAAACGGGGGTACGAATGAGCGGATGATAATGAAATTATCAGGTTATGATGATTGAAAGGACGTTTAAAAAAACTCATGTCTATAATGCGGAACTCCAACCCACGCCCAACGGTAACTTCAGTTTCTGAAGCGGTGCCTCAGCTGACTGAGCTACCGAGGGTGGCTCTTAGATAGATGTTCCCGAAGTCTTAAAACTCTTACTTCTCGTAAACTGGCTTTGAAGCTGGAAGTCATAATCTTCTGAATATTTACATTACTCGAATATAACCGTCAATATACAAAGTTTGGTCGCTTTTCGAGCAGAAAATTGATTCTAATAATTCAAAACCTCATTTTTAAAAAGATTTTGGCTTTTCAAGTAATCCTGAAGTTCAATTTGGAAACAAATTCAATTTAAAATTGATTCCAATCAAGACTATCAAATAATTTGATTTGTTTTAATCAATTTCAATTTTTAGATAAGTTGCAGTTTGGAAATGTTTTTAGTTTTAATGAAAATCCAATTTTAAGTTGTTTTGAATATTGATTCTATTTTTTTAAATGGAGTCGTTGTCCATAGAATACTTTACGGAGTAGAAAGTATTTTCAGGAGATGCATTTCAATTGTTGATATCAATTCTTTTAATGGCATTTCTTTCACGATCGTTGGTAATTTAAGTTATCATGCTTCTGATGATATTATTACCAAATTTTGTGTCCATTTTATTTTTCTTGATCTAATCCCCCCTAATTATAAGAAATATTCGTTCAAATACTAATTAATCTACTTTCAGGAAAGACATTCATGATTTCAAATTCAATTTCAACATGTTTTTTATTCTTATTGAACATTTAGATGACAAATTTGAAATAGAATAACAAACACAATATTGGAATAATAACAAATAAATTCAATACGAATATAACGGTAAATGAGAAGAATAAAGAAGAACTGCCATCAGTGCGAAATAAGTAGATTAATAATAAGAAGTCTTGATCTATGAATTATTTTATCTCATTCAACTAATATTATGTTTGTTTTGTTATATCTTCTCGAGTTGTTTTCTATGTATTTGTAATTGTATATGTTTGTATTTCTTCATTATCCACACTTGGAGAATCAAGGACAGTCAAATAGGTTTGAATAATTATTTTTCATGATTTCGTCAACATTATTAAAATAAATATTAACTTTTGTTAGTAATGCCCGCACACAAGATTCAGTTCTTACATGGGCTTCAGTTGATTTTGCAATGTTAATACAAATGTATATATTTGGTTTACTCAAACACGCCATACACGATCAACATTTACCCGTCAACATGTTGACTCAACATATTGACAGCTAGTTGATAACTCGTATTTCTGATCTTGCCCATACACGACGGCAATATGTTGATGGCTGCCGTCAACATATTGCCGAGAATTGAACATGCTCTATTATCTCATCAATATGTTGACAGCTAGTAGATAACCCGTATTTCTGATCTTGCCTATACACGACGGCAATATGTTGATGGCTGCCTTCAACATATTGCCGGGAATTGAACATGCTCTATTATCTCATCAATATGGTGACAGCTAGTAGATAACCCGTATTTCTGATCTTGCCCATACACGACGGCAATATGTTGATGGCTGCCTTCAACATATTGCCGGGAATTGAACATGCTCTATTATCTCATCAACATGTTGAAAGCTAGTAGATAACCCGTATTTCTGATCTTGCCCATACACGACGGCAATATGTTGATGGCTGCCGTCAACATATTGCCGAGAATTGAACATGCTCTATTATCTCATCAATATGGTGACAGCTAGTAGATAACCCGTATTTCTGATCTTGCCCATACACGACGGCAATATGTTGATGGCTGCCGTCAACATATTGCCGAGAATTGAACATGCTCTATTACCTCATCAACATGTTGACAGCTAGTAGATGACCCGTATTTCTGATCTTGCCTATACACGACGGCAACATGTTGATGGCTGCCTTCAACATATTGCCGGGAATCGGGAATTGAACATGATCTATTATCTCATCAATATGTTGATATCAACATGTTGACAGGAAATGTTGATTGTATATGCCGTGTTTTAATTACTGTTTGTATTGTTTTCCTGCTATCCTGTTATCCTGTAACACGGCGGAAAAAATTGAAACATTTTTATTTTCAAAAAAAAAAAAAATGAAATTTTGTGTGAAGTTGAATAAGATCTTGATACACATTTCTGGAAATTCTCAGCTCGATCAGGTCGACCATTTTGAAGAAAAAAGCATGAAATGTGCTAAATTGGTACTTGATTGGTAACTTTTAAATTTTAATTTTTGCTCTCAATTGAGACTATAACCTTCTAATTTTAATATCAGTGTACTTTGTATAGTGAATTTATTTCATACTTGTTTTTATTCCGCATTCGACTTGGTAGTTGCTAGGTATTTATAAAAAATAGCATCTACCATTTATTTCAATTCATGTATATTTTCTTGTTCATTTGTTGTGTATGATACGGTACATTATCTTGTGAATTACCCTCGACTATCCATATGATTGGACTTAAAAATGTTTCATTTTAATTGTAATCCTCTTGGACGAAGATGAAAATGGATAAAAAAATGAATAAATGAATGAATCCTGTTTCAAATAAGATGAAGAATGAAGAGATTCATGAATTGAAATTGAATAATTACACAAGAGAGATGGACTAACCAGAAGATCACGAGACTTATAGCTGCGCACAATACTGTATATATATATATATATATATATATATATATATATATATATATATATATATATATATATATATATATATATATATATATATATATATATATATATATACATACATTCATGTTTTTCTTCAAGAATTAGATCAGAATATGCTCAAAAGAAGGACGATCGCATACACGATAATTTTCAATCATTTTCTGAGTGACTTAGTGACTGAGTGAGAAACTTGAAATACTTTGGAAAACAGCGTACGAAAAATCAACAACGGTGATGACAAATATTGAGAAACTATTGGTATGAACAGAAATATGAAAATGATGAAAATTGATTAGAATGATGTTTTCAAACATATATATAACTATATTTGCTTATATTTGCTATAAGCTTATAACTATTTTGTATTTTGATATTCTGTTTTCCATGTATTAGGTGCGAATGAAATTGAATTGGATCGAAATTGATGAAGAATCTTGTACGATCACGCTATGAATGTGCTATAGATGGTCCTTGCAGATGTCGATGAAGACTTCTATTGCTGAGATTCCCATCACATTCAGTGATACACATCGTTCACAAAAGTATACAGCACAATATCTCATTTCTCTGATGAAGGGAGTGACGGAACTCCGAGAACCTCGGACATTCTTTATATCAAAACAATTGTATATTTGGATTCGTCTTTGTTTTCATTATACGCGTTATAACTCCAAAACAATGTGAAATCATAATACTGAACGCGGAAGTTCGAAGAATCTTATATATATATATATATATATATATATATATATATATATATATATATATATATATATATATATATATATATATATATATATAAATATATATATATATATATATATATATATATATATATATATATATATATATATATATATATATATATATATATATATATATGAATATATATATATATATATATATATATATATATATATATATATATAAATATATATATATATGTATATATATATGAGAACATATATATATATATATGTGGATATAAATATATATATATATATACATATATATATATATATATATATATATATATATATATTTATATACATATATATATATATATTTATATATATATATATATATATATATATATATATATATATATATATATATATATATATATATATATATATATACATATATATATATATATATATATATATATATATATATATATATATATATATATATATATATATATATGTATATATAAATATATATATGTATATATATATGAGAATATATATATATATATATATATATATATATATTTATATCCACATATATATATATATATATATATATATATATATATATTCTCATATATATATACATATATATATATATTTATATATATATATATATATATATATATATATATATATATATATATATATATATATATATATATATATATATATATATATGTTTATATATATATATATATATATATTTTTTTATACATATATATTATATATGTATAAAAAAATATATATATATATATATATCGTCGCTTCATTTTTAGAGTGTCATAAGTGACAAAATTGCGTTTTTGAGCTTTTTACATACTTTTTCTTAGAATTTTATGCTCTATTTTTCTGGCGTGGTGTCAAGTTTGGCAGAGTACCGGTTCAGAAGTACATACTGTCATAACTAACAACAATTCCAGATATCTAAGTCTCATAATGTCATATGTACGATATATATATCATCATAACTAACATACATCAAGAATTGTGTACAGCCATACAGTCACAAGTGCAAACTGTGCAATACCTAGGGTCCTACGCTGTGTATATTTGAATAACATCATAGTGTCATAAGTGCATTATATCTCACTTACCACTCTGTGTCGTTAACACAAATGGCAGACCTTTCACGGATGTGTTTTTACATAGTGTCACAACTATGGTTGTGACACTATGTTACACATGATATTGATGAAAAGTATCAGATGCTTGAAGATGTGAGAGTCATAAGCTACCTTGTCAACAAATCAGCATATGAATCTTAGGAGATATATATAACCACACTCGTTATAACAATGTCATAAATACATGTCTACATGTAGATTTGACAATATGCTCAAATGCAAAACCAAGCATCTGTTTTGAAATGTATTCATCATAAGATAATACCTGTGACTATACGCATACTCGCCAATCAGAATCAACGAGACAGCAATTTAAAAACTTGAGGGCATGAATTCTGGCAATGACGAACCATCAAACCAGTATGAATCACTCTCGTGGCGACAGCGAACATTATCACATTGAGATGCAAGAGGTCGAACATACTTCGTTCTAATCAACAAGGTGAGAATGAGCACTGAGAGAATTATCAGTATTCAATCGAATAGTTTCATGGTCTTCCTCTATGTATCATGTCTTTGTCCATATATCGAATTTGATATTGCGAGTCGTCATGCAATCCATGATAACTATCGTATACGAACGTCAAAGTGATTCTTCATTGCGATATGTCATTTGGAAACCTGTTGCGAAGAGGTTCACGAAAGAATCTGTTGAAACCAGAACTGTTAGTTACCAATACACATGTAGAAAGGATGATCTTTTACCAACAGTAAGCAGAAAAGTTTTCCTGGCGACCCTCTCAATTACCAAGAGAATTATAATCACCGCCAAAACTCAATCAGACCAGTGCTGATCTATTTATTGCTGAGAAGGACCAACGAGGACAGCATTCTCCGAGTCTGAAAACGTCGGAAGAGAGAACGAAAGAAGTAGTCCCATATAGTCATATCCAAAAATAGAAATTGAGCCATTACCATAGAGCCTCAAGTAAACGCGAATATCTCGACTCACAACTCAACATCTCGAAGATCTTCTCTGAATACGAACCAAGCTGTGAAAGTGAACAAATTCTATATCCCATTTCCAGAACTATCCATCGTAATACGTTCAAAAATGACGATAATTTGTCTTTACACAAAACTAAAAAGGATACGTGTAGTACGTGCGAGAGGTTCGAGAACTCACCATCCACAGAAAAATAGAAGTCAATAATGGCCCCAAAACAAAATCATTTTGCACTCAGAAAAAGGCGATAGAGAGGAGAAAGAACGAGATGAAGTAAGAGTAATGGAGAACAATCACCACCAATCCTACACTTTTGATCTGCAGTGTTTTGTACACACCATGTTCAGAGGTATCAAGCTTCTTCCGTAGTCGGAAACTATACAGCTTCAACCTAACGGTGTTGGGTTGAACACCTCAGGCTTCACGTGGAGGGTAATGTTTGGTATTCTTTCTATTGGTACGAAACAGACGGAAAACGAGACTGAGATTATATAGGTACGGCTCCATTCACATTCTGTGATACCATTCCCTCGCACATCGAGTACATCACCTTTTACTCTGATTCGTACTGTGGTCAAAATTGTAATTGATTCATCGCAGGACACAGTCAGTACGCTCTATTTTGACATTGTCGAAATACATTTTTTGAAACCAGTCACACTCAGATGGAGAGTGACTCAATGCATGTGTCATCAAGAGAGCCAAGAAGAACGTCTCAATTTTTCTGCCTCATGATTAGCCACCTA
>OZ023339.1:15195878-15223378 GCA_964007535.1 Brachyptera risi | reverse complement strand
CTCCCCACCATCCCTAAACACCCGATGAAATAAATCTCACCATCTCATCATCTCATTCATCATCCACCGACGCCAATAGATCGTAGCCATCTGTATAGTGCCTCGTTAAAACTCAATTAGGAAAAGAAAAATATGAGTTTATTCTTCACCTGATTTTTATGCCGTTTTCAGTTGATTCCTACAACCTTACGATACTCCATTCTCTGTTTTATTTTTTACTATTCCTTGAATAATAAGCTAATGTCAGAAGAACTGATAACACACTCTGTGATAATTGAAACATACACAACCAGTTACACCAATTCTACTTATCACTAATCACTAAATCTTCTAATCTTCTATCACTATCTCAATAAGTAAGTAGTGTACAAATCTGAAAATTATTTGAAGTATAAGTAAATAATAAGTAAATAGTTAAAGTAGTGATACACTAATTCACTGATTTAGTAGATATATTTGTGATTTTGTCATATCAACCTCGTAGTAATATACCTCCTTCGAAAAAAAAGAACTATATTTTTATGCAACATGATTCGAATGCTCATTACTCACATCATGTCAAAGCTATCATAATTATCCTCGCCTTTTGTGTATCAAAATTTTGATATCATATACCATTCCGAAGTTGTCATCAAAAAACTGAGACTTCGCTAAATCGACTCCTGTAGACTCTTAACTGTATTTCAGTGATCCGTCCGGGAATCGAGCCCCGTACCTTCGGTTGATACACACTCATTTCCTCCATCTGAACTGATTTAATTCATATCCATCAGTATCTCTTTACTATATACAGCGTGAAGCAGAAGTAAAAGTCTCTTAGCTACTCTGTCAAACCTATTTCAGTGATCCATCCGGGAATCGAGCCCCGTACCTTCAGTTGATACACACCCATTTCCTCCATCTGAACTGATTTATTTCATATCCATCAGTATCACTTTATTATATACAGCTTGATGCAGAAGTAAAAGTCTCTTAGCTACTCTGTCAAACCTATTTCAGTGATCCATCCGGGAATCGAGCCCCGTACCTTCAGTTGATACACACTCATTTCCTCCATCTGAACTGATTTAATTCATATCCATCAGTATCTCTTTACTATATACAGCGTGAAGCAGAAGTAAAAGTCTCTTAGCTACTCTGTCAAACCTATTTCAGTGATCCATCCGGGAATCGAGCCCCGTACCTTCAGTTGATACACACCCATTTCCTCCATCTGAACTGATTTATTTCATATCCATCAGTATCACTTTATTATATACAGCTTGATGCAGAAGTAAAAGTCTCTTAGCTACTCTGTCAAACCTATTTCAGTGATCCATCCGGGAATCGAGCCCCGTACCTTCAGTTGATACACACTCATTTCCCCATCTGAACTGATTTATTTCATATCCATCAGTATCACTTTATTATATACAGCTTGATGCAGAAGTAAAAGTCTCTAAGCTACTCTGTCAAACCTATTTCAGTGATCCATCCGGGAATCGAGCCCCGTACCTTCGGTTGATACACACTCATTTCCTCCATCTGAACTGATTTAATCCATATCCATCAGTATCACTTTATTATATACAGCTTGAAGCAGAAGTAAATGTCTCTTAGCTACTCTGCCAAACCTATTTCAGTGATCCATCCGGGAATCGAGCCCCGTACCTTCAGTTGATACACATTCACTTTCCCCATCTGAACTGATTCAATCCATATCCATCAGTATCACTTTATTATATACAGCGTGAAGCAGAAGTAAAAGTCTCTTAGCTACTCTGTCAAACCTATTTCAGTGATCCATCCGGGAATCGAGCCCCGTACCTTCGGTTGATACACACTCATTTCCTCCATCTGAACTGATTTAATTCATATCCATCAGTATCTCTTTACTATATGTACAGCTTGAAGCAGAAGTAAAAGTCTCTTAGCTACTCTGTCAAACCTATTTCAGTGATCCATCCGGGAATCGAGCCCCGTACCTTCGGTTGATACACACTTATTTCCTCAATCTGAACTGATTTAATTCATATCCATCAGTATCACTTTATTATATACAGCGTGAAGCAGAAGTAAAAGTCTCTTAGCTACTCTGTCAAACCTATTTCAGTGATCCATCCGAGAATCGAGCCCCGTACCTTCGGTTGATACACACTCATTTCCTCCATCTGAACTGATTTAATTCATATCCATCAGTATCACTTTATTATATACAGCGTGAAGCAGAAGTAAAAGTCTCTTAGCTACTCTGTCAAACCTATTTCAGTGATCCATCCGGGAATCGAGCCCCGTACCTTCGGTTGATACACATTCACTTTCCCCATCTGAACTGATTCAATTTCATATCCATCAGTATCACTTTATAATATACAGCGTGAAGCAGAAGTAAGAGTCTCTTAGCTACTCTGTCAAACCTATTTCAGTGATCCATCCGGGAATCGAGCCCCGTACCTTTGGTTGATACACATTCACTTTCCTCATCTGAACTGATTTAATTCATATCCATCAGTATCACTTTATAATATACAGCGTGAAGCAGAAGTAAGAGTCTCTTAGCTACTCTGTCAAACCTATTTCAGTGATCCATCCGGGAATCGAGCCCCGTACCTTCGGTTGATACACATTCACTTTCCCCATCTGAACTGATTCAATTTCATATCCATCAGTATCACTTTATTATATACAGCTTGATGCAGAAGTAAAAGTCTCTTAGCTACTCTGTCAAACCTATTTCAGTGATCCATCCGGGAATCGAGCCCCGTACCTTCAGTTGATACACACTCATTTCCTGCATCTGAACTGATTTAATTCATATCCATCAGTATCTCTTTACTATATGTACAGCGTGAAGCAGAAGTAAAAGTCTCTTAGCTACTCTGTCAAACCTATTTCAGTGATCCATCCGGGAATCGAGCCCCGTACCTTCGGTTGATACACACTCATTTCCTCCATCTGAACTGATTTAATTCATATCCATCAGTATCACTTTATTATATACAGCGTGAAGCAGAAGTAAAAGTCTCTTAGCTACTCTGTCAAACCTATTTCAGTGATCCATCCGGGAATCGAGCCCCGTACCTTCGGTTGATACACACTCATTTCCCCATCTGAACTGATTTAATTCATATCCATCAGTATCTCTTTACTATATGTACAGCGTGAAGCAGAAGTAAAAGTCTCTTAGCTATTCTGTCAAACCTATTTCTGTGATCCATCCGGGAATCGAGCCCCGTACCTTCGGTTGATACACACTCATTTCCTCCATCTGTACTGATTTAATTCATATCCATCAGTATCACTTTATTGTATACAGCGTGAAGCAGAAGCAAAAGTCTCTTAGCTACTCTGTCAAACCAGTGAACCATGTTATACTGCATATAATTCAACAGGTTTTAAACAACAAAAACACATTCCCATCTTTACTTCAAACCCTATTTCTACAGAAATTTCCTCAACCATAAATAAATGTATGAATTCATATGACATTCAATACACTTTTATATGTTTCTATATTTCAATTCATGTTTTTATTCCCATTTGTTTTTTGAATGATGTGACGATTTCTGGATGATAACTAGGAGAACGCCATACATACGTTGTTAGACGAGCGGATAGTAATAGTGTGTCGACTTCTTTGTCAAACTTTTGCCTATAATTCGCCAATTGGGTGACGTTTAAGTTATAAATGGGTGAAAACTGCTTCGAGTGGTAACAATTTAGCACATTTCATGTTTTTTCTTCAAAATGGCTCACCCGATCAAGCTGAGAATTCCCAAAAATGTGTATCAGAATGTATTTCAACATGACACAAAATTTCATTTCTTTTGAAAATAAAAATATTTCCTCTTTTCCGTCGTGTTATTCTAATGAGTATTTTTAAATTTCTAAAATTCACGAAAAAAAGATACCACTCGATAATGCCACAAAACTATACAGATCTAAGTCAGATGAGGAACCATAATGAAAAAAAGTTTGAAGTTGATAGCTGTAGCCGTTTGACCCGTGGAGAACCGAAAAAACATAAAAAAACAACATAAAAACGAACCCCAATTTTTTTCAGCATGTCAAATTGAATCCTCGCTAAAGCTCGTCTGAAAATTTGCATGTTCATAATGATGAACTTTCTGATCATCCTCAAATATATTTGGATATTAATACACTTCCGACGCTGATAGTATCAAAATGTATTGATCAATCTGTTAAAATAGAATATTACTACAAAAGAAATATATATATCGTCATGTCAGTACTCATTTCAGCCATTTCCATTTTTTACTTTTGTTCATTCAATAGTTTGTCTTTTTTTTCAGTGCACATTTCAGCCATATCTGAGACCCATTGTATGATTAGCCTTGTGTACAATTGTAATCAAAATACGTTCAATTACACAATGGTAACAGAAATGACTGAAATAGGCACTAAAAAAATGCCAAAATACCAAACAAAAAAAAGTGAAAAATGGACATGGATGAAACAAGCTCTGATATGACGATATATCTCGAACCATAAATTTGGCCCATCCACGACTGGACCCAATGGTAATCTTGGACCTTATAAATTGTTTGTCACGTGATGTTATTTGTTATTATTCACGACATCATCAAACTAGGTACTTATAAGTAGCAGTGACAGTAATATAAAAGTTCGTATAGGCCCCCTACTCCAAACCGGATTTTTTTAATGTACGGAAAAACGTAGAAATTGACCAATCAGCGTTGAGTTCGAACATACGGTTGACCGCCATTTTGACTTGATGTTTTGATGTTACCGGCCTATCGTTCGTTAAGGGGGGGGGGGGGGGGGGGGGGGGCAGCACTGAAAATGCAGAATTCCTCATCGATGGAGTGGATGTTTTTTATTGTGGTTCCACAATATCAACAAGAAAGAACATTAAAATAAGGTACATTTTTCTTTTTTTTCTCAATTATCATCTTGATATTTTTAACTGTCACGAGGACACTTTTATTTTTGAAAACGGCTTAAGATAAGTGGTTTGAAAAATTGTATAGTCCTTTCGAAAATGCATTCGATGAAGTTGTGCATTGATGTTACTCGAAAATTTTCTGTGAGAATCACAAATGTATCAATTTCACACTTTTTTCCAAAAGTTCTTCATTAATTTCCTTATTCAAAAATCATTTCATACATGCTATTTTTGAGAAGAACTATTGATAATGTTGGATGTATATTAATGTTTATTGTTTTCTCAAGGTGAATTCTGAAAAATGGACATATTTTCTGTGTTGTCTCTCCTCAAGGGGACCAGTACCAACATCAAGAGAAAAAAAAAGAAAAAAAAAGCAGGAATAATTTAACTTTACATGTTGAGGATATGAATACATTCACACTCCCAATACCACCACGTTGTTTGGTCCTCGAAAAAAATATTTTGATACCTGCCACACAATTGATTACTTCAATATGTATTCAAATAGCCCAGTTCAAACATCACTGGTAAATCAATCCTTAGCTTTGAAGCTCGTTATTCATGAATAATTTTTTTTTGCTGCCATCTTTTTTGAGATGCAAGGGCATCTCAAAACCTATTGAAGCAATTTCCACGAAATTCTCACCATACCTCCATCGATCTTGTATCTGTATTTTGTTTTAGGATCTCTCATATGGCTCCAATAAGAAGAATCTTATGTTTATGGCTATACTGAAAAAATCTATAGAAATAAACGTCAAAATTCACTGACAGTGGAAAATCATTACCCACTGAATATCGGAACAATCGAAATTATCCCAGCATATCATATGAATAACACTTTGAGGCATGCCATACACAAAATTCATTCAAGAATACTGTCAGGATTCACCACAAAATGTTCCTAAATTCGATCAAATTCACATGTTATATCTTCATGTACTGGTACCCTTAGAGGGTGATAACGACCATGAATAATAACAGTGGTAGCAATACTTGATGCTGTCTGAATGAATGATAACACTGCCAAGACTGTCAAGCTGTGACTATAGAATCTTTCTTCCTTCGTATTCGATTCAACCAGACACTTCTCAGTCACATTTGTGTAGATTGGATCCAAATACTATATCAACTATGATAAGCCTACGATAGAACGAGAGCTGTCATTAAGAGGCTACTTTACATCTCACAACCCATGAGTAAAACCTGCAGGAAACGAACAAAACAGGACAAAAAGCGTCAATACAGGCCTTTAGCTCCCAACACATGGTGGGGGAACGGTGGGACCAATCAGTCTAATTCTTCAAGAAATGAAACAACAATGAGTATATCTGTGCATCTACATCCAGTAAAAATCATAATTTTCCATTGAATCACCATAAAAAAATCGTAATAACAATTAAAAACAGGTAGAAACATGTTGATTATTGACAATTTATTCTAAAAGGGTTGAAAACATACCACGAACTAAGGTTCTTCGTACAAGCACGTATATAATATTGGTGATTATCCAATCAGAAATTGTAATCTAATACGATAATTGGTTTTCCGTTGTCAACTTGTATCCCGAACGTCTGCAATCAAGCCGGTTGGCTAGATGCAAAGAGGCCTCTCAAGGAATTCATTTAGGAATTTCATAAGGATGACACAATCATTTCACAATAAATAGAGAAGAGTACTTTTATTTTCGAATGGTCCATCATCATTCCTGATTTGATCATAGAAGTGAACCAATCAAATATTTTTATTGATAAAAGTACAAAGTCTGGATGTTTACATAATTCATTTTGAAAAAATAATACATTTCTGTAGTATTTGATCACAAAATTCCTTTTGGAAATTTTTCGATTCAAAATCATATAAATTCTTCATCAATTGAGAGACATTCACCATCCAAGTTATACAAAAATGAAAATCATTCAATTATCCGATGAGATTTTAAATTCTCATAATGGTATAATATTCTAAATGTAGTGACTATTGCATATTTTCGAAAAAATACATCCAAATAATCGTCTCAATGTTGAACTAACAAACATTTCAATGTCATCACCAATTTATTTTTTACTTTTATTAGTTTAGGATTCTATAGAACATATTCACGGTTTTATCCGGAATAAGATCCTTTATTATTATTATTATTATTACCACCCTTTGACGGTACAGGCTGGATCTTCTGATCATCCTCTTCATTGGGGTAGATAATACCGCCTTCTACCATTGCATGTCCTCCGGGCCGGCTACCGGTTGAGCCACCGTACGATCCTCCTGGTTTATTGACACCTCCCGTCGAGCCGGGCCGTGGGCCGCCATTACCTGGACGACTACTACCGATACCGCCGATGGTGCCTTCACGGTTTCCACCCCCTGTAGGACGATTGCCACTACCACTTCCGTAGCTACCTCCGCTACCGCCTCCGTTACCGCCTCCGTTACCGCCTCCCTGTGTAGGCTTTTTAGTCACAGCGCAACTGGTTCCTGAAAAAATGTTTTTGATAATAAGTCGGAGAAGTTCTTTCTTCAATAATCTCAGTGATCTTCCTTTCGGTCTTTGATTTTGTGTCATCAACATTGTGTCAGATGAAATTCAGAATATTTATTTATCCTCATTGCAATTTAATTGTACGTCACTGATCTTGCTGTTTTCCTTATCTCATCATCCTTCCATTGAAATGAATGTAAGCCAGCTATTCGAAGAGAATAGGAATTAAGTGAGGGATGGAGAGTGGTGAAGGAAAGGGAATGGGAAAAGATGAAAGTGAAGGATGGAGAGTGGTGGGACGATAGGGGAGTATGAAGGGAAAAAGGAATAAGACAGGAAGAAAGTGAAGGATGGAGAGTGGTGAGAAGATAGGGAAGTATGAAGGGAAAAGGGAATGGGAAAAGAAGAAAGTGAAGGATGGAGAGTGGTGAGAAGATAGGGGAGTATGAAGGGAAGAAAGAAGAGGGAAGGAAGAAAGTGAAGGATGGAGAGTGGTGAGAAGATAGAGGAGTATGAAGGAAAGGGAATAGGAAAGGAAGAAAGTGAAGGATGAAGAGTAGGAAGTAAAGAAAGAAGAGGAAAGGAAGAAAGTGAAGGATGGAGAGTGGTGATAAGATGGGGGAGTATGAAGGGAAAAGGGAATGGGAAAAGAAGAAAGTGAAGGATGAAGAGTGGTGGACGATGGAAAAGTAGGAAGGGAAGAAAGAAGAGGAAAGGGAGAAAGTGAAAGAAGGAAAGTTATGAGAAGATAGGGGAGTGTAAAGGAAATAAGAGAAGAGGAAAGGAAGAGAGTGAAGGATGGAGAGTGATGGAACAATAAGGGAGTAGTGAGGGGGATGTGGATAGGATGGAACCAAGAGCATGATGGAGGTGATGAGGGTGTTTGTGCTCGTCAGACACAACACATTGAGAGTGATTCGCTCATCGGTTTGTGATATTCACCCCCTGACTCGACCATTGCTAAAATATAAATGAATCACCATTTCATTATCATCAGTGGATCAATATGAGGAGTCCTTAACAGAGGCTTGAAATCCATGGCTTCAACTAATTGAGAATAGATTTTTTTCATTCCGTTGTATCACTTCGGTATCTAACTTCTATTTGCCCGGAAGAAATTGCAGGTACGCTGATAGATTCCAAAATTTGAATTGAAGAAAAGTCACAGAATGGATCGCGCGCATTTCAACGATATTGATTGAGATATCACATTGTTGTCTGAACTTATGAAACCATTCGTCGGCCATATTGAAATTCAGAAGCGCACTCTATAGTTACTTTTTGTGTCGAATAGTCACTCAGTTCAATGACTATCAATAACGTAACGGGATAAGCAACATGGCGTAAGTCCCATTCTTTTAACAGTAGGCCGTTTTCACCATGATGGAATCAGCGCGCTTTCGTGTACATTTGTGAGATTCGCAATTACAAATCAAATCGTACGTATTAGGCTCGTATTTCAGTGTATGGTAAATAGTTGTATAATTGCATTGATTCTGATCTTTCTCGTAGATGATGAGTAATTATCCAGTTATCAAATGGTGAATATAGCAGTAGGGCTCTTGACTAGGGAACTGAATGCTTTTACAGACGTATTTTAAATTTAGATTGACCAATTCAAATGAAATTCATTCCAATATTGCCTAATGCAGTTGGAAAGAGCTGGATTCACAGATTGCATTACATCTATTACTTGTATAGATCAAGATACAACAATACCAGCAAATCATCATAACATTTGTGAGGCGGCATCCCTTTGATATACGCATGGTGCGAAAGGGAAGCGCCATCTTGCTTATCCCGTTACGTTATTGATAGTCATAGCTTTGATAAACCACATTTTCTAGTAATTTCAACTCACCTTGGACAAGTTTATCGACAGGAGCTTTCATCAGGCGGTAATTCACTTCGTTGCTGGTAACGCCCTCGTTCATGTGCATCTGGAACCTCGACGACAACATCCAGACCTCGGCGACTCCTTGCTTGTTCTTCTTCACCTTCAAACCGCTGGCGAACTGGAACTGCTCGGTATCTTGATCGATCTGAGGAAAGGAAACAGAATATCATGAAATAAGATGAAACGAATTAGAAATGAAATGGCTGTGCCACGTCACATACGATACACCAACATTATACATTCTACGGAATCGTCTGAAAAAACAAAGATGATTTTTTCCATTTCGTTTTCAAGATATTGAATCGATCTTGATCGTACTGAATGAAATGTGAATTATATTGGATCATCAAAATTCAATATAAACCTTAATACTAGGTCTAATGATCATTCCATGCTGTTCCAACCCCCCCAACTCTCCACTCTGAACTTAAAATCACCTCAAAATATGTCAAATTCACGATACTCTTTTCAGTGCGGAAGAACGATGCGTCTACTAACAAACATTCATCACAGTGGACGCTGATTGGACGAGCTTTAACGAGGATTTAATTTGACATACTAAGAAAAATTGGTGTTCGTTTTTATGTTTTTTTTTTTTTTTTTGTTTTTCACGTTTTTTGTCGGTTCTCCACAGGTCGAACGGCTACAGCTATCAACTCTCAACTTTTTTCAATGATGGTCCCTCATCTAACTTAGATCTGTATAGTTTTGTGACATTATCGGATGTTAACTTTTTTTTTATGCATTTTAGAAATTTCAAAAATACCCATTAGAATAACACGGCGGAAAAAAGGAAATATTTTTATTTTCCCCAAAATAAGAAATTTTGCGTGAAGTTGGGTAACATTTTGATACACATGTATGGAAACTTTCAGCTCGATTGGTAGAGCCATTTTGAAGAAAAACCATAAAATGTGCTAGATTGGTACCACTCGAAGCAGTTTTTATCCATTTCTGAATTAAATGTCACCGAATTGGCGAATGTAGGCAAAATTCTGGTGAAAAAGTCGACGTACTATTAGTATTCGCTTGTCTAACAACGCATATATGGCGTTTCTCTAGTAAAGCATCAACCACAAATAACCACTTGGTGACGTCAAATATCAGAGCCACATCAAATTTCAAGATTCCTTGATGTGAATTCTAATGACATTATAATCAAGGAGACCGTTCTCGGACATTTCTTGTCCAAACGTGTCTGAATATGGAAATGTGGTGATGCTATTTCTGGAACTGAATGTGAAATCAGGCCAGGTCGCCAGCAAGATGTATTGAGGGTTTCATTCGCCCGTAGGAGATGAATACTACAATCAACCTATGACTATCAATATCGTAACGGGATAAGCAACATGGCGCTTTCCTTCCGCACCATGCGTATATCAAAGGGATGCCGCCTCACAAATGTTATGATGATTTGCTGGTATTGTTGTATGTTGATCTTTATAAGTGATAGATGTGATGCAATCCGTGAATCCAGCTCTTTTCAACTGCATTAAGCAATATTGGAATACATTTCATTTGAATTGGCCAATCTGAATTTAAAATACGTCTGTAAAAGCATTCAGACCCCTAGTCAAGAGCCCTACTGCTATATTCCCAATTTGATAACTGGATAATAACTCATCATCTACGAGAAAGATCAGGAACAATGCAAGTATACAACTATGTACTATACATTGTGATACGAGCCTGATACGTACGATTTGATTTGAAATTGCGAATCTCAGAAATGTACACGAAAGCGCTGATTCCATCATGGGGAAAACGGCCTAATGTTAAAAGGATAGGACTTACGCCATGTTGCTTATCCCGTTACGTTATTGATAGTCATAGACTCAACTCTCAAACTGGTTCCATTTCCTGAGTACTTCTCTCAGAACCAAAGATCGTGTTGCTTCGTAGAAATTTGATATCATGCTTTTTATACACCTTGAATATTGGCACTCAAACTGCGGTGGAAATAAACAGAAGCGCCAGGCTCATAAGAGAAGATAGTTGATGATAATGGAATCAAATGAATAACTATAACTAATTTGATTCTATTATGAGTGAATATTCTCTCTTCTAAAGGACCGTTTTCATAGCTCACGGCAGGCGGCAAGCGGCAGGCGGCAAGCGGCAGGCGGCAGGCGGCAAGCGGCAGGCGGTTAAAAAAACGCCTGCCGTCTGCCCTGTTCACATAGTCGCGTTTCTTCACACTCACTTCGAGATTTGTCCAATTTATTTAAATATGTTATCCTTGTTCAATTCAGGCGGTCAAGTAATTTTTAGTATCGTATTACGTGGCACGCAAGAACCATCATGGTGTATATCTGAAAAGTACTGTTTTGGAAGTAATATTCCGACATAACCCTACCACTTGTATGACCACTTGTATGAGTGAGGGTATTCAACCGCGGCGTTTTTTTCCGAAGTTAAATTTATTCCATGTGTCACGGTATAGAGAGCAACAAGTGCAATCGGTAGGGATTTCATTCATTCTGATTGGCCAGGAGAGAAAACGCCTGCCGCCTGCCGCGAGTTATGAAAACGGGCCTTAAGCCTAGTGTATTTGTTCATTTCCACCGTATCTTGGGTGCCAATATGTACTGCATCTGAGATGCCAATATTTGAGATATATAAAGGGCATGACATCAAGTTTCCACAAAGCAACACTAGACAGAGCAGCAATCTTTGTTTCTGAGAGAGAAACTCAGGAAATGGAACTAGTTTCAGAGTCGAGTTAAGTGACCATCTACAGCCGACAAACAAACGTGGAAAACGCGAGATGCGCGTTGTGAGATGAGCTTAGAAGTATGGCAATCTAGAATGAAAAATAACTTGTCAGCTCAATTTACATCTACGAACCTTGACTTACTTCAAACGTTCAAAAACCTCACCTGCAACTTGTTGATATTTATAGTAACCTGCAACCTGTCGCATAAACACTTTGCAAAACCAATTGATCCAAATATTCGATAAAATGTACACGTTTATTGCGTTTTCTTCATTCATTCTCATTCGATTGTTGTAAAAATCTCTGAAAAGGTGTATAATAGTATTTTTCATATTCTGTGAGAATTTGAGAGCTTTTGAAAAATTCTTGTTTTTCAAGTATTTTTCCTCCGGGTTATTCTTACGAGGAATTTCCAAACTTTCCGATTATTTTCCGGAAAAACCATCCGACCGATTCCTCTGAATAACGATGCCAACCTATTCTGGTATGACACCAACGTTCCAAAAAAGTTTCAAGTTGATTGATTCATTTATCTGACCTGTATGCCACGTACATAATTCCAAAAAAAAAAAACATACATAAAAACGGAGCCCATTTTTTCCAGGGTGTGAAATGGAAAGGTTCGCTACGCTCAACTAAATTAGTATTCACATATTAATACTTATTTGTTCGTGGTATGCGGACTCTCCACATGATTTCGATTACATTTGTGAATCATTCAGATGTAAGGTTCTAGCAATATGACTTGCATTATTATATCAACCAGGAAAACGCTATATATACGCGTTGTTAGACGAGCAGAAAGTAATAGTATGTCGACTTCATTGACAAACTTTTGCCTAAATTCGCCAATTGGGTGACATTTAATAAATTAATAATTATTGGTATTATTGGTAATTATTAATAATTAATAATTGGTGACAGTTATGAATGGGTAAATTGAGTGGTACCAATTTGGCACATTCAATTTTTTTTTACAAAATGGCTGACCCGATCAATCTGAGAATTTTCAGAAATGGGTATCAAAATGTAATTAAACTTCACACAAAATTTCATTTTTTTTTAAATTAAAATATTTCAATTTCTTTTCCGCCGTGTTATTCTGATGAGTATTTTTGAAATTTCTGAAATTCATAAAAATTGAAGTTACCACCCGATAATGCCACAAAACGATACAGATCTAAGTTAGATGAGAAACCATGATGCAAAAAAGTTTGGAGTTGATAGCTGTAGCTGATGAATCTCGAACCCATACCAACTGACACGTACTCCATATGTAAGAATCAAAATGGATTCAAACTCACCTCAACCAGATTCTCTCGTTTATACTCCTTCTGCGAGTTCCAACAATTCAACGACAACTTGGGCAGGATACTGAAGAACAGCACACCGTTGTCGTCGAAAGCCTCGGCCGCTGATTGGCCCCTAGCTTCGGGTGACGTGAAGAACTTCCGAGGCACGAGGTTACCCGAACTGCCGAAGTTCGTCTTATTGCGCAGGACGGTGGTAGATACCCAGGATTCGCGATCACCAGCCAGACTGTGGAAGTAGAGGTAGCGCTCTTTGCCGGGTTCCTTGGGAGTAAGAGCGAGACCGAGCACACCTGGATAGAGAGAGAAGATATTCGAATTCATTAAATGGGATAATATGAGGGGGTCAGAAGCCAACTGGCATTCCGTTCGGCCTTCAAAACACAAGTCTATAAGCTATGATGAACATGACCTAACTCATTCATTTTCGAATGTCACTTAGGCCCAGTATTACCAAGGCTAGTTAGTATCTATCTGAGAGTTGGTGAAAACAAATAGCTTAGGTAACCATGGTGATAACAAGTTTGAACTGTCAGATAAAGACTAACTGGACTTGGTAATACCGGACCTTATTCCAGTTGGCTTCTGACCCCCTCATATGTATCATGTCGCAAATGGAAGAATCATCTAGCGGCAACGTTTGAAGTGGGGCGGGAAATTAGTACCCACGTTCGAAATTTCGCTATTGTGCCTCGTAGACATTGAACGTATTAACCTCTACTATAACAGAGTTACAACAATAATGTCTCTAGTATATTCGAAGATACTCACACAATGTCAGTGTGAATAAAAACATTTCCTTTTTTCCGCCGTGTTATTCTAATGGGTATTTTTGAAATTTCTAAAATTCATAAAAATAAAAGTTAACATCCGATATTGCCACAAAACTATACAGATCTGAGCTAGATGAGGAACCATCATTGAAAAAAAGTTGAAAGTTGATAGCTGTAGCCGTTTGACCTGTGGAGAACCGACAAAAAAACATTAAAAGAAACAACATAAAATCGAACACCAATTTTTTTGATGAATGGGAGATAATGCAATTGATCTTCATCATGATGTTCTGTCTTCAGCTCTGTGGATGATTGGACCAACATTCATCAATCCAGACCCGAGGTTGAAGTGTCCTCTTAAGCTGGATTTCCATGCACGCGATTCTCATATCGCGCGATACCATGTCGCGCGTCATGGCGGCTCAAAGTCGCGAGGCGGCAGACCACTGACCAATCAGGGACAAGTCGCGAATCGCTTCACGAAAGTTGAGGTTTGTTCAACATTCGAGCGCGCCGCCATGACGCGCGACATGGTAACGCGCGATATGAGAATCGCGTGCATGGAAATCCAGCTTAAGAGTCCATTGGAGTCGATTCAGCAAAATATCAATGTTTTGATGATAACTTCTGAAAGGTGTGAGATATCGAGATTCTGATATACTAGAAACACAGATGATTATAATGGCTTCAAGATGGTATAAGTTATAACTATTTGAGTCATGTCGCATAACTGTCAAGCGTATACAGCTTAAAAAACAAATTTATCAGCTGTATACGCTCGACAGTTTTGCGACATGACTTGAATAGTTATAACTTATATCATCTTGAAGTCATTGAAATTATCTGTGTTTCTCTCGTACTAGGAAAACGCGGGATGCGCGTTGTTAGACGAGTTTAGGGGTATAGAAATCTAGAATGAAAAATAATTTGTCAACCCAATCCACATCTACAGACCTTGGATCACTCCAAACGTTCAAAAACCTTACGAGAATCAGTTATGTCACGGCCTTCCTCTTCATTCATTTCAATCGTTTTGAATTAATTGCTGACACTTGTTGCTATAGATTTAATTGGTTCCCGTAATAGCCTAAATTGATGGGAAAATGCATTATAAATGCGTTTTCTTCGTTATTTCTCATCCGATTGATGCAAAAAATCTCTCAAAATGTGCTTAATAGTTTCCTTTATATTCGGCGAAAATTTGAGAGGTCTTGAAAAATTTTGATTTTTCAAGTGTTTTCCTCCGGGTTATTCTAATGGGGATTTTTGAAATTTCTAAAATTCATAAAAAAAAAAGTTACCACCTGATAATGCCACAAAACTATACAGATCTAAGTTAGATGACGAACCATGACGAAAAAAAGTTTGAAGTTGATAGCTGTAGCCGTTTGACCTGTGGAGAACGGACAAAAAAACATAAAAAAAAACAAAAAAAAAAACATAAAAACGAACACCAATTTTTTTCAGTATGTCAAATTGAATCCTCGCTAAAGCTCGTCTAATTAGAATCTCGATATCTCATACCGTTCGAAAATCATCACTAAAAAACTGCCATTTCTCTAAATCCTACTGATATCGATCGCAATGAGGTAGTATAGCAGGCAGTAAGCTCCTGCGCATACGATAATTGAGATGGCGAATACAGTGTCACTCACCGTCCATTAGATCGAACTCTCGTCCAGCTATCTTGAACAGTCCCATGGGAGGATACGGGAACATCTCGTTGGACTCGACTCTCCAGGATTCGTCCTTGTTGTTGTCGTAGACCAGTAGGCCAAAGCCGGAGACGTCGGCTACGTAGGCGAATGTGTCGAGACATTTGCTGTAGGACAGAGGGGCGTTAACACGTTTTTATTGTTTCAGCAGGTTTTGATTAGAAAATATATAACATACACATTTTTCACTTTCAACACATAAAATTCAGTATGTATATATAACAATACCCAGTTATTACATATGTTAAGTGAAAAAAATTATATAAAAATTACATAGTTGATTTTGGTCAGGGCTAAACTACTCAACTTTGACACGTATTGTATCATTTAAGGTATCAGTAATGATAGCAATTTTGAAGATTCAGTGATGTTGTTTCTTCAGTATCTATGGAACACCAATAGGTACAAAAGGAGCAGCTAGATAAATTCTATTCATTTTATCTCCAGTCGTGGAAATATTTTAATAAAATTCTACATTTATATTAAAGAACTTCAACTTGAAAATTAATATCTTCGTTAATACACATCACATTGAAAATCATGCTGCTCGGATTCAGTATAATACCACTGCCTACATTTACTGGAAATTTGAAGTAAATCGGTTCATAGGTGGCTGAGAAAAGGTACACTAGACATGATGAAATGTGGAAAGGAGCTATCGAGTGATACATATGTTGATGCGTGTCAACTTATTTGATCCTACTTGAGAGTTGCCAATGATTATGTTGATGTTAATGTTATGTTATGAAAATGTTAATGTTTGAAATTCCATTGTATGGGTTTTTAAAGGTAATTTAAAGATGATTCTTTAGTATTCTGTTATAACATTTATATTCTTATATTAATTATATAACATTGTAACATGTATGGAGCTACTGATAGCACAAGACTGCTAAATAAATCGATTACATTACATTGCATGATACCAATGAGCACATAGGTATAAATTTGGAATGTTCAAAGTCACATAAATAATTTATCATTGACGTTTTCAATTGGATTTGTTCAAAATAGTGTAATTTCACATTGAAAAAAAAAAAAAAAAATGAGGAATGAAAAAATCATGTTAACCCCCCCCCCCCCCCTGTGGAAATAGCGATGAATACAACAGTTCGTTGTACATGTCTGAAGAAGATTTTGATTTCGTTGAATAAATTGACGACACGGAATAGGCGTGGCTTAACCAGTCAGCCAGTTGGATCCTATCATTTGTGGTCAATTCAAGATACCCCTATTGGATATTTGAATTCAACTACAGTTTTAACAGTCATGTTGATTGGACGGTATGATTTCTGACGTCATGGGGCGTTAGTCAAATTCAAATATTCAATCGGGGTATCTTGAAACGACCACAAATGATATAGATCCAACTGGCTGACTGGTGAGGCCACGCCTTTTTCGAGTCGTCAGTTGAGGAACAATGATTTTGTACGAAGCCTCGATGTAACAAAAACAGAAATATATAACAAGTCGTCATGATGACACGTAACCACCCACAACTGGTCCCTCATCCTGTGACGTCATTTGCTGTTGGACAGATTAATGTGGAGTTAGCGATGAATACATCCCATCGTACGTATCCAAAGAATAATTTTATTGAATAATTCGGGAAAATATCAAATTTTCATTCCATTTTCTCTCAAATCGGGAATACATGGATAACAAATGAATACCGGAGATGCTCAATCACTTAATATGAACTTCACAGTACGGTATTCACTTTTCAGACAACTTTTTCTTTCAAAAATCTGAAAATTCATTGATTCTGAGAGTGATGCGACTTTTCAAGGTTTCATGTTAGAATTCATCGAACAAAATTCTCCAAAATGGATTTTCCATCGATTTTTTTTCTTACATTCATTAAAGATATTTTCGATTTTTTTCTTCTTTTTTTTTTGAAATTTTGGGAATCTGATGAATTCCAAAGTCTGATTTGTCATCATTTGAATCGAATCATAACCACGTGACACAACCAATCCCGCATCCAGTGACGTCACTCACTTGTCCTTGCTCGATTTGTATCTATTTTCAAAATCGATTTGTATCGATTTTTTTCCTCACATTCATCAAGAATATCTTAAAAGTTGATTACCCAAAATTTCGAAAATTCATTGAATTTCAAAGTCCAATCATTCGTCTACATTCAATTCCCACCTTCCATCCATAGCCTCAACTTGGGGACAATGATTATGCATGAAGTTCCGACTTGATAATAAAAACAAAAATCAGGATCATGACCACGTGACACAACTAATCCTCATCCTGTGACGTCACTCACTTGTCCTTGCTCCTCACGTCCACAGCAATGGTGGTGATCACAGTCGAGCTCCGGATCTGATTGAGTGGATACTCAAAGCGCTTGATCAGCTTGTCCGTCTTAAGGTCGAACACCAACAGCTGGGCGGGACAGATCCGGTTCACACCGACCGAGGCGTCGATGCTGCCACCAATAGTACCAGGATCCACCACCCACAAACGATCGCACTCGTCTACCTGTTGGTCGAGACATGGTTTAGTTAGACGAGCTTTAGCGAGGATTCAATTTGACATATTGAAAAAAATTGAGGTTAATTTTTTATTTTTTTTATGTTTTTTTTCGGTTTTCCACAGGTCAAACGGCCACAGCTATCAACTTCAAACCTTTTTTCAATGTGATTCCTCATCTAACTTAGATCTGCATGGTTTTGTGGCATTATCAAGTGGTCCATTTTATTTTTATGAATTTTAGAAATTTCAAAAATACTCGTTAGAATGACACGACGGAAAAATTGATATATTTTCATTTTCTCAAAAAATGAAATCACGTGCGAAGTTGAATTACATCTTGATACACATTTCTGGGAATTCTAAGCTTGATTGGGTCAGCCATTCTGAAGAAAAAACATGAAATGTGATAAATTGGTACCACTCGAAACAGTTTTTACCCATTTCTAACTCAAATGTCACCCAATTGGCGAATTTAGGCAAAAGTTTGGCAAAGAAGTCGACATACTATTACTTTCCACTCGACTTACAACGCGTATATAGCGTTTTCCTAGTAACAAGCAATGCCCTTGGCTCGATCTATTGTTCTATGCGAGGGAACATTGGAAGGTATTTTCCAGAATTTTGGATTTGTTTTAAAAATTGATAGTGTGATGTCCTATTAACCGGAAGCTGCAAGAATCATAAGATCATTCGAACTGGTTCTACTCACATTCAGAATCTTGCTGTCCTACTGACCATATTTCAGTGCAATCTCATTCGGTGCCAATAATTTATTATACTTGTTTCTAATGCAGTTTATTCGAAATACTTTTTTTCCAATTGCCTGTATCTGAATATCTAAATCTATTGAAGATTTCCATAATTTCCATATTTCCATATTTTAATCAAATGGAAATGGAATATTCACCCCCTAATTTCCATATGGGAAAACTATTATTCACACTTAGATACCATCGATATAGACATTATGAGCACACATCAAAGAAAGATGATGATCAAGAATATAAAAATGTGCGAAACTGTCCTAGTCATGACTCAATGGTAACTAACCAGATGAGAATAGTTATGCAGATGATTGCTTTATACATTGGGACGGTTCATAACAAGTTGAATATCGATGGATTAACTTACGAGCACACGGAATACTGAAGTGATACCCTCGCAGTCACCTTGACGATGCCATCTCCAGCTGGGATACGGTTTCAGTTTGAAGTCACCTTTTGCATTCTTTTGATTGGTGACCGTAGCGAGCGCAGCTGCGTTACCGGGCCTGCGCAGTACATACATGTGTTAATGACCTCTACAAAACAACATGATCGGTATCATTTCATTCCATTTCCATTCCATTGATTCATCTATCTATATAGATCATCATATTTATATATCATTGTTGTTGTTTACATCTATTCTCGTCATTCCTATTGATTTGATTATTTATGTCTGTAGTTCTCCCCTCTTGGATATTTTCCTCCTTTCCCACGCACAGGCTTCGGCTTATGTGGGTCTTGCTTCAATTCATTATTATTATCATATTATTATCATCATTATCATTTTTCATGTGATTGATTTAATTGTATGTCTGAACAAGTTGTTTTGAACCAAGCATCAATATTGAATGAATAAATAATGAATAATAATCATCAAATAAGATTTCGCAGACAATATATGGCATATTCTGTGATGCTAATTTTCCATTGAGATTTTTGTTCAACTTTTATTTCTGTTTTTGCGTTATCATCATCTCTCACTTGAAGCTGGTGAATGATTGGAGAATATATTCAAGAGTGTATGATAGTTGGTTGAGTGAAATATCAGTTTTTTCGGTGATGGCTTCTGTAAGATTTGAGAAATGGAAATTCGGAAACCAGATGTAAATAGGTTTATTTTGTGATACCTTCCAGATAGTTGAATGCATAATTAAATGACCAATTCCACCCGATTGTCAAGTATATAGTCTGATGGATGTTCTGGCTCGGCGATTCAAGCTTGACAATTATGCCATCCGATTTGAGTAGTTTATATGAATTGATATGAGTTTGAATAGATGACTTACACCATCTCTGGATATTGAAAATATTCGTATTTTTTCCGTATCAGAACTTTGAATTTATATACTGTTGATGAGTTATCACCAATATAATGATATCACACTGGATCGATCACCATGAGCTCTTCATGAAGCTTCTAGAAACCAATACAAACCAGCTCAATCGAACTTATTCAACTCTGGACTGACCTGAATAAAGACCCAGTATTTAATCACTGAATTTACCAACCATTTTCAAATTGACACTATACTCATTTTCAAAGTGTTGTGCTCAACCTTATGTTTATAATACCACTAATTCAATTTCAAATCATTTGCATAGCTTTTTCTACTCTCACTTTCATTTCACTCCATTGACGTTTATAATTCTGTACTATACAATCAGCGATATTATTGAATCAATATAAATATAAATTCAAATCAGCTCAATTAACCTCACCCAATTCGAACCAACTCAAAGTGACCTGAATGAAATCAACTCAAACCAACAAAGAATAACTGACCTCAACCACCCACCCCCCTGGAAAAAAAAACATCCCGAACCGTTTCTTTCTGATCCAAAATCAATTTAAAATCCAGCTCCGATCCGACGAAAAACCACTGCAATGATGATAATTTTTTCTTTTCTTTTCTTAATTTTCTTCCATTAAATTTACATTACCACGAGACATTTTTCACTCTTGATTGTCCACTAAACTCATCGAGGGTTTGACTGTGGAATGAACCAATACTACTTTCTAGGATATGATACAATGAAAATGAATAAATTTAAACATAGTAAAATACAAATACAACACAAGTGAACACGCTGCAATAAAAAATAGATGTAGATGCGATAACAATTACAATGGATACACTGTAACCTGAACAAAATACACGCAAGGTTCACTTATAACTTTTACATAATAATTTTATCGCTTGATTGATTGATTTAATAATAATAATAATAATAATGATGATAATTCTCTCAATTGTGCCGGAGATCCCAAGGAAGAAGAGACAGTCATGATAAGTTATTACATACAATTATCACATGCGGTACATATATACTTTGAGAATAACATTTAAAATAACATAACAAACGACAACAGAGAATCGTGTGTACTCACTTAAATCTGGGCATGCTGATGAAGATACGATCTCTCTCCGTGTCGATGTCGAAAGCAATTGGCACAGAGTTTCCTGGAATATATCGTCCATCTTCGATCATGACGGCTCTCGTGTCTTCATCCGGGAACACGTACTCGACATCGTGCCAGCTGTTGACGATCTTCATGTGCTTCGCCGCGTAGCTACCAGACAGCGCCACCAGCAGTAACGCGATCAGTACGCGCATTGTCTGCAAGAGAGAGAACAGCCCTAGTTCAGTGATGGTTATACTTGGAGTTATAGCTACTGGACAGCGCCACCAGCAATAACGCGATTAGTACGCGTATAGTCTACAAGAGGGAGAGAGGTCGTGTTAGTTATAATTGAATATATAGCTACTATACAGCGCCACCAGCAGTAACGCGATTAGTACGCGCATTGTCTACAAGAGGGAGAACAGTCGTGTTAGTTAGGCTCAAAGATGTAGCTACCAGACAGCGCCACCAGCAGTAACGCGATCAGTACGCGCATTGCCTGCAAGAGAGAGAACAGCCCTAGTTCAGTGATGGTTATACTTGGAGTTACAGCTACTATACAGCGCCACCAGCAGTAACGCGATTAGTACGCGTAAAATCCACAAGAGGGAGAGAGGTCGTGTTAGTTATAATTGAATATATAGCTACTATACAGCGCCACCAGCAGTAACGCGATTAGTACGCGCATTGTCTACAAGAGGGAGAACAGTCCGAGACGAGTGATGGTTGGGCTTGAAGTTATATCTAATAGATGGCACCACTAGCAGTAATGGAATTAATACGCGCATTGTTAGCAGTGGAGAGAATAGTCGTAACAGTTAGGATTGGATATGTAGCTACTAGATGGCACTACTGGGAGTAAAGCGATTAGTACGCGTATTGTCCGCAAGAGGGAGAACAGTCTGAGTTCAGTAAAAGTTAGACTTGGAGATGTAGCTACTAGATAGCACCACCAAATTCTCCTCATTTCGATTTGTCGATAATTTATTGACAAACAAAAAATAATAATGAATACATACACTTATCAAGAGGTTAATGAAGCCTAGAAGGCCTATCCGTGAGATATTAGTTCATTGGCTGAATTGAACAAATACAATCCACTTCTGTTGAACAATGAAAAAAAAATCTCACAATATTCAAAATATATCTCAAGATATTATTCTATCCACGATGTTTGTGTTCTCTGATTCAATTTTGAATGAAATGAAATCGGCATTCATTTGTTCTCTCCATTGTTGATGAGGTATCAATAAAGTGATATGTCAAGTTTTCCATGAGGTGACAATGAAAATCCACGAGAAAAATATCAGGAGAGTGGAATGATTTTCTGAGTCGAGATACAAAGATCAATTATTGTTTGGTAAAAGAAAAAAATCGCAGTAAATGACCTCTGAATATTGACAATGTGAATTGCTATATTAGAAATGAGCAGACGGTTCGATGCACAGTCAAACTAAATAATTCATTTCTGGTTCAATTATCGACATTTTTAAATATTTCAAATGAATTACTCGAATAAGAATGTGGATCAATCATTATGAAGGAAGAAACGATTTCCTTTCTGATATCAGATGCTGAGAATGTGATATATAATTGAACGATTCCGATTACCTTATATCATGAAAGATCTCGTATCGACTTCAGTCCTCTTACTCCATTCAGCTACTGACTAATAATAATAATAATAATACAATCTTCTGTATTTCATAGAAAACAATTATTTTATTCAATTGTCAACGACCCAAGGTTCACGACCTATAATATGTATTCATAACCTGAGCTTTATCTGATTCTTTAAGCTTCCGGTTGTGGTTTCAATAACCAATCAGTACGTCGAACACTTAACCTCTTGATAACCGCAGCAATTTCATTGGTACAGTCAATTGTCAACATTCCTTTCTTTCATATGTCATGTTTAACGACGCAGTACAATGATAAAAATATGGATATAATTTCTTGATTTTTTTATTTCTGTTCAAACCACAAAACCTTGTTTCAGACTTCGTGGGAAATGTGGACTTACCAGTAGCTTAGTGGTTAGCTCACTTGCTTCGTGTGACCCTGGAGGTGAAGGGACATATCGGACCCGGTTCGATCCCCGCCACCGTCCATCTTTACAGGGGTTTCTCGTGGTTTCCCTCTGTAGTCTAGGCTAATGCCGGGATGGTTCCCATAATATAGGCCTCAACCGCTTCCTTCCCACTATCCTTTCCACTACCCATAAAAACCTTCATCTCATCATCCCATCATCTCATTAATCATTTATCTGACGCCAATAGATCTTAGTAATCATTACAGTGCGCCGTTAAAACCCAATATAGAAAAATGTGGACTTGATTTGTTCTATTTAAACTAAGAAAACGCGGGATGCGCGTCGTGAGATGAGCTTAGGAGTATGAAAATCTAGGATGAAACATATTCTGTCAGCTTAATCCACATTTACGGACCTTGGATTACTCCAAACGTTTAAAAACCTTACCTGCAACTTGTTGATATTTATAGTACTGCAACCTGTCGCATATACACTTTGTGAAACCTATGACTATCGATAACGTAACGGGATAAGCAACACGGCATAAGTCCTATCCTTTTAACATTTGGCCGTTTTCACCATGATGGAATCAGCGCGCTTTCGTGTACATTTGTGAGATTCGCAATTTCAAATCAAATCGTACGTATTAGGCTCGTATTTCAATATATAGTACATAGTTGTACAATTGCATTGATTTTAATCTTTCTCGAAGATGATGAGTAATTATCCAGTTATCAAATGGTAAATATAGCAGTAGGGCTCTTGACTAGGGGATCAAATGCTTTTACAGACGTATTTTAAATTTAGATTGGCTAATTCAAATGATATTTATCCCAATATTGTTTAATGCAGTTGGGAAGAGCTGGATTCACAGATTGCATTACATCCATTACTTGTGTAGATCAACAGACAATAATACCAGCAAATCATCATACAACTTGTAAGGCGGCATTCCTTTGATATAAGCATGGTGCGAAAGGAAACCGCCATTTTGCTTATCCCGTTACGTTATTGATAGTCATAGGTAAAACCAATTGATTCAAATATGTAATAAAATGTACACTTTTATTGCGTTTTCTTTGTTATTTCTCATCCGATTGTCGCAAAAATCTTTAAAAAGGTGTATGATAGTGTTGTTCATATTAGGTGGAAATTTGAGAGCTTTCGAAATAATTCTTGTTTTTCAAGTATTTTTCCTCGGGGTTATTCTTATGAGAATTTTTCAAATTTCACGAGTATTTTACGGGAAGAATTCAAGCACGATTTTTTTGAAAAACGTTCCAAGCCTATTCCGGTATGACAGAAATATGTAGAGAAAGTTTCAAATCGATAGGTATCTTTTCCTGACCTGTATGCCACGTACAAAATAACAAAAAAAAAACATCAAAACGAAGCCCACTTTTTCCCGGTATGTCAAATGGAATCTTTGCTACGTTCATCTATTTTTTCATCATGACTACCATCTACTACTACTATTATTACTACTATTAATACTTCTACTACTACTGTTGTTCTCCCTCGGGATATTTATAATAACTACGGTACTCGAACCAAAAGATTTTTAATTCCCAAAATGTTTGATACTTTGTCAACGGAAGTAAGTTCCTCGCAGAAAATATCAGAAATTAAGAATGTATCAAAAAATCCATTATTATTAGAGCAACTTGTGTGAAATGTTGATTCTTTTCTTCATCTTTTTTTTATATTCGAAATATTATCTTCTATGTTTTTGTTATTGTGTTCTCGGTACTTATTGTTTGCTATAAACATGTTTCGTAAGAATTATAAACCTGATGTTCAGTTTAAAAAAGGTTACTATAAGTTGAATGCAAATTGTAAACTTTATGTTTATATTATAATTAGTTTATGAAAATGTAAACTTCATGTAGCCCACATATATTATAATTAGTTTATGTACGTGATCCAGAAATATGAGAAAGGAATTTATTTATGAAAATAGACCTACAGACAAACCACATTAGTGGCTTAGTGGGTCCAGAACTAAATACGTCATGTACATTAAATAAATAGAGAACTTTGGAAAAAATATAATGAAAAATTACCACTACTACTACTACTACTACTACTACTACCACCAGACAAACCAGACATACCACATTAGTGGCTTAGTTGGTCTAGAAATAAATACGTCATGTACATTGAATGAATAAAGAACTTGAAAAAAAAAGAAGTACTACTACTACTACTAATACTACTACTACTGCGCATACTCTCCTGCTCAACAGCTTCGATGATAATTCCTGCCGCGATTGCCTCGTGCATTATCAATATCGTGACAGTCAGGTTTCCTCATCACGCCTATCAATAGCAAGAAGGCGTCGACAAAGATCATCTTATAACATCTCAATTTGTTCATAACTAATCACTGACATTGTCGTGAGACAGACGAGTTGCCAACTGGTTAACATTGAACCGTCATTCATGAGACCGGGGCTCGATTCTCGCCATGGTCGTCCATATTGACAGTTTATTCTCGTGGTTTTCCCCTGTCGTTCAGTTTGATACTGGGAGGGTTCCTTTCCATCGTAAGAAAAACACATAGTAAGATAACCTATTATCTCATCATCTTATATTTCATTCACTGACGCCAATATATCTCAGTCATCAGTACAATACGTCGTTGAACAGAATATAAATAAAATAAAATATCACACATTTGTCTCATGACTATTCCTGCTAATTTTTTAATTCACCATTATTCATTTATTTATCCATCATTTCCATTATTATTTATTCTTTGAATATGATTTTCCTTTTTTTCTTTATATCAACCATGAATGTTTATTCTTGTTCTGTTCAATTTCCATTTTTTTCCTCACTCTCCAAAAACACTCAATGAAATAACCTTTTAACTCATTCATCTCACATCTCATATATCATTCACCGACGCCAATAGATCGTGGTGATCAGTCAAGTGCGTCGTTAAACCAAGTACTAGGAAAACGCTATATACGCGTTGTTAGACGAGCGCAAAGTGATAGTTTGTCGACTTCTTTGCCAAACTTTTGCCTACATTCGCCAATTGGGTGACATTTTAGTTATAAATGGGTAAAAACTGCTTCGAGTGGTACCAATTCAGCACATTTCATGTTTTTTCTTCAACATGGCAGACCCGATCAAGCTGATAATCTCCAGAAATGTGTATCAAGATGTAATTTAACTACACACAAAATTTCATTCTTCTGAAAAAAAAATTTTCAATTTTTTTCAGCCGTGTTATTCTAATGGGTATTTTTGTAATTTTTAGAATTCATAAAAATGAAAGTTATCACCCGATAAAGCCACAAAACTATACAGATCTGAGTTAGATAAGGAACCATGACGAGAAATAGTTTGAAGTTGATAGCTGTAGCCGTTTGACCTGTGGAGAACCGACAAAAAACATAAAAAAAATATAAAAACGAACACCAATTTTTTTCAGTATGTCAAATTGAATCCTCGCTAAAGCTCGTCTAATAAATAAATGAACCATAGTGTTGTGAGAACGTTATCAAATGGTGATAATATACTTCGTGGTGAGATAATTATGATCACGATCGGCTGTCTCTCAGATTGATCAGATATGACGATTGGTGGTGTCGATAGGTCAGGAAGTGAAATCGGTTCACCACATGTTTATGTTATGTACTTGAATATTTATTCAGTGACCGCGAAAATAGGCCCAAAAAAGTGCATTCGACAAAGTTATGCTTTTGTGTTACTCCAACATTGTTTTTTTGTAGGAATGACAAATGTAATTATTCACCTTTTTTTTATTTTTTTCCATTATTTTTCCTATTCGAAAATCATTTCATGCATGATTTTTTTCAAGACGAACTGTTGATGACGTATCACTTTATTCATTCACTGGTTCATAGAATAAACCAATAAAATTGTGTAAATCAATCCAGTAGAATAGATTCCATTCACTTCTGAAATGGATAAATTCTCTAAACAAAGTGTCTTAATACTGGTATTAATGTAATTGGTGTTTTTAATGGTTTTTAT
>OZ023339.1:15183386-15190678 GCA_964007535.1 Brachyptera risi | reverse complement strand
GTGTGTTTTATTGTTTTTTGTTTGTTTGTGTGCACTGCACAGGTCGCAGGGTTTGACTGATCAACATGAAACTTTTTTTGTAAGGGCCAACTTTTACAACTAAGAACAGTATAGTTTCTTGAATGAATCGGTCGATAAGATTTTGAGAAATATCATGTCAAAGTTTTTCAAAACCCCATGAGATTAGGCTGGGTGAGAAAATTTGAAAAAATGAAACCTCTCCGAAAAAAAAAAAATTCTCCGAGTGTTCAAACATGAACGATACACATAACCATCATCTTGTGAGCAATTCAAACCAGCAGTTACGAGAAAAAAATTGAAATAACTGTTTTTATTCATCAAATATATGGAAATGAGCCAAGATTCACTGCTTTCTAGATTCGATATTCGCCCAAGCATTAAATATTCTTCATATTCGTCAAGGTGTGTAGAATACCAGAGAAGATGAAGTAACAATTAAATGAAGGACAAAGTATGTAGCATACCAGAGTCGATAAAGTAGCAAACGTAGGACTGTTATCATACCTTATTCAGATATCTCGTTCATCTTACAACGCATATTTCGCGTTTGCCTGGTTCGAAAAATGGTGGAAAGCAGTTGAGTCACTGTGAGGGTGATCTGTATACGTCACAGGTATTGGTCGATTGGATCAAATCCAATTAGAATCCAGTGATCAGTGCAAATATCAGTCATGGGCATATTATTGAAGTAATGATAGCTTATACTGAATATCAGCAAATGCTGTGCTCTTGGTAACAAAATTGATGAACCAATCACAGAGTAACGAGGGGCAGTTCAATTTGTACTGGACCATTAGGAGATTTATTTTTCCAATAAGTTTGATAACATATTGGCACAATGTCTAATGATACGAGACCATGTGTACTTCTGGCAAGATGCAAGCATGAGGTACTTTGCTTCATAAGCTTGCCTCAGATATTGTATGTGAATCAGGTGCCAAGCATTGCAGAGAGGTCTTCTCTTTGAATCATCAACTGGACCAATATGATTGAATTGAAGTAATTATCTCTCTAGTAATATGATTCATAGAAATAATCATCATTCCGATCAAATATTCTATTTGCGCTCCTAATGTACTCGACTTACTTGCTTCATGAGTTTCAATTATGGACGGGTCTCCAGATATATCTCCGGTGATCGTGAGCATCCCATATATATGTATATATATTTATATATATATATATATATATATATATATATATATATATTTATATATATATATATATATATATATATATGTATATATATATATATATATTGTTACCGCCGATCTTAGAGATGGCGATGAAAGACCAGTGGACTGTATTCGGGTGCCGACTTGGCATTAATAATCAGGCGAGCATAATCCAAACTCGGATTATGCCTCACCCCAAAACGATACGTATTTGGTCTACGTCGACTTGACGTTGTTATCAACCAAATCAAAGAATAAATAACGAGAAAGCGAAACAAAATAGATCAAAACCTGAGTGGTGTCCCCGCACACCATTCGAATAAACAAGAAACAAAAGCTTGAGAGAAAACAAAACACCCAACTTCGTAAATGATAAAGACCGATAACAAAAATAAGGAATTAGAAACAAGAAAGTATGGAAAGAGGTCCTATTAACGACTCAAGAAGTACGAAAAATAGAAAAGAAACAACTGCGTACATGCGAAATAATGTACAGTACGTCCGAACTCTAACAAAGTAGAGAAGGACGGGAGAAGCTGACACAACAAGAGCTGGTCGAGAATATGAGCGAATTCACCCACTTGACGAGCGACTACAAGTACGTCCGACCTCAAGGGAATGTAGAAGATAACTGAATGGATACTCGACGAGAGCCGTTTCGAGACGTCCGGTCTGAATCGAGTATAGGAAGGAACTGATCAGGCGAGACCAGCTACCAGACACGCAACGCGAATGGCGAGCTGTGATTGGACGCACACATCGCGTGACAACCCACCAGCCAACCAGCAATGAGAAAGGAAGGTCGACTAGAAACACGGTTTGCAATGTATACAACATTCCATGACGCAATCGAATGATTTCATGTTCAATTGACAAACTAGGGAAAACGAGCTAGCTGGTCTCAAAAGACCGGCGTTAACATATATATATATATATATATATATATATATATATATATATATATATATATATATATATATATATATATATATTTATATACGTATATATATATATATAAATATATATATATATATATGAATATATATATATATATATATATATATATATATTTATATATATATATATATATATATATATATATATATATATATATATATATATATATATAAATATATATATAAATATATATATATATATATATATATATATATATATATATATATATATATATATATATATATATATATATATATATATATACGTCGCCGGTCATCGACGTGAGACAAGGGTCTTCTCCTCGAGTCCAGCAACTGAACCGACATTATAACAACGTAATAATCTCTCAAGTAGGCTAGGTCATGAACATTATCATCATTCCGATGAAATATTTTATTTGTATTCGATTTAATTGTATCCCACTTACTTGCTTTATGAGTTTCAATTATGAACGGGTTTCCAGATATATCTCCGGTCGTCGTACATATCGATAGGTCCTCAACCATTGTCACTGATCCGAAGCTGGGTAGTTTGAATGGTTCAGCGCCAACGACAAACCTGGAATGCAACGATGATGCAGATTATATCTGTTTGGGATCCTGCTCGAAGAGCACTATATGAAGTCTACACTATAGTATATCGATAATCTGGAGAGAGTTCTATCGCGTAGGCCTGATCAGTTCCCAGATGAGATTCTGAAAATGAGCTCATACATATTGGAATTTTTCGGCCAGTATGACCGTGGAGACTTATTCGCCTTCCGCTGTGATTTGTGTAATTTGTTCCTCAGCGCAATTGATCGTCAACTCATCTCACACTACAGAGCTACCATGAAGGCCCATTCACAATGCCAGTAACGCGTAACACTAACATTAACTCGAGAAATGTTTGCCTTATGGGATGACGTTGTTCTATTCACAACCAACACTAACAATAACGCTATCACTAACGTGAACATGAAACCTTGCAAGCTCCAAGCTCTCATGTTATGGTTAGTGTCGAAACGAAAGAATTGGCCAATTAGAATCCTTTGACTTCCAAATAACAACGACTAGTGGCGAAGTACAACGAAGCCATCACGATGACGTTCGGAACTTGTCCCTCCATCTTGTTTCGACTTTGGCAAGAGTCCCTAGCCAGTTTCAATTCTAGGTCATGTTTCCCCTTTCTTTTTCAAACATGCAATTATTGAGCCCAAATCTTTGACTTCTAGGTCCAGGACAATAATGTAAAATATAGGTAGAGCCCATCAAAACTCCACACATGCAATATCGAAAAGCAGAATCATCTAAATCCATTATCGAATAGGCCAATCTGTCAAATCAAGACAAAAGTCAGACGAGGTAAACAGACGCGATAGCTGGTAGTCGTGTGAGATGGCAGTGGAATCGGCGCGAAAAATCTGGACTTCTGATTGGCTGTTGGTTATTGTTTACGTTGATGTCCTTTCCTATTGTGAACAGGCATGTGTTTCAAGTTCTTGTTAATGTAAGTGTTGGCGTTGCATTGTGAATGGGACATAAATATCTTATATAACTAATATAGCACGTTTCTGAATCTGTCGTGAGAGTCAAGATATTCGAATTATCGAATGCCCCGTTGGGATGTGTGATCATATGTCAGAGTATCAATATGATTCTGAATTGGTTCACTGCTCATTCAGAAGTGATAATCACATGATGTGATGAGTATGATTATTGATGGACGCATCAAGATCTCATCTCGATCTAACACTTATTGATTTATTCCAAGTATCATCAATTGTATCAGTCACACATTCGGAATATCATTATATCTTAAGGGGACATTGTAAGTGAAAAAGTGTTTTCCCCCCTTTTTTTTACATGTTAAAATAATTCTATCTTTTCTTAACTGATCATAGAAAGATTCGTTTTGAAAACCCAAATAGTGTGATTACAATTAAATATTCAGTAATGCATGAGAACATCTCAATATCATAGCATGCCGGATTCTATTGTTGTTTTGACTGTTTTGGAATAAATCCAAGAAACATCATTTTCAATTGTATTTATCTTGGAATTCAATATTTTCTAATTAATGTACCTTTTTCTCAAAAACTGTTGGAGTTAGACCCTTGAAATGTTTGCTGTATGTTTTTACATATGTACTACATATGTGACAGGATTTTTCAACTGTGCAACAAATACATGGTATCGAAAAAGATTAATACAAGTTAAAAAATACAGCAAATTTTGGAGCATTGTTGAAAATTGCATTGTTGTCAGCATTTTGAAATATGTTTATAAAATCCTGTCAGTGTGTACAAATACTATCAAGGTGCATGTATAAAACAAATGAGTATCCTAGGTGAAGTAGTTTCTGAGATGAAGTTACATAAATTTTGTTTTTTCAACATGGAAGGGACAGGGCTTACAATGTCCCCTCGAGAGTTCTCTCAACACGTTGCCTACCTGCTCGAATACAGACGTTCGGGGCCCAAGTGGGCAACTGTTGACCAATCATCGTATCAAGTATCAAAAAAAAAAAAAAAAAAAACATATGAAATGAAATCCAGTATTCAATACGAGCTATTCTGGAAAGTTCCAGTCCGTGATATGTTTCCAATCCTTCCGAAATGATTTTCAAGTATCAACAAGTTCTCACCTGTTTTTTTATTGATTTTACAATCTTTTTCAGATTGATATGATACTGAGATATGATATTTTCATGTACGTAGAGCCATAGGTATGATCATTAGACGAGCTTTAGCGAGGATTCAATTTTACATACTGAAAAAAATTGGTGTTCGTTTTTATGTTTTTTTTTTTTTAAGTTTTTTTGTCGGTTCTCCACAGGTCAAACGGCTACAGCTATCAACTTCAAACTTTTTTTCGTCATGGTTCCTCATCTAACATAGATCTGTATAGTTTTGTGGCATTATCGGGTGGTAACTTTTTTTTTATGAATTTTAGAAATTTCAAAAATCCCTATTAGAATAACCCGGAGGAAAATACTTGAAAAATCAAAATTTTTCAAGACCTCTCAAATTTTCGCCGAATGTAAAGGAAACTATTAAGCACATTTTGAGAGATTTTTCGCATCAATCCGATGAGAAATAACGAAGAAAACGCATTTATAAAGCATTTTCCCATCAATTTAGGCTATTACGGAACCAATTAAATCTATAGCAACAAGTGTCAACAATTAATTCAAAACGATTGAAATGAATGAAGAGGAAGGCCGTGACATAACTTATTCTCGTAAGGTTTTTGAACGTTTGGAGTGATCCAAGGTCTGTAGATGTAGATTGGGTTGACAAATTATTTTTCATTCTAGATTTCTATACCCCTAAGCTCGTCTAACAACGCGCATCCCGCGTTTTCTTAGTTATGATTCAATTGCTGAAATTATCCACTCTTCAGCCACCATGTCTTGTGAGTCATGCAAACTCCTGCATTGGCGCTTTCTATCCTGTTTCGACAGTTACCCGGAGGTTATACTCATGTGTGGAGAGATGTGAAGTAACGGACTGTAAATGGACGCATGATATGTAAAATATCAACACATCCAAAGTTTCAGTTCTCAAGTGCCTGATTTCTCACCTGAAATCCTGATGACCGTATTCCAAACGGTTCAGTCTCGGTCTGAGGATTCTCAGTTCAACATTCAGCACGCCTAGGTCATCAGAGTTGATGACGGCATCGAGCAATTCGACTTCGTTCTTATATTTCCTCATCTCATACAGGTCTGTGAGTTCTTCACGTATTCTCTGAGTTACAGTTCCATTTCCATCGATCATCTTAGGATCGGTTATAACTTCTGTACTGATTATACACAACTTGACGTGATACACCAAGATATGATCCCAATCATCCATTCTTACGAAACCATCGATTACGTATCGATTGAGATAATGTATATAATTCGGTTGACATACGCCACAGTTGAATAACGGCGCATGGTAGTCGCGCATTGATAAGGTTCTGGAGGTCATGTTGAAGGAGCCATAGAGATTCATCTGGTCGACGAGCGGACGTTCGCAGTTCATGAGTTTCCATTCGGAGTCGGTCACGATCTACGAGAGGTCAGATGTTGATCATTTCCAGGGTACAAGTTTTAAAAGAAAAAAATATATATATATCCATCTCTATATATATATATATATATATATATATATATATATATATATATATATATATATATATATATATATATATATATATATATATATATATATATATATATATATATGTATATATATATATATATATATTCATAAACGAATGTATATTCACACATATATATATATATATATATATATATATATATATATATATATATATATATATACATATATATATATATATATATATATATATATATATATATATATATATATATATATATATATATATACATATATATATATACATGAATATATATATATTTGTATATGATCATCATTATTATTCATTCGAAAGTACAATTGTGTCACTCGTGCATGGTGGCACAGTGAAACAACCACATCTGTTCACCATATCAGATTTTATTCAAACTCAATTCATTAGTATCCTTTTTTTTCTCTTCCACATTCCGCAACCCTTCTCTTGAATTCACCCAAACTTGCTTGTTTCACTATGTCCTCCTCCAAATCATTCCATTCAAATCACCCTCTGCACATGTTCTTTCCAACACAGCTCACTTTTGAAATAACACTCTCAAGTACTTATACTGATTACAAACATCAACTGATTAACCTCTCAAACGATACTCAGGAATAGTCTCTGCTCTACGTCCTCCAGAAGTGACAACTCTGCACTCGTCAACATTCGATTCCATCCTATCCCTCTCATCCCACTCGCTCAATTCATACAAATCTCTCTCTAGTTCTTCTTTATCAAACTTCCTCGCACCTCCTTATGAATCACGCAATCATCCGCAAATAATCTCACTTCAGATTGAACCCCCACAACTATATCATCAGTGAATATATTGAATAATGAGGGTCCCAGTACCGTTCCTTGAGGAACACCTGAGGTCACATCTACCCCAGCAGAAACCTTACTACCTACCCTCACTCTTTGAACTCTCTTCTCTGAAAAGTCTTCAATCCAACCAATCAAATCCACTCCACCTCTCACAGCTCCTACACTTCTTATCTTTTCCAATAATAATCCA
>OZ023339.1:15170886-15178386 GCA_964007535.1 Brachyptera risi | reverse complement strand
GATGATGATGATGATGATGATGATGATGATGATGATGATGATGATGATGATGATGATGATGATGATGATGATGATGATGATGATGATGATGATGATGATGATGATGATGTTGGTGTTGATGATGATGATGATGATGATGATGATGATGATGATGATGATGATGATGATGATGATGATGATGATGATGATGATGATGATGATGATGATGATGATGATGATGATGATGATGATGATGATGATGATGATGATGATGATGATGATGATGATGATGATGATGATGATGATGATGATGATGATGATGATGATGATGATGATGATGATGATGATGATGATGATGATGATGATGATGATGATGATGATGATGATGATGATGATGATGATGATGATGATGATGATGATGATGATGATGATGATGATGATGATGATGATGATGATGATGATGATGATGATGATGATGATGATGATGATGATGATGATGATGATGATGATGATGATGATGATGATGATGATGATGATGATGATGATGATGATGATGATGATGATGATGATGATGATGATGATGATGATGATGATGATGATGATGATGATGATGATGATGATGATGATGATGATTATTATTGTTTGCCCATCGACCCCACCAACAGCTATGTTACACGGGGGTACGAATGAGCTGGTGATTATGAACGTATGAAGTGATGATCAGTGAGAGGACATCTACAAAATCCTATGCCTTATGTGGGACTCGAACCCACGCCCAACGGTGACTTCAGTTTCTGAAGCGGTGCCTCAGCAAACCGAGCTACCGTGAGAGGCCCTGCTGGCCTTTTCACTAATGAATTACTAATTGTCTATGGATTTTTTCCCATTAGGTACTACTCAATAACGGAATTCTCTTAGTACAGTTCGATAGTATAGAGATGAACGACATAATTACCAATCAATAAAATGTTGAGTCATGAGAATGTTTGTTGGAAAATTGATTCTAATGAGTTTCAAATTGATCAAACTCTCCAAATGTAGTTTCTCTACTTCATTCACAACATTATTCACACTCCAATCGGTCATTGAACAAACTGTTGTGATCTAGCACCGTCTGCCGAAGGCCGCCATCATCTCCACTGGGTTCTCAAAGACCAATGAGTCCATTTCTCACAGCACTCAGAATCCACCAGCGAGTTGAGAATCGGAACGTTCAATCAATAACTAGGAGAAGATTTCGGAATGCATCCGGTACGCAGGCAGAGGACTCTGCAGGTTCCGGAACGCACCACTGATGACGTGCATTTCAATGTCGTATCTCTCACCATTTATGTTCCAAGATCATTGGTACGCCTTCAGAATTCCCCGACCAGAATTGTATACTGATTGTGTGTTATACTCTTTGACTGTACATTCATTGATATCCGATAATGTCAAAGAAGAATTACAACGTACCTTCTTCAGTGATTGGTCAACAGGCACGAAGTATCTAACACACTGGTCCTTGGAGTCAAAGCAGCCAATCAACAGCAGCCTCACTGCAACAATGGTATGAAGAGTTGATCACAATTCTTGATCACCAAATTGAGTTTATACAAGATGAACTATAACCACTGGATATTACTTTTGATCACTTTTATCAAAATTCTCAAAAAATTCTTTCGGTTATCGTTTTCATGTTCTTGACCAATTAACAAGCTCGTTCAGATTCTCAGAATGAGTGGCTATATATATCAGCTGACAATGGGTTGATTAACTAATATGAATCAGATCAAAAATTCGGGGAATGTTCCGATTTCTTTTAACCTCACTTGGGAGAGGCGACAAGGATGGAGCTCGTGTTGGTACCCTATATGCACGTCACATGGTATTGTGGAACCTGATTTTGTGTGTGGTCGGTGGACCGATATGGTTCTCAGCTTTCTCCAGAGTCACTTTAACTGAACATATCACACCATACAAGAGGAGACGATGAGCACGAATCAAATTCTCTGTTGAAATTCATATTTCCAACTTGATTGAAATTCAGATATTCATATATAAGAATATATGCCCTGGTTTTGGCAATGCTTTTCCATCCTGACTTGGTTTTTCGTGGTTTCCCACAGTCCTCGAAGCAAATGCTTGGATGAAGTACTAATTGTCCACGACCATTAATTAGTAGAGCGATAGGCCTAATTATAACATCATAGGCCTATCACCAATTTAATTTATGCATTTTGTATAATGATCAATTTTACATATGCTGTCAAGGGAAAGAAGTTATCATTGCCCAAGAGATTCAGTTCAAAGTGAAAGATATCAACATTCGTGTGTTTTTACTGGAAGACTTTAATCTACGGCGGAAAATTATGGTCACAGACAGCGCAGTCCTGGTGTTGAAGACCATTAGTTTTAACAAAAAATAATAATGGGGTGGTAAGATCGCCCTTGTGGTGCCCCGTCCTAACGATCCCATCTTCCATCCATAGCCATAATTGGGAAACAATGATTTTGTATCAAGTTTCGATGTTATTAAAAAAAAAAATATATATATATATATATATATAAGAGGAGATCCAAAAGAGGAAACGAGATACTCGGCCCCTGCCACGTCCACACACGACAATCATCGACCAGATCAACCAAGGTGCGCATGATCCGTGGTTTGATTGAACTGCCATCCCAACTGGCGAACAAATATCGTCAAGAACAATACTGTGGACATCAGACTAGTGGTCGAGTGGTTAATACACCGAACCGTGAGATTTGATTATTATCATCAAGGTCGACCATACTGACGGAGGTTTTCCGTGGTTTTCCAATGTCCTCCACTTCAATTCTGCAAAGGATCCTCAACAATATGCCACGGCAAACTCCTCCTCGCTATTCAGAAATACCGAAATACAATAGCCTTTCATATCATCCAGTCCCTCCATATAGAATATACCAACTCCAATGAATCGTGGTCATCAGTAAAGTACCCTTCTCAACCCTGTATTAAAGGAGAGAATAATATCATAATTAGATGTCCATCATTATATTACAATACTCACTCGCGAGGATCACAGCAGTGATTGGTGGGGTCTTCATGTCCCCTGTATGTTGTGATGACGCTGGATTGGTCAGGCTCTTGACCTCTTGACATCAGACATGGTGATGAAGAATATGGAGGAAAACAAAACTGTGGAAAGAGGTGACCAAGAAGAGATTATTATGTGAATTTTCACTCCATTTGTGTTGATTTCTGTCGGTGTTTATTCCCTAATTCCCATATAAGATCGAGAAAGGATCATCAGATATATCATGCGAATAATTTTGGAATTACTATTCGACACGATATTTAGTTATTCATCTGGTGATCCTGTAACACTGTGTGGTCTATAGTTGACTCCAAAGAATACTCAGTGTCTGTGTATGATATATAAAGGCTCATCCAGATATCCCGTGGATATCCCTGGAATAACCCTTCAACGTCATATTGTTGCATTCGTCCGTTTATCCGGTTACACTGTAGAGTTAATTCCATGGAACCTTCAGTGATTAAGTATGAAAGATTTGATTCGATCAATTCTTGAGAATATAGTCATGTCTCTAAATATATTTTCTAAGCTCATCCAAATCTGAAATTATCACAAATCACACATATTCCACTGATCACACTCTCAGACGAATCTGGGTTGTATATTCTGTATCCATCAGTATTTAAATCTACAGATAACTCATTGGAATGTGCAAACACTCAATCAGTGACTGCGCCATGAGAGACAGCTTCATGAAGCTCTGATGAACTCACCACTGATTCAGAAGTTGATGAATACCTGTGTTGTTAATCCGATTCTGATTCGTCAATTCCGAATTCGTTTTGAAACGGAACCAGAATGATAGCCAATAAAAGAGTGCATTCCTTGGGAAACCTCAAAGTCATCGTTGAATTTCTCATGGATTATAATCTCACCCAATGAAAAAACAAATAAGAATCTTTGATGGACTTACTGATGATTCAGTTGGCAACAGCTGAGATTATCGATGCGAGATTCCTCAACGACATTTCAACTCATTCAAGAGTTCAAGAGTTCAAGAGTTCAAGAGTTCAAGAGTTCAAGAGTCCAAGAGTTTCAAGAGTTCAATATTGAAAGACGATTGAAGATTGATGTGTTCTTCAGTTTCCTAGTTTCCTATTATTATTTGTCATTCAATTATATTATTATTATTAGTTTTCTATCAATTTTCCCGTTGATTTTCATTCGGAATTGGTTGAACAGAATCGAATTCACACTCCAGCTGTTAATCTGTTGTTCGAACAAGCAGTGAGTTCATCTTGTCTCCTTGAAGCCAACTCTCATCGCACAGTTTATGAACAACTTCACGACATCTTGATAGATTCATGAATGTTTGAAAACTTCAATGAAATTTCTCAACTACAGTGAAATATTCGAACTATGGAACTGAAGATGACACTCTAGTGAAATGAGAACCTTAACTTGGCAGCTACACTGTTAATGAAACCAGTACCCCAAGCACTGACCTTCTTGCCCCTTACCACACTCGTATATCATCAGGGTCGTGTGTCCAATCCATCACATAACTCAGCCTATTTGACAGTCAGTGTGATAGCCCATCAAAATGATTCCATATTCATGACTTGAAATAATAATATATGTATTTTGCGCGGGTTTTTCAGTGGAATAATATTAAATACGCTAGGAAAACAAGAGATATGAGTTGATTATGATTATTCTTCGCTTAACGACCCCACCGAAAGCTAGGTTATACGGGGGTACGAATGAGCTGGTGATTAGGAATGTATGAAGTGATGATCAGGAAGAGGACATTTAAAAAAACCCGTGCCTTATGCGGGATTAGAACCCATGCCCAATGGTGACTTCAGTTTCTGAAGTGGTGCCTCAGCTGACCGAGCTACCGAAGGCGGCGAAATATGTGTTGTAAAATTGTCGAATCAGATTTGTTATACGTGAAGGAATCATGAGAAACTTTGACACACGCATACCTTGATTTTGAAAATATCATGTCACAGTTTTCCTGTTTCACTCATGGAATATTCTGATCAATTCAAGATTCTGAATAGTTCAACCTGTGGCTTGGGTTGATGGATTCAGAATTATTCATCTTATGAGTGATGGTAACTTCAAATACATTCATCAAGACGGCCGTTATTTTTTCCTAATAACATCGGAACTTGATACAGAATCATTGTTTCCCAATTGAGGCCATGGATGAGAAGTCATGTTTAACGTGATCAAATATTATCAAGATGTTTTTCTTTGTTGGCTAGCAATTTAATCCAAATTTCAATTCGATATGCATCTCACCCACACATATTAGAATATACAATAAATTTTAATATTAGAATATACAAATTATTAGAATATATATACATATATATATACATATTATTTAATATACATATACTATATATATATTATATATATATTATATATATATATATATATATATATATATATATATATATATATATATATATTATATATATAATATACATATTAGAATATACAAAATACAAAACAGAAGCGAACATTCATATACGTGAAGCCCGCGTGGAGATAATACTTGGTTGGCGGGCTAGCTAATAGACAAATAGACGGATAATGGATTCAGCAGACGGATATACATATAAGAATGATCATCACAATGATAACAATGATAATATGACCGGTGAATTTATCTCATGAATGAAAACTATTTAAACGTCATGATATACCAGAACAGTAATTTCACTAGAGCAATTTTGATGGATCAATTTTGACACTTTCGGTCGATTATTACTGAGGTATATTTTTTGATTTGGCACATGTGGAGAAGTCATGTTCAACATGATATTGTTTGGAGAAATGTGATTCAACAAAAAGTCAATGAACGAAACTATTCACCACCACATCGACAAATATCTCATCTGTGATCGCAAATTACCCATGAAATAATCAGCAATTTCAGAAGACATACACATTATATCTGGAATTGAGAATTGCTCAGTGTTGTTGGAAAATCGCTGGGTTGTCCTTGAGACTGTCGCGTTATCAGAAGAGCTTTAGCGAGGATCCAATTCGACATACTGAGAAAAATTGGTGTTCGTTTTTTTTTTTCTTTTCTTTTCTTTTTTTTCGGTTCTCCACAGGTCAAACGGCCACAGCTATCAAATTCAAACATTTTTTCATCATGATTCCTCATCTCACTTAGGACCGTATAGTTTTGTGGTATTATCGGATATCAACTTTTTTGTTATGAATTTTAGAAATTTCAAAAATACCCATTAGAATAACACGGCACGAAAAAAATTGGGGAATTTTTATTTTCAAAGTCTGTGTGAAGTTGAATAACATCTCGATACGCATTTCTGCGAATTCTCAGCTTGATCGGGTACGCCATTTCGAAGAAAAACCATGAAATGTGCTAAATTGGTACCACTCGAAGCCGTTTTTACCCATTCATAACTAAAATGTTACCCAATTGGCGAATGTAGGCGAATGTTTGGCAATGAAGTCGACATACTATTACTTTCCGCTCGTCTAACAACGCGTATATAGCGTTTTCCTGGTTCTAATTCTAATGTGAGGGGCGTTGAAGCTGCCCCCCCCCCCACATTCAAAACATATATTCCTCCATGCCATCATCTGGACGTAACGTAATGTGCTGATATGGTAATTCAGTTATTTGATTTCCGAAATGAGGGGAGGAATTTGATGTCAACCCCCCCCCCCTCTCCACCCCTTTCCACTATTCGGAATAATTGTTTTATATACCTATTTCGAAACGTACCCGTATGGTTTCATGGAGATTGATCAATGTAGATTGAATGATTCATCCCGTCATTCAGTAACACTGAGTAGAGGGAAATTCGTGAGATATTTGAGTAGTTTTGGTGTAAATCGGGAAAACGCCATATATGCATTGTTGGACGAGCGGATAGTAATAGTATGTCGACTTCTTTGCCAAACTTTTGCCTACATTCGCCAATTGGGTGACATTCAAGTTGGAAATGGGTAAGAACTGCTTCGAGTGGTGCCAATAAAGCACATTTTATATTTTTTCTTCAAAATGGCTGACCTGATCAAGCTGAGAATTCTCAAAAATGTGTATCGGAATGTAATTCAACTTCCCGCAGAATTTCCTTTTTTTTTTGAGAATATAATTTTTTTTCCGACGTGTTATTCTAATGGGTATTTATGAAATTTCTAAAATTCATGAAATAAAGTTATCATACAATGATGCCACTAAACTGTACGGATCTAAGTGAGATGAGGAACCATGATGAATAGAAGTTTTAAGTTGATAGCTGTAGCCGTTTGACCTGTGGAGAACCGACAAAAAAACATAGAGAAATTCTTACTTATCATAACTTATATACAAAGTTTTATTATTTTGTAATTCAACTTTTAAGTTTAGCGAAACAGTGTATTACCGGAACAATACCGTCACACGTGGGTAATATAAACTGAATTGAAAGATGAATATGAATGATGATATCAATATAAAAATAATTAGACGAGCTTTAGCGAGGAT
>OZ023339.1:15140886-15165886 GCA_964007535.1 Brachyptera risi | reverse complement strand
AGCTGAAGACTGTGAAGATGATAATTGTAGAGATCCTCGAAGGGCGAGTATATTCCATATCGTTTAATTCACTCCACAGGTGTTAGCAGTCTCATCATACCCGACGAGATCACATCTCTTCTGTCGCTGATCTACTCGAATATCCCCCCCATTAAAAAAGGTAAGTGATCTGACCCAACTATGTTTATATATATGTATCTTTATCCAGACCCTGTCTCACATTAAAAGATTGCAAAAACACAGAATAAAAATCAATTAATTAAAATATAAAACAAATTATCAATAACAACATTCTAGAGAATAACAAAATAATTATAATTTGACTAGGTTTGAATAAGAAAATGTAGAAAAAATGAATAATTGAATCATGATAACGAAATCATACAAAAATTAAAAAGAGAAAAGAAGAAAAATAGTATGCAATGAAAACCAAATTGGAAATCAAAGCTGAAGACTATAAAGATGATGTCAAAATATTTGTAGGGATCCTCGGAGTAGGGATACTCTTTCCTAATATATTTTCAATCCATTATTTTCATTGAAAAAAAACAATATAGCCTTACATATGGTTAAATGAACAGTCCACCAAGCCCTGAAGAGCTTCACTGTGGATTAAATATTAAAGAATAATATAAATAATATTTTGTGATGCGATGTTTGAAACAGAAGTATGCATATCAAGTTCGGATGCTCACGAACTTGATGTAATATGTTGGGAAATTAACAAGTTGGAGTTTAACAGTGATAGTGAATAATGGATAAAGAGAGAAAAACAACTTTATTGTCGGCTGTTTACATTGCGTGATTGACCAATGGGATCCAGCTTGATAATCCTTATAAAATACAATTTGGTTACAAAAATTACTCATAGAAAATGATCAACTTATATCTAAATAGAAAATTCAATTATATGAAAAGGCGTTATCAGAAAACAAATACAAATCATGATATAATAATTAATTGAAAGGTGGTTCATTGTTGAGTTGAGAAGAGTAATTATAAAGATGATTGCGAAGAATGAAGGATGAGTCTTTTAAAATTGAAGTTACAATGTAATCTAGATTGATGGTTAAAATGGCATATGTTTTTGAAAAAAATGTGAAAAAAGATGGGATTATACTAGTCAAACGCGAAATATGCGTTGTAAGATGAGCGAGATATCCGAATAAGGTATAAAAGTCGTTAAAGTAGTTCTACCCTTGCTACTGTATCGACTCTGGTATTCTACACACCTTGATATCTGAATAAGGTACATAAGTCGTTGAAGTAGTTCTACCCTTGCCACTCCATCGACTCTGGTATTCTACACACCTTGAGGCATATAAAAATACTCAATTGTTGAGTAAATATTAAATCTAGGAAGCAGTGAATCTCGGCAACCTAATTCTGTCATCATTTTCATGAAATATTTGATGAAAAAAACAGTGATTTCCATTTTCTTCTCATAAACGGCTGATTGGAATTGTATACTAAATGGTGATGATGTGTCAAATATATATATATATATATATATATATATATATATATATATATATATATATATATATATATATATATGAATATATATATATATATATATATATATATATATATATATATATATATATACATATATATATATATATATATATATATATATATATATATATATATATATATATATGTGTGTATTTGATAACCAATTCAAAGATGAGTTTATATGTTCTAGCTCAGCCATTAATGCGGCAACACATAACGCGTTTGCCTAGTAGTTTACAATAATTCTCGTCATCAAAACGAGAAAGTAGAGATTATCATCATTGGTTAATATTCCTCGATTGTATTGTCTTCATCTTTCAACATACTCTTGTGTCATTACTGAAGACAATTAATAATAAATGATAGTGAGGTAATGAACTAATTATTTTAAGCGATTCAATACATTATCATTGACCTTGTTCGTGTTTTTTGGCTTTGACCCCAAAAGTTGGCTTCGGCTCGACGTTGCATTGCAGAAAACTTTTCCTTTTCTTGCGATCTGGGCTCGTTGACGCGTCAATACGTCAATGTCGTTATACACAGTAGTTTCATCGCGAGAGCGTATCGAACTTCCTGGTGTCGGAATATGGGGACACGATTTGGTGTGACTAACCTATTTTTAGACGAGCTTTAGCGAGGATCCAATTTGACATACTGAAAGAAATTGGTGTTCGTTTTTATGTTGTTTTTTTTCATGTTTTTTTGTCGGTCTCCACAGGTCAAACGGCTACAGCTATCAATCCCAAACTTTTTTTCTTGATGGTTCCTCATCTACATCAGATCTGTATAGTTTTGTGGCATTATCGGATATCAACTTATATTTTTTAAGAATTTCAGAAATTTCAAAAATAGTCATTAGAATAACACGGCGGAAAAAAAATGTGAACTTTTTATTTTCAAATAACTTGAAATCCTGTGTGAAGTTGAATAACATCTTGATATACATTTCTGGAAATTCTCAGCTTGATCGGGTCAGCCATTTTGAAGAAAAAACATGAAAGGTGCTTAATTGGTACCACTCGAAGCCGTTTTTACCCATTTATAAATAAAATGTTACCCAATTGGAAAATTCAAGCGCGAATGACGGTTCAATGATTTCACCACTCGGCCACACGTCTCAGTGAATTCTAGTTATCTACGAAATGAGAGAATGCCAGGTGATGGTGCTCAACTCGGGTTGAATATTATCATTATCCGTTTTAAGGTACTTGTATCTCTTCGAAATGCACTCCTCTTACATTTTTTTTTTTTTTAATAATCAAATTATTTGTTTTGTCTATTTTTTAAACATGTAAACCTCTTTCAAATCTTATATATAGTTTTTTTGTAAATAAATAATATGTATCAGTTGGTAACAGGTTCGAGTGCCTAATTCCATCACTCCTTATATGAGGAATGCAATAGTGTTTCAAAGTAGCCCCAACTTCAAGCCTGCCTATATGAGAATTTTGATTCACTACGCTCTCATAAACTTGTCACAATAATTTATGTACTGAATATTGAGATAGGAGGCTAATTGTTTAGTTGTTGAATTCCTTGATGACAAGAGCATGATAGTATGAAGGATAATTGCAATCTGTTTGATGAGTGATTTTTAATTTACCATCTTAAATTTTTTCGCTTAAAAATTACAAGAAAAAAAATTCAAAAAATGTAAAAATACAAATAAAATACTTCTAGTAGTCACAGTACTGAAATCCTTCATACTTTCACTTTGTGATGTCTTGCAAACAAAATGAGACTAAAATTAGCATCCAAGTGTTGTTGGAAACTGAAATTTCTTGTTACAAGTTTTGCATGTTTTCAACAATTGAAATTGTAATTATTCCCCCAAAAAATAATGCAGCGATGTAAAAAAAAAAAAGAAAAAATTTCACATCTAATTGAATTGAGACCAACGTGAGTCGAAAGAAAAAAGTGTAAAAAGATCAAAATTGTAGATTTTTCAGTGCAAGGTATACTAGTACTCCAGTTTCGCTGTTGTGATGACCTTGAATTAATTCCCATCTCTTCCAACAGGAACTGATTCCCGTGTGGGCGTCGGTTTCCGTCTGGGTCCTCACGCCGACTTCCAGGTGGTGCTCGAGCTAGGTCCACAGTCCGAGACGCAACCTATCGGCCCTTCAGCCGAAACTAAACGACGTCGACAGAGCGATGTCGGTAGCTTGGTCGATACGAAGCAGGGGAATACTGTTCCACCGACGTGGTTATCAAAATGGAGGACTTCGATGGGTCAACAGAATCAGGTGGAGTTATTGAGCCGGGTTTTTAATCCGATTTTATTTCGCATTGGCTGACGAAATATGGGCCGATATTGATGACTCGCATTCTCAGCCCCCTTGACGTCACAAATTATAACATCTGACTAGGAAAACGCTATATACGCGTTGTTAGACGAGCGGAAAGTGATAGTGTGTCTACTTCATTGCCAAACTTTTTCCTACATTCCCCAATTGGGTAACATTTTAGTTATAAATGGGTGAAAACTGCTTCGAGTGGTACCAATTCAGTACATTTCATGTCTTTTCTTCAGAAATGGCTGACTAGATCAAGCTGAGAATTTTCAGAAATGTGTATCAAGATGTTATTCAACTTCACATAAAATTTCAATTTTTGTGAAAATAAATGTTTTTCAATTTTTTTCCGCCGTGTTATTGTAATAGGTATTTTTGAAATTTCTAAAATTCTTAAACATAATAGTTACCACCCGATAATGCCACAAAACTATACAGATCTAAGCTAGATGAGGAATCATAATAGAAAAAGGTGTAAGTTGATAGCTAAAGCCGTTTGACCTGTGGAGAACCGACAAAAAAACATAAAATTAAAAAATTAAAAAAAATTAAAACGATCCCCAATTTTTTTCAGTATGTCAAATTGAATCCTTGCTAGAGCTCGTATAATCAACAGGGCTGTTTGAATTGGATTGAAATTCAAATATCCAATTCGTGATTGAAAGCTAACCAGGCGGCAGCACTGTCGCAGTGAGCGAATGGCCGTCCGGAGGCAGTTAGGCCTAGATGTCATGTTGTTGTTCGCTTACACACATTAAATTTGTAATTAATATTGTTATTTCGATAATTAATAATTTCAGTAATCCTAATTTTGTATTTAATATTGTAATTACACATTAATTAATTTGTATTTGATTTTAAAATGTCCACCCCCACCCAGCTCACTGAAACGTCACCAGATGTCAGCCACTTTGCTTTTAATCACGGATAGGGGTATCTTCAAATGACCTCAAATGCTATAGATCCAACTGGCGTACCGGTGAATGCCACGCCCATTTTCAGACGTCAATTCTGTCAAGCTGGATTCACAATGCGAATTAATGATTGACTACTAGGAAAACGCGGGATGCGCGTTGTTAGACGAGCTTAGGGGTTTGGAAATCAAGAATGAAAAATAATTTGTCAACCCAATCTACATCTACAGACCTTGGATCACTCCGAACGTTCAAAAACCTCACGAGAATCAGTTATGTCACGGCCTTCCTCTTCATTCATTTCAATCGTTTTGAATTAATTGGTGACACTTGTTGCTATAGATTTAATTGGTTCCCGTAATAGCCTAAATTGATGGAAAAATGCTTTATAAATGCGTTTTCTTCGTTATTTCTCATCCGATTGATGCGAAAAATCTCTCAAAATGTGCTTAATAGTTTCCTTTATATTCGGCGAAAATTTGAGAGGTCTTGAAAAATTTTGATTTTTCAAGTATTTTTCTCTGGGTTATTCCAATGGGGATTTTTGAAATTTCTAAAATTCATTAAAAAAAAGTTACCACCCGATAATGCCACAAAACTATACAGATCTAAGTTAGATGAGGAACCATGACGAAAGAAAGTTTGAAGTTGATAGCTGTAGCCGTTTGACCTGTGGAGAACCGACAAAAAAACATAAAAAAAACAACATAAAAACGAACACCAATTTTTTTCAGTATGTCAAATTGAATCCTCGCTAAGCTCGTCTAAAAATTGGCAGATATGGAATCAGTGTTGACTTCCACATTGTGTTAAATATTAGTGACTGACATTGAAAGTTTACCAACTTTCAACTTCAGTTAAAATCATTAGTTTTAATCATTAGTCCGACCAATCAGAAGTCGTGAATTCGAAACGACAGAGAGTCAATACAAAAAAAAAAATTCCCGCTCGATGAACCGCTCGTTTACAGCCTTCTCACATGTAGATTTCAATTCGAAAGAGTTCAACGTATTCTCAGAAAATAAGGAGAATATGTCGAATATTCTCATTGCTTCAAGATTATTTAATATTATTATTTGTTCAATTTCACAGAAATCATCAGTTAAAGTCGAGGACCAGACTAACCAGCTGTTAAAGAGAAGATCAGACACGACAGTGCCACCTCGGAAACAGCGGCCAACTACCGAACCAACAAAGCTAGAAGAAGATGATGTTGTGAAACACTTACACCAACTTTACGACACTAAAAACGCTACTGATTCCAGTACCAACACAACTGATATCAGCTGATCCCAGTTGAAATTATTTCCAGAGTATATATATGAATGCCAACAAATCAAAAGGCATAATGAAACTGAATTAATTTCAATGTTTTTCTCATGCAAGTTTGGATTTATCAACATATGTAAATTTGGCACACGCTAAAAGATTCATGACATCTAAGATAGTGATGATAATATATTCATTGACGCCTCATCATTCACATTTTCATCATTATCATCATTATTATCATAATTTATATTTAAACTGTTACAATTGCACATAAATGCGCGGTGGCAAGTTCCCTAACTATCCATATAACACCATCGCCTTAACCCCCTCACGGAATAACTTTAACCCTATTTGATTCCCCTCAAAAACACTTCTACCAGCCCATTCCAGTCCCTACTTATCCTATTCAAGAATGATAATTTACCGACATCTAATCTAGCCTCATTCATAACTGCCGTCCTATGATGACTCCGCATACTTTTATACCCTGATTCATTTCTTTCAATCAACTCATGCAAACCCCATCCCCACTCTTCCTCCATCACCCTAAAGAAATTACATATACGATCCTTCCTTCCTCCGTATTTCCAATTCCTGTCATCCCAAGCGTCGCATCATCACATGATATAATAAACTTCAGTGTCAAATACAAATTAAAACAAGAAAAAACGTGAAATGACAAGGGAAAGCAATTGAAAACACTGCAGTATTTTCTATCTCATTAGTCGCATATGATATTGGGTATTGTCCATCTCTCTCGATCACAAATGATATTCATGGTATTTTTGATTTTCATATTTTATAGAGACGAGGTTTTATCGATGCAAAATTCAGTGAATCAATCAATAATAGTGAATGAAATTATTCTTATACTTTGTTACTGATGATCAATGTCCACTCAACGACCCCACCAACAGCCAGGTTATACGGGGGTACGAATGAGAACGTGATGATGAAACTATACAAAAATGTTGTGTTGAGAGGCATGCACAAGACTCATGTCTTATAGGCCTATGCGGGACTCGAACCCACGCCCAACGGTGACTTCAAATTATGAAGCGGTGACATAGTTAACTAAGCTATGGAGTGAGGTTTATTGATGATTTGTGTGTACCGTCAATTGATAATGAGGCTTTTGGAGAATTTTCTATTTCTCCTGAAAATGCATACTGAATGACTATAAGCTATGACTATCAATAACGTAACGGGATAAGCAACATGGCGCTTTCCTTTCGCACCATGCGTATATCAAAGGGATGCCGCCAAGTGAATGTTATGATGATTTGCTGGTATTGTTGTATGTTGATCTATACAAGTAATAGATGTAATGCAATCTGTGAATCCAGCTCTTTCCAACTGCATTAAACAATATTGGAATAAATTTCATTCGAATTGGCCAATCTAGATTCAAAAAACGTCTGTAGAAGCATTTAGTTCCCTAGTCAATAGCCTCACTGCTATATTCACCATTTGATAACTGGATAATTACTCATCATCTACGAGAAAGATCAGAAACAATGCAAGTACACAACCATGTAATATACACTGAAATACAAGCCTGAAACGTACGATTTGATTTGAAATTGCGAATCTCAGAAATGTACACGAAAGCGCTGATTCCATCATGGGTGAAAACGGCCTAATGTTGAAAGGATAGGACTTACGCCATGTTGCTTATCCCGTCACGTTATTGATAGTCATATGGAATAAGTCCATCGGTAGACAACTGAATGGGGCTCTCTTCTCCTATTTTGTGTCAATTCCCTATCTGAAAAGCTGGATACGTGGAGTAATATCAATTGTATTCAAATTGTATTTATTGTTGGTATCAAGTCTTAGTTGGAGCATAAATTAGTGATAACATATTTGTATTTATATATCAATAGGATTGTACATTGTAGTTTGTTATGAGGGATGAGTTTTTATACACTGTTCAATTAAATGAGGAAATTGTAAAATGTATTTGTCATGATATTTCTCATCAAGAGGTGGCGAGATCGTCCTTGAGATTCCCCTTCCGAACGATCCTACCTCACCCTTCACGGCTTTCATTGGTGAATGATTACTTCATGAGAGATTGAACAGATCACTCGCATGCTTGATGATCGGAACTGGGGAAACGCAACATATGCGTTGTGGGATGAGCGAGATATCTGAGAAAGGTATAAAACTCGTTAAAGAGTCCGCGGGAGTCTATTTGGCAGAATATTAGTTTCTTAGTGATAACTTTTGAAGGGTATGAGATGAAAAATCATGATACGCGAGAAACACAGATAATTGTAATAGCTTCAAGATGATATGAGTTATAACTATTAAAGTCACGTTGCATAACTGTCAAGCGTCGACAGCTCAAAAATGTGTTTTTTCAGCTGTATACGCTTGACAGTTATGCGACATGACTTTAATAGTTATCACATATATCATCTTGAAGCTATTACAATTATCTGTGTTTCTCGCGTATTAGAATTTTTATATCTCATAACCTTCAAAAGTTATCACTAAGAAACTAATATTTCGCTGAATCGAATACCGTGGACTCTTAAGTAGTTCTGCCCTTGCCACTTCATCGATCCTGGTATTGCACACTCCTTGAAGAATATGAAGATTAGTTCATTGGTTTCAAATAATTAAAATGGGGTGGTAAGATCACCCTTGTGGTGCCCCGTCCGAACGATTCCACTTCTCATCCTCAGCCTTGATTGGGAAACAATGATTTTGTATCAAGTTTCGATGTTATTCAAAAAAAAAAAAAAACATACAAAGCTCCATAACAGTGGGATGAAGACTTCGCTACGCTCATCTAATGATGACAAAAGTGAACTTGTGTACACAAAATACATCGGCCATTCCTTCCATGGAAATTCGCACAGCATATACGTTTATTGGACGAGCTTTAGCGAGGATTCAATTGGACATACTGAAAAAAATTGGTGTTCGTTTTTATGTTTTTTGTTTGTTTTGTTTTTATGTTTTTTTGTCGGTTCTCCACAGGTCAAACGGCTACAGCTATCAACTCCAAACTTTTTTTCATAATGGTTCCTCGTCTAACTTAGATCTGTATAGTTGTGTGGCATTATCGGATGGTAACTTTTCTTTATGAATTTAAGAAATTTCAAAAATGCCCCTTGAAATAACACAGCGGAAAAAAAGGAAATATTTTTATTTTCAAAAACAATGAAATTCCGCGTGAAGTTGATTTCCATTTTGATACACATTTCTGAAATTTTTCAGCTTGATCGGGTGAGCCATTTCGAAGATAAACCATAAAATGTGCTGAATTGGTACCACTCGAAGCAGTTTCCACCCATTTCTAACTTAAATGTCACCCAATTGGCGAATGTAGGCAAAAGTTTGGCAAAGAAGTCGACATACTATTACATTCCGCTCGTCTAACAACGCGTATATAGCGTTTTCCTAGTTGTACATCTTATCGTCACCGACTGTACATAAAGTGCTTCCTCATTTTCTGCTGATTTCAGCGATTAAAACGCATATCGATTGTCTCCAGGATGTTTCGAAATGGCTCATCAATCACTCCACGAGATCGTGTGTGTTTATGTCCAATCACGCGTCATCACTCAGCAACTGAAAGGATTACCATGTCATGTCATACTATTAAAAATATTGAAACATAAATATGTACACATATTCACATGCAGTTATATTGTTGAGAAATCATCCGGACTCGTTCGATGAGTCCGTCAGTAGGCTTGTGATATATAGTTGGATGGACTTCTTTTCCTAACGTGCTGGGTGACAAAATGTTTTTTTTTTCAATTAGACGAGCTTCAGCGAGGATTCAATTTGACATACTGAAAAAAATTGGTGTTTGTTTTTATTTTTTGTCCATGTTTTTTTGTCGGTTCTCCACAGGTCAAACGGCTACAGCTATCATCTTCAAACTTTTTTCCATTATGCTTCCTCATCTAGCTTAGATCTGTATAGTTTTGTGGTATTATCGATTGGTAACTTTTATTTTTATGAATTTTAGAAATTTCAAAAATACTCATTAGACGAGCTTTAGCGAGGATTCAATTTGACATACTGAAAAAAATTGGTGTTCGTTTTTATGTTTTTTTTTTATGTTTTTTTGTCGGTTCTCCACAGGTCAAACGGCTACAGCTATCAACTTCAAACTTTTTTTCGTCATGGTTCCTTATCTAACTTAGATCTGTATAGTTTTGTGGCATTATCGGGTGGTAACTTTTTTTTTATGAATTTTAGAAATTTCAAAAATCCCCATTAGAATAACCCGGAGGAAAATACTTGAAAAATCAAAATTTTTCGAGACCTCTCAAATTTTCGCCGAATATAAAGGAAACTATAAAGCACATTTTGAGAGATTTTTCGCATCAATCGGATGAGAAATAACGAAGAAAACGCATTTATAAAGCATTTTCCCATCAATTTAGGCTATTACGGGAACCAATTAAATCTATAGCAACAAGTGTCACCAATCAATTCAAAACGATTGAAATGAATGAAGAGAAAGGCCGTGACATAACTGATTCTCGTAAGGTTTTTGAACGTTTGGAGTGATCCAAGGTCTGTAGATGTAGATTGGGTTAACAAATTATTTTTCATTCTAGATTTCTATACCCCTAAGCTCGTCTAACAACGCGCATCCCGCGTTTTCCTAGTTAGAATAACACGGCGAAAAAAAAATGAAAATTTTTTATTTTCAAAATGGATGAAATTTCGTGTGAAGTTGAATTGAATATTGATACACGTTTCTGAGAATTTTTAGCTTGATCAGGTCAGCCATTTTGAAGAAAAAACATGAAATGTGCTAAATTGGTACCACTCGAAGCCGTTTTTACCCATTTAAAACTAAAATGTTACCCAATTGGCGAATTTAGGCAAGAGTTTGGCAAAGAAGTCGACATACTATTACTTCACGCTCGTCTAACAACGCGTATATAGCGTTTTCCTAGTAAGATTGAAACTTGATACAAAATCATTGTTCCCCAATTGAGGCTAAGGATGAAAAGTATGATCGTTTGGACGGGGCACCACAAGGGCGATCTTACCACCCCATTTTGATTATTTAAAACCAATGAACTTCAACACCAGGACTGCGCTGTCGGTGACCATAACTGACAAAAATGGCGAAGAATCCCAGTTGTTACAAGTGCTACAAATCGAGTGTTGAATATTATTTCAACCAGCATGGTTTAATTTAGTCTATACATGAGGCTATTTGATGATACGTGCGTTTCAACTCTGGAAAATGGTCTCGGACTGAACTAAAGATCAAGAGTCGGTAATAACAATTACAGTCAGCATTCTACTGTGAATTAGTGACAACAAATGGAATGGATAACCATAGTTAGACGAGCTTCAGCGAGGATTCAATTTGACATACTGAAAAAAATTGGTGTTCGTTTTTATGTTTTTTTATTTTTTTATTTCATGTTTTTTGTCGGTTCTCCACAGGTCGAACGGCTACAGCTATCAACTTCAAACTTTATTTCATCATGGTTCCTCATCTAACTTAGATCTGTATAGGTTTGTGGCATCATCGGATGATAACTTTTTTTTTATGAATCATAGAAATTTAAAAAATACTCATTGGAATAACACGGCAGAATTTTTTTTTTCAATGAAATTTTGCGTGAAGTTGAGTTACATTATGACACACATTTATGAGAACTTTCAGCTTGATCGGGTGAGCCATTTTGAAGAAAAAAACATAAAATGTGCTTAATTGGTACCACTCGAAGCAGTTTTTACCCATTTATAACTTGATTGTCACCCAATTGGCGAATGTGAGCAAAAGTTTGTCAGAAAAATCGACATACCATTACTATCCGCTCGTCTCACAACGCATATATGGCGTTTTCCTAGTTATAGCATCGTTCATCTTTTAGTTGAAGTTACTTCTTCTCCGGTAATTTCAGTATTGAAAGTATGAAAAATAAATAAATCACAGCTCGAAAACTGAAGTCCGTGTGATTTCGTATTTCATCTCTCCAATGTTTGGAATTTTGATGAAGCCTCTCACTTGAATATGATTGTTTATTATTTAGTAACTGTATTTTGCCAATGTTGAATCACATATCAGATATGGTATAATCATTTGGGGTGTTTCTACGGATTCAGATGAGATATTCAAAATTCAATAGAGGGCGATAAGAATAATAGGAAAATTGGGATACAGAGCTTCATGCAGAGAATTATTTGTAACCTTGAGAATGTTAACACTAATTACCAGCCTTTATATTCTAGAGATACTGATGTTTACTTGATGTCTGAGACAACACTAAAATGTTTGTACTGAATGGAAACAATCATAACCATAACACGAGGGGAAGTAAAAATATTCACAAAGGTTTCAATAGACTAAAATGACAGATCGTGATCCTATATATGCGGAAACACATATTTGTGATAGTTTACCAGGAAAATTGAAAAACTCCACCTGGCCAAGACATGTTTTCAAACTCGGAACAAAAAAGATATCAATTTTACATGCATTCTATAATATAACTGATTTTGAAAGAGCAAGAAACTCTCAAATGCAAATGCATCGAATGCATTTCATTTGCATTTCATGCATTTGCAATTTCGATTGCATGAACTGCAAATGTGCATTCTGTTCTAACATACTATACTAGCTTTATTGAATAAATATTCATCATTTCATTTTATTGTATAATGACAAAGATCAATACTCAATTATAAGTCTAAGACTTTAATTACATGAGTCAGGGATATTTATTGTATAATGTATATTTTTGTATTCACTTGTACAATTTGTATTACTATGAAATAGATACTAGATACTTTCTTTGTCAGCTTGATATCACGAAGAGTGGTTCACAATACGAAATATGGAGTCATGTCTTGAAAACCAGGCGAGTTGTTGAAACTCATCTCTTTTTCAATTGTTGTCATTTTTCTCTCGATGATCAATTCCCGATCTCATTCGATAGTACTCTGATGAGATTATTGTGGTTTATATCACTTGAACATTCAATACCGAAAACTTACGGATGTTTAGCTTTTTAAACGACCACCGGCAAAGTTGTTAATTGAACGCCTCCATCCCACAGTGCTAACACCATTGATACACCTCCGTGCTGAAGACCGTGGTGCTGATAGTGGCTTAATCGAACTACACATCCCGTGGCAAGTGGTGTGACTTACTCCTACCACATCTCTGTGTAAGATGACCTAAGTTGAACTCGACCCAACCCAACCATACATTGACCTAACCACAGCAACCCTTCTCTCGACGTCAAGGAGGAAGTGGTACGGAGAGTGCTCGTGCCACGGAGTATTGTGAACTATCGGATATATCTTCCACGAGGGTGTGGTAGTAAGAGTGTACTACTACTATACGTTACACAGGGTGGTTCGTACAGTGATATTCAACTACCACGGCACCTGGTGAAGTAGACCCGATATCATTTCTTCCATGAATGTAACTAGGAAAACGCGGGATGCGCGTTGTTAGACGAGCTTAGGGGTATATAAATCTAGAATGAAAAATAATTTGTCAACCCAATCTACATCTACAGACCTTGGATCACTCCAAACGTTCAAAAACCTTACGAGAATCAGTTATGTCACGGCCTTCCTCTTCATTCATTTCAATCGTTTTGAATTAATTGGTGACACTTGTTGCTATAGATTTAATTGGTTCCCGTAATAGCCTAAATTGATGGGAAAATGCTTTATAAATGCGTTCTCTTCGTTATTTCTCATCCGATTGATGCGAAAAATCTCTCAAAATGTGCTTAATAGTTTCCTTTATATTCGGCGAGAATTTGAGAGGTCTTGAAAAATTTTTATTTTTCAAGTATTTTCCTCCGGGTTATTCTAATGGGGATTTTTGAAATTTCTAAAATTCATTAAAAAAAAGTTACTTTCCGATAATGCCACAAAACTATACAGATCTGAGTTAGATGAGGAACCATGACGAAAAAAAGTTCGAAGTTGATAGCTGTAGCCGTTTGACCTGTGGAGAACCGACAAAAAAACATAAAAAAAAAAAAAAAAAAAAACATGAAAACGAACACCAATTTTTTTCAGTATGTCAAATTGAATCCTCGCTAAAGCTCGTCTGATAATATTCTGAGCCTAGAAAAGATCGACATCGAAGTTTCATTGCGTCAGGTAGTTCTCAAAATATATTCTGTGGTTTCCATCTAGAATTCCCTATGAAGTTGATGAGTGTCACGAGACAGTTGTGAAAATAGTATACATCTGTGACGTATATAGAAAAGAAGATGGCGTTCATGTTGAGACTGAAGGATTATTGTGAGAATAGTACTATACATGGATTGAGGTATATTACTGAAGAAGGAAGGCATTGGATCGAGAGGTGAGTATTAACATACGTGTGGACACCCACAGTTAAGAGTCCACGGAGGTCGATCTAGCAAAATATTAGGTTTTTAGTGATAACTTTTGAACGGTATGAGATATCAAAATTCGAATACGCGAGAAACACAGATAATTAAAATAGCTTCAGGGTGAAGTAAGTAATAATTATTCAAGTCATGTCGCACTGTTGAGCGTATACAGCTATAAAAACACATTTTTCAGCTCTAAACGCTTGACGGTTATGCGACATGACTTGAATAGTCATAACATATATCATTTCGAAGTTTTTTATCATCATCTGTTTTCCTTGTGTATTATAATTTTGTTATCTCATACCGTTCAAAAGTTATCACCAAAGAACTGATATTTTGCTGAATCGACCTCCGTGGACTCTTGAGATAGAATTACAAACAGCTCTGAAAATAGATTCTGACGTGCAAATCGATCGTCAGAACTGGGTATAGGGGCAAAAGCCCCTGAATGAAGTTCAGGAAGATGAGTTGAATGAATGAATTTGCAAATAAATATAGTTGATGAAGTTAATAAAGTTGCAGACTTGTCTAGCTAGCTGAAAGCAGCCAGGAATAGGATCGGTTATCAATTATCAATTATCGGTTTATCAATTATCAATTATTTATCAGTTATCAATTATCGGTTATCAAATCTTGGTCATGTTTAATCATTGTGGATTGAATTTTTCTGGTGGTAGAAAATACTTGGACTGCTTGTTGGACGAGCTTTAGCGAGGATTCAATTTGACAGACTGAAAAAATTGGTGTTTGTTTTTATGTTTTTTTTTTAAATATTTTTTGTCGGTTCTCTACAGGTCGAACGGCTACAGCTATCAACTCCAAACTTTTTTCATCATGATTCCTCATCTAACTTAGATCCGTATAGTTTTGTGGCATTATCGGATATCAACTTTTTTTTTATGAATTTTAGAAATTTCAAAAATTCCCATTAGAATAACACAGCGGAAATAAGAGAAATTATTTTTATTTTTCGAAAGGAATGAAATTTTTTGTGAAGTCGAGTTACATTCTGATACACATTTCTGAAAACTTTCAGCTTGATCGGGTGAGCCATTTTGAAGAAAAACCATAAAATATGCTAAATTGGTACCACTCGAAACAGTTTTAACCCATTTCTAACTTAAATGACACCCAATTGGCGAATGTAGGCAGAAGTTTGGCAATGAAGTCGACATACTATTACTTTCCGCTCGTCTGACAACGCATATATGGCGTTTTCCCAGTTCTAATAATTGTTATAGTCTGTCTCACCAATCTGAAGCAAGTGTTGCTATTTCATCGATCAGCTCAACTGCTGTTTAGGTGACATGTGAATCATAACTTCAACAGCAACAAAAGAGCATTTTGAGGATGAATTTGTGACTAGGAACCAGTTGTTGTGCGACGTTGCCACATCTGAGAATATATTCATATAAACCTGTGTGGATATAGTAAACGATCATTAATCTTATTTCATATTCAAGCCAACTTGGGTAAAATATCATGTGGGTCAACTGAAACAGTGAATCAATCCAATCAAGTTCGTAGATATGATTGACATGTTCATATACTCAACTTATCGTCGAAGAATAAATGAGTCGACTAGAAAGGTCTACACTTACTCCATATTGGTGAGTCAGACTATAGATGTATCAATAATCGGATCATTATTCCCTCAGGATATTCTGGTTGTTGTCGATCAGCCTCTCCACGTACGGCGTGTTCCTGATAACAGTGGAGTCCCTGGAAGCCTTCCAGACGCGTCCCGTTTCGTTTGTTCCCGACACGAACTATCTGGAGTGGAATACAACGTTTCCCGCGGTGTCTGTCTGCTACAGTGACACCGATCAATTCATCGACGACTACCTCGAAATGTACGTATTCATTAAATTCATTCATTTCTCAATGGCACATTGTTATGGCAAGATATCTTCTTCAATAGACCATTCAGAATATTCCATCACTGGCACAGTAGCTGAGTGGTTAGCGCACTTGCTTCATGTGACCCGGAAGGTGAAGGGACATATCGGACCTGGTTCGATCCCCGCCACCGTCTATCTCTACAGGGCTTTTTCGTGGTTTCCCTTTGTAGTCTAGGCTAATGCCGGGATGGTTCCCACAATATAGGCCACGACCGCTTCCTTCCCACTATCCTTTCCACTACCCATGAAAACATTCATCTCATCATCCCATCATCTCATTAATCAATCATTCGACGCCAATAGATCTTGGTAATCATTACAGTGCGTCGTTAAAACCCAATATAAGAAAAATGAAATAAATAATATTCCATCATATCATTCACACGACAAGAGTCCGCAGGCGCTCGTATTTCACGCCGCCAACTCTCACGGCCGTAATATTTGAGATATCAATATGAATGTCTTTGAATTCTGTTCATAATTGGAAACTGGAGGTTACCGCATCCACAGAATTTTGAACAACAAATTTGTAATTTTTCAAATTCCTCAAATTTAAGTAAGAAATGGGTAAAAACTGCTTCGAATGGTACCAATTTGGCACATCTTATGGTTTTTCTTCAAAATGGCTCACCCGATCAAACTGAAAGTTCTGAGAAATGTGTATCATAATGTATCTCAACTTCACGCAAAATTTCGAAATTCCAAATTTCTTTTTTGGAAAATAAGAATATTTCCTCTTCTTTTCCAACGTGTTATTCTAATGGGTATTTTTTAAATTTCTGAAATTCATAATACAAAATTATCGTACAAAAATGCCCCAAAACTATAAGATCTCAGTTAGATGAGGAACCATGATGAAGAAAACCTTGAAGTTGATAGCTGTAGCCGTTTCACCTGTGGAGAACCGACAAAAAACATGAAAAAAAAAATAAAAACGAACACCAATTTTTTCCAATATATCAAATTGAATCCTCGCTAAAGCTCGTCTTAAAAGTTCGAGATCAAATTCAATAAAGATGAGTTCGTTCAAAAATTTATCATGACAATTATATGAGAAGAAAGGGTTCAAAAATGATACATGGCTCGCCTGGTGACAAGTGATCACATGGTGAAATCTCAACCAAGGAATATTATACATTCGGGATAGATCGTAAAGTAGTCAATCTCATTCGGAATTTGGACCAGGAAGTATGAATAGTGAATCGTGTCGAATAGGATTAAGAGTGATATCAAATTATGAACTTTCAAATGAACTTTTCATACGGTTGAAATCAAGTTCAAGATCAAAGACTGAAAAAGCTAACGCGTCCATTGGAAAGTTCTTTACTCAACACTGCAGTGGATATGGATGTACTAGGAAAACGCTATATACGCGTCGTTAGACGAGCGGAAAGTAATAGTATGTCGACTTCTTCGCCAAACTTTTGCCTAAATTCGCCAATTAGGTGACATTTATATTAAACATAGGTAAAAACGGCTTCGAGTGGTACCAATTAGGCACATTTAAGGTTTTTTCTTCAAAATGGCTGACCCGATCAAGCTGAAAATTTCCAGAAATGAGTATCAAGATTTGATTCAACTTCACACAAAATTTCATTTTCTTTGAAAATAAAAATATTTTCATTTTTTCCCGCCGTGTTATTCTAATGGGTATTTTTGAAATTTCTAAAATTAAAAAAAAAAAGTTGATATCCGATAATGCCAAAAAACTATACAGATCCAAGTTAGATAAGGAACCATGGTGAAAAATAGTTTGAAAGTGATAGCTGTAGCCGTTTGACCTGTAGAGAACCGGAAAAATAAAAAATAAAAAAAACCTAAAAACGAACACCAATTTTTTCAAGTATGACAAATAGAATCCTTGCTAAACCTCGTCTAATAAAATGCATCAAAGATATACACGAACTTCCAGGCGGGATGGATACATTGTGACCTTGATGTTCCAGGAATGAATTGGGACGGGAATATACCTTGTTATTGGAGAGTTTAATCACGGATCCATCTTATTGCAAGAAATGCAAAAACTGTCCATCGCCTTGCGACCTTGACTTGCCGGACCTCGAGAAAGCGGTGAGAAAGAAAACAAAAAATTCATTCCAATTGACGACTAGTGGTTGACCCACCCATGAATGTCACAAAACTGAGCATCCAATCAAATGGGATTTGCTATTTGGGAAATTTCACATTGACCTATCGAAGTTTCTCTAAATTCCCACATGGAGTATAGATCAAAGTGACCCTGGCGATTAGCCACGCTTATCACTAGTGGTCAATTCACACAAAACTGGATAATTTTGTGAATTCTATAATTGTATTTTGAATAATTTTACTCCTTAACTGATGTTATGACAGTCATTTGTGGTTCATTCCGGTCATTTCAGAGTCAATCGTCCCGATTGCCCGTCTCGATTTAGCGGATTCTCTCATGAACTAAATGTGAATGAGAGTGGTTGTTGGCATTGTTGAACTCACAAAATCTATCATTATCGTGATCTACTGGGCCGTGTATGACATTGTTGAGCATTGTTGGTTCAAATGATTCGATATGAAAGCGATAATTGCGCTACAGGCAATCGGGACCTTGGACTCGGGAACTGACCCCAGAAATATTCCACTTTCAAGACTCGAGTTGGGTCACCTTCTTCATATTATGATCGAATAAGTTGGTATCACTACATCGTATATCCAGTGATATAGCTGTGTGGGAAGTCAAGAATAACCAACAAAGTCGTTGATAAAATAACGTAGTCGTTCAAAACCTTCTGGGGTTCTCACCCGTACGATTTGATCTGGTTGCGGCGTGATTCTTGTGGTTTGCAATACAGGTTCAGCACAGCCAGTTCACACGAGGTATTCCAATGCCATTGTTGGAGGGCTGTGGATCCAATACCAGGTTTTAGAACAAAGCTTGAAACATTTCCAGTCCGCCAAAGTCAATGTCGACCCATTTGTTGTGGCCTGGGGCTAGAGCCATTTCATTTGATACCTTCACTGTTATCGTTATAACAGCTTGTTCAGGTATTATTATGAATAATGCATTGGAACCCTTGTTGTGATAGCCTGTTGTCAAATTGTAGTATCCTTCAGATACGTCATATTATAGTCTGAAAAATACTTACTTGTATTGTATAACTTGATGTTATGAGATTGATTAGTACACCCTTGCTTACCATGTGGAGTTGCCTAGATTCAAAAATATCCAGGTCCAAATATTGCGCAAAAAATCTGCGCAGTGCAATTTATTCTCAAAGACGTTTTTGATCCATATAAAATAATAATAAGTTCACATGCGGCCGTTTGAAAAGCAAGTAGCTAAAGATTCCGTTGATTTTCTCGAAGAAAATAACAATGTAAGGTTTCATATCAAAGTGTTCAAACGATATATGAGATCCAGATCGGTAAGCAAGGGGCAGTCAAGATCAAGCCAAGAAGTGAGAACATAGTTTGTTCTCGAAGTCTAGTCCATCCAGAGACGACATGGAAAGTATTCCATGCCGTTGGATATTATTCCGTAAGTAATTATTATTGTACTCATTGAAATATCTTAATGTATTTCAATAATGCTCAGGTGCTTGAGCTATGTGGAATCTATATATATATATATATATATATATATATATATATATATATATATATATATATATATATATATATATATATATATATATATATATATATATATATATATATATATATATATATATATATATATATATATATATATATATATATATATATATATATATATATATATATATATATATATATGTATATATATATATATACATATATATATGAATATATATATATATATATATATATATATATATATATATATATATATATATATATAAATATATATATATATATATATATATATATATATATATATATATATATATATATATATATATATATATATATATATATATATTAGTCTCATCCTTTTCTGCACCCCTCTGCCTTGGAGAACTTGGGCTGTGGTCTAATCGATCTATGTTGTATCGATGGGGTACAACATATTGTTGATTGACACGGCAGCATTGGAAGACCAACATTCCAATGGTGACATTGCCATGCCTCGTATGAACTGGCCATCAGCTTGGCATTCAGTCAAGTTTGGGTCCGTCTTGTAAATGAATCTTGGCTCAAGACATGAATCTTGGCTCAAGACATGAATCTTGGCTCAAGCTCGATCATTCGATGTACTCAACGTGGATTTCAAACTGATCAGATTCGAAACGATGACACTAAGTTATGTGTTATCATCACATTCCTGGCTGTGTTCTCATCATACTCCTGGCTGTGTTCTCATCATACTCCTGGCTGTGTTCTCATCACACTCCTGGCTGTTTTCTCATCATACTCCTGGCTGTGTTCTCATCATACTCCTGGCTGTGTTCTCATCACACTCCTGGCTGTGTTCTCATCATACTCCTAGCTGTGTTCCCATCACACTCCTGGCTGTGTTCTCATCATACTCCTGGCTGTGTTCTCATCACAGGTGTCCATGACTGAGTGTGTCGAGTTTTTCGCTGATTGTTCCTGGAACAATGTGCCGTTCGATTGTTGCTCAAACTTCATGAGACTTTCTACAGAATTTGGAATTTGCTTCTCTATCAACTCTATACATACGAGGTGAGTTTTTCGGAATATTTACTGTAGAAGCCTGATTTTTCACATCAAAAACTATGGCATAGTATTCTCATGGAATATGCTCCATCTTGATGACTGGACCTACATCCATATGCATTGCCAATTGAACGTTGTAGATGGGCGTGACTTATACGAAGCAGGGACATTTTAGATACCTTGATTGGCTATTTCCCTTTTATTTCCTGATTCACTGTTCCCTTGATTGGTTTTCATATTTTGTAACATCACGAGGGCCACGGTCCTGAATCTTCCATATCACAAACGATACCGACATTTTTTTTACGATCGAGCTACCGGCACTTTAAATACCGTTGAATAACTTTTCCTACTGGGCAACAGAATGCGCGAACTGTATCTTTATTTACGTCGTTACCATGACAACCACTTAACTATGGCAAAATTTAAGAAAATGGCTGGTGTTTTTTCAGTTGCGTGTGTTGAAATATTTCAAATCACATTTATTTATCGAGCATGAGAAGAAGAGAATTCAGCTGTGTAGCTAAATACTACAATAACCATCTACAAACATGAAGTAAGTATAGTTTCATGTCCTATAAGTTATATTAGATCTTGAATATTCCATTCAGAATAGGCCTAGACCAGGCCTAGTCGATTATTTCCTAGTTTGTTCTCAATCTCATTCATGGGCACATGCATTGTATTTGTAGTGTTACAAAACTAGCTACAAACTTAGTGACATAGGCCCAGGCCCACTTTTTAAGTTTGTGAATAAGTAAACTATATAGGCCTAGTTTACCAGTAGTGTTCGGCTATCAGCGTTATGTTCATCATGTACATCATAACGTTATGATGAAATTCAAAGGACCTAATTTGAGTTACTCGTTAAAGCTTCATGCTTGGCATCATTATCAGGCCTAGGCCTATAATTGATCTTATAGGCCTAGCAGGTCCGAGTCTTTTTGCGATAGGCCTATGGCCTTGATTCTATCCAATATCATAATGTCAACACACACTAGGTCTACAATCATAGACAAAATAATTATATAATACCGGTAGGCCCCTACAAACTCAATGCCCCTACTCTTGTCTATGCCATGATTGTGTTCTCAATGTAAAATGCTCAGTGCTCACTCTAAAATTGGTCTTTCAGCTTTTGGTGGGAGCAATTTTCTGTATTTTCCGAGAAAGAGGAATACAGTGATACATGCCCACGTATCTGTATGGCATGCTTTTGGCAAGATTGATTATTTAATATTAAATGATAGCCTAGCTGTGATGATTGTAAAACTCTATCCCTCGGGGAAACAATAAGAACACCATTCTCTAGCATGAAGTAGAATTAGTTAGGCCTACAGAGTGGCTCACTTCTCTCAATATTGATTGGTAGATATTGATATTGTTTTAATGTTATAACATCAAATGATATTGATTAATAGTCTATTGTGGACCCTATTTGTATTTTATTAACTTTTTTGCCCTCAGATTGTCTCTCAGATGCTTCGACCGGATTGAAATCGCTTGGGTTTTCTGTGGCCTCTTGTCCACACGCCTTCGGAACTTCTCTCCCAATGCAGATACTAGCTAGCTGAGACCTAATTTCGATAATTCAAGTTCGAGCTACACAAATGATAGGCCTATAAAGACGCAAGACAAGAAAAGATGCAAGTGAAATGTGTGGCGAGTGCGCGTAGATACGAACTTTTGAAAATATTCGTACTTCACAAACTCTGTAGGAATTTCTTCAGTTCTGGCTTTTAATTCCCTAAGGCTTTGCCTGAGACCTTGTGAGGTGCATCTCTCATTAGATATTATATATATGGATGCCGGACATTGAATGTGAAATCAGTCAATTCACTTTGCTAGATTTGAATCTTTTATTTGGGTAATTTTTGCAGCACACTTCCATTAGCGGATGTTTAAATGGCTTTGCAATAGTAGGCAATGCCTAGCTGTGCATGCCTGAATGAGAGCTTTCATGGTTTACATCACAATATAAATAATAGTATTGTCGTGACCTAGCATACCAGCTTATCCCAGTGTTGACTGAATTATATGTTTTCATATATTTTTTGCATTATATTAAATATATATCAGTGTTTGCAAAATCATCCTTCCTGATGCAATTGTCCTAATAAAATGGTTTCTTGGAGCATAACTGGTTTACACATCACTCTAATATGTGAGCAACTGCTCCAGCAATAATTTGCTGTGGTCAAAGTGTCATGTTACAAGTTAGAATGTAAAATTTAGGTACCGCTATGTTTAATTCAATAAACATGTGTATTATTGACCAACATTTGAAACTGTTCTGTATTATTTCTTTAGGAGCTCCTCAAAATCCTATAGGCTTCCTTATTGTGGTGAGTTGGTATTTTTCAATTGAGTAATAAATATTGGTATTTATTGTATTTTATATATTGATTAAGTATCACATAATTATCATGTTTTAATTTGATGCTATTTACCTAATATCTAATAACACCAACAAATTAAAATGAATAGGTAGTCAGCTACATCTGGACTTGCTGGAGTTTATTATTTTATACAATTTTGTGTGGTTGTATTTTTATAAGTGGCTTATTGTAATAGATAATACTTTTCATTGAATAATATTCTCAAAAGTCATGTACTTATTGAATAGAATGAGTGGTGGATAGTAAGAATGAAAATAGAAATGAAAAATCATTTCAGAAATTCTCTCCCCCACACCCATTTTGCCGCCAAATGAAGGTTTAGTTCCCCTCCTGGACCAGAGATGGCGCTACAGAAGCAGACATGACGGTAAAACAGTTTTCCAAAACGTTAGTCATTTTGCTCGCCAGGGAGTCGCGGGTCTTATTACGAAGTAATATATATATAAAGGTATTTGACGAGGGCATACGATCCACAATGGTCAATCAAAATGAGTGTCAACTACTTTATTGTTCATGGATACTGATTACATCATTAATTAATCGCTAACGTGATTAAATTCGAATTATATGAACACGGCATTCACTGTGAAATGGGATTAGTATCCGGGTTCATCATTGAAAAGTGGGACCTCGCTTGAGGAATATCAAATGTGCTCGCCAGACAGTTTCTCACCATCTTCTTCTGGGAACTTCAGAGCAAATAAATAACAGGCAAATATTATAGAAACGTAAATAATTACATTATTGATCTCCATGTTATTTTCTCCAGAGTCCTGAGCCCTTACCTAATAAATGTCGTGCTAGTGCCAGCTAGCTCCAAGAGACCAAAAGGGGAGCTACCTGTCATTGCAACATGTCTGGTCTCTGTGTATTTTCATTGTTGATAGCACAAAATCTTAGAGCTGCTCTTGAGGTGAGCTACGAAATGTGATGAATTATTCATTCCAAGAGACCGTGAATTTGTTTTCATGATATATTGTCATTGTTGGTAGCTTTTTTAGTGAACATTAACCAATAGGCGTCCTAGTTTCTTGAAGCTAGCTAGCACTAGCACGAAATTTATCACGTGAGGGTCCAGGGAGAAAGTAGGGAAAGACTTGACTTTGTTGATTGTTGTCGAACCTACTATCCAGTACCCAGGTTCATTCATACCATCACTCATTTCCAATCCGTTTTACTTCCCCCTATTTGTGTTTTTCTCTCAGCACGTAGAAGAGTGTGACGTAGGCACAGTGAGTGAACAGTATTACATTTCGAAGGGAATTTGAGTATTCAACTCGCAACTGAACGTCGTGAAAATATACTAGGAAAACGCAGCATATGCGTTGTAAGATGAGCGTGATATCTGAATAAGAGTCGTTAAAGTAGTTTTACCTTCACTACTTCATCGACTCAGGTATTCTACACACCTAGACGCATATGAAGCATACTTCAAGATGGGCGAATATCGAATCTAAAAAGCAGCGAGTGAATCTTGGCAACTTATTTCTGCTGAATCATCTCTATATATTTGATGAATAAAAATAGTTTTTTTTTCTTCAAAACCGCTGATTCGAATTGCTCACAAAATGGTGATAATGTGTATAATTCATGTCTACACATGAAGATACAATTTCATTCCATTCGGAGTTATTTTATTCCTCAAATTTTCTTACCCAGCTCAATCATATGGAGTTTTGGTACATTTTCAGGTTAAATTTCTCAAAA
>OZ023339.1:15135886-15138386 GCA_964007535.1 Brachyptera risi | reverse complement strand
ATATATATATATATATATATATATATATATATATATATATATATATATATATATATATATATAAATATATATATATATATATAGATTTTTTATTTTTTTTTAATTACATCGAAACCTAATACAAAATCATTGTTCGCCAATTAAGGCTAAGGATGAAAAGTAGGATCGTTTGGACGGGGCACCATAAGGGCGATCTTACCACCCCATTTTAATTATTTAAAAGCAATGAACTTCAACACCAGGGCTGCGATATATATTATCATGATATATATTATCATGATATATATTATATATTATGATATTTTATGTGATTCTCACGCTTCTGATTCCAGGTGTTGGAAATTGATAATGACGAACTGATCAAGGACTTGTCCATCACGAACAGAGGATGCAGATTAAATGAGGAGCCCGTTGCGCATGCGTATCACAAGTATTACAGCTACAGCGCATGCGTACTAGATTGTCGCGTGCAGAGACACATGGAATTGTGTAACTGTACTCACTTGAGCATGCCCAGAGGTGAGTTCAACTGTTATTACATGTTATCTGATATGAATGGCGGATACTTCAATCACATTCCAATTTTGAAAAGAAGTTGAGTCCATTTGAATTTCTTATCACGAGTTGGTAGTTTACAGGGCAAACTCTTTGAAATCAGGTCTTCGTGATTTTTATTCTCAAAAGAAATCCATGAAGATTCCTATCGGCTTCGCTTGTGTGTCCCATACCGATTCACCACATCAACTGAGATATTCAATCTATCCGCAGATTTTTTTTTCAATAACATCGAAACTTGATACAAAATCATTGTTTCACAATTGAGGCTATGAATGAAAGATGGGATCGTTTGGACGGGGCACCACAAGGGCGATCTCACCACCCCATTTTGATTATTTGAAACTAATGATCTTCAACACCAGAACTGCGCTGTCTGTGACCATAATTTTTCGCCGTAAATATAAGTCTTTCAGTATAAACACGCGAATGTTGATATCTTCCACTTCGAACTAAGTCTCTTGGGCAATGACCATTTCTTTCCATTGACAGCAGATGTAAAGGTTTACAATTTTACAAAATGCACAAATCAAATTAGTGGTAGGCCTATAATGTTATAATTAGGCCTACTGCTCTACTAATTAATGGTCGTGGCCAATTAGTACTTCATCCAAGCATTTGCCTCGAGGACTGTGGGAAACCACGAAAAACAAAATCAGAATGGATAAAATGAGAAAATTGAGCTCGAAGGCAGAGAATGATTCCTTCAGTGACTGATAATTCTCCTTCGATGCCTCAATCTGATGAATATTCTGATCTGTATGGATATGATGAGCTGATGATAATAATCCAGCGCAATATAACCACGTCATTGACGCGCCGTTGAACCACAATATTAATTCATTCCTAATAGTCCATCTGATGTCAATATGTTCATCGAACCATTTATGAAAGGAGAGGGAAATGCGATGGTGAGAGCCACATTCTAATCGTAGTATTCTCACACGACTTTCGGGGTAACGTTGAATCCCGTCAAAGAATGAGGTTGGCTCTATTTGAGATTGGATGGATTTCTGTCTTCTCAGATTGTTCTTCCTTGCTCGTGATTGGCTTAGAATTGTAGACGGCCAAAGTACCGACAGACGGCTGGTGAAATGAACGTTAGGTGACCGGGAACCTAGTTTGAGGATCAACTTGAGAGTGTTCTGCACACTGGACTCACACTATGGATTCCAGATGGTTTCTAGAGAGACAATGTGGAACGGATGTGAAGGGTTCCCTTGGAAAAAAGGATGTATGAAATCATTCACATCGAAATATTGAAGTTTATGAGGATTGTATATGAATGCCGGTAAAAATGTATAGTTTCTCCAATAGATGATTTCTTCTTACACCTGTGGAAAAAGACACACAGGCACAACTGATCTCTCATTTGAGACAACGTTTGAACTAAACATTTGAATGTGGTTGCTCACTTCCAGATGAGATGACACCACTATGTGACTTACCAGGCCACGACTGCTTGAGTAGAAACAGAGGTATGTATAGGGGAACAAATTTCCGTTCAATATGACTAGTCAAACGCGAAATATGCGTTGTAAGATGAGCGAGATATCTGAATAAGGTATAAAAGTCCTTGAAGGAGTTCTACCCTTGCTACTTTATCGACTCTGGTATTCTACACACCTTGATATCTGAATAAGCTATTAAAGTCGTTAAAGTAGTTCTACTCTTGCCACTTCATTGACTCTGGTATTCTACACACCTTGACGCATATAAAAAATACTTCATTGTTGGTCAACTCTTGAATCTAGAAAGCAGTGAATCTTGACAACTTAATTCTGTCACAATTTTCATGATATATTTTATGAATATTATCAGTCATTTTATTTTTTTTCTTCAAAACGACTGATCAGAATTGCTTGAAAAATCGTAATAATGTGTAAAATCCATGTATACACATTTAGAGAAAATTTCATCCCATTTGGAGAGATTTTATTTTTCA
>OZ023339.1:15107370-15129870 GCA_964007535.1 Brachyptera risi | reverse complement strand
CCAATTCAGAATGAAAATCAACGGCAACATTGATAGAAAACTAATAATAATAATCAGACGAGCTTTAGCGAGGATTCAATTTGACATACTGGAAAAAATTGGTGTTCGTTTTTATGTTGTTTTTTTTCGTGTTTTTTGTCGGTTCTCAACATGTCAAACGGCTACAACTATCAACTTCAAACTTTTTTCATAAAGGTTCCTCATCTTACTTAGATCTGTATAGTTTTGTGGCATTATCGGATCGTAACTTTTTTTCATGAATTGAAGAAATTTCCAAAATGCCCATTAAAATAACACGGCGAAAAAAAGGAGATATTTTCATTTTCCAAAAAAAATGAAATTCCGCGTGCAGTTGACTTACATTTTGATACACATTTCTGAAATGTTTTGGCTTTATCGATCGAGTCATTTCGGAGACAACCCATAAAATGTGCTAAATTGGTACCACTCGGAGCTGTTTTCACTCATTTCTAACTTAAATGTCACCCAATTGGCAAATGTAGGCAGAAGTTTGGCAAAAAAGTCGACATACTATTACTTTCCGCTCGTCAAACAACGCGTATATAGCGTTTTCCTAGTATAGATGAATGACAAATAATAATAGGAAACAAGGAAACTGAAGAACACATCATTCTCCAATCGTCTTTCATTATTGAACTCATGAAACTCTTGAACTCATGAAACTCTTGAACTCTTGAACTCTTGAATGAGTTGAAACGTCGTTGAGGAATCTCGCATCGATAATCTCAGCTGTTGCCAACTGAATCATCAGTAAGCCAATCAAATACTCTCATTTGTTTTTTCATTGGGTGAGATTATAATCCATGAGAAATTCAACGACGACTTTAAGGTTTCCCAAGGAATGCACTCTTTTATCGGCTATCATTCCGGTTCCGTTTCAAAACGAATTAGGAATTAACGAATCAGAATCGGATTCACAACACAGGTATTCATCAACTTCTGAATCAGTGGTGAGGTGAGTTGATCAGAGCTTCATAAAGCTGTCTCTTATTGCGCAGTCACTGATTGAGTGTTTGCACATTCCAATAAGTTATCTGTAGAAATAAATACTAATGGATACAGAATATACAACCCAGATTCGCCTGAGAGTGTGATCAGTGGGATATGTGTGATTTGTGATAATTTCAGACTTGGATGAGCTTGGAAAATATATTTAAAGACATGACCATATTCTCGAGAATTGATCACATCAAATCTTTCATACTTAATCACTGAAGGTTCCATGGAGTTAACTCTACAGTGTAACCGGATAAACGGACGAATGCAACAATATGACGTTGAAGGGTTATTCCAGGGATATCCACGGGATATCTGGATGAGCCTTCACACATCATACACAGACACTGAGTATTCTTCAAAGTCAACTATAGACCACACAGTGTTACAGGATCACCAGATGAATAACTAAATATCGTGTCGAATAGTAATTCCAGAATCATTCTCATGATATATCTGATGATCCTTTCTTGATCTCATATAGGAATTAGGGAATAAACACCGACAGAAATCAACACAAATGGAGTGAAAATTCACATATTGTTCTCTTCTTGCTCAACTCTTTCCACAGTTTAGTTTTCCGCCATATTCTTCATCACCATGTCTGATGTCAGGAGGTCAAGAGCCTGACCAATTCAGCGTCATCACACCATACAGGGAACATGAAGACCCCACCAATCACTGCTGTGATCCTCGCGAGTGAGTATTGTAATATAATGATGGACATCTAATTATGATATTATTCTCTCCTTTAATACAGGGTTGAGAAGGGTACTTTACTGATGACCACGATCTATTGGAGTCGGTATATTATATATGGGGGGAATCAGACTGGATGATGCTATGAAAGGTTATTGTATCCGGTGTTTCTGAATAGCGAGGAGGAGTTTGCCGTGGCATATTGTTGAGGATCCTTTGCAGAATTGAAGTGAATGACATTGGAAAACCACGGAAAACCTCCGTCAGTATGGTCGACCTTGATGGTAATCAAATCTCCCGGTTCGGTGTATTATCCACTCGACCACTAGTCTGATGTCCACAGTATTGTTCTTGACGATATTTGTTCGTCAGTCAAGATGGCAGTTCAATCAAACCACGGATCATGCGCACCTCGGTTGATCTGGTCGATGATTGTCGTGTGTGGACGTGTTCCTCTTTTGGATCAGACGGAACAGACGGAATTAGACGAGCTTTAGCGTGGATTCAATTTGAGATACTGAAAAAAATTGGTGTTTGTTTTTATGTTTTTTTCTTTTTTGTTAATGTTTCTTTGTCGGTTCTCCACTGGTCGAACGGCTACAGCTATTAACTTCGAACTTTTTTCCATGATGGTTCCTCATCTAACTCAGATCTGTATAGTTTCGTGGCATTATAGGATGGTAACTGTTTTTTTATGAATTCAAGAAATTTTCAAAAATGCTCCTTAAAATAAAACGGCGGAAAAAATGAAAATATTTTTATTCTCAAGAAACATAAAATTTTGCGTGAAGTTGATTCACATTTCGATACACATTTCTGGAATTTTTCAGCTTGATGGAGTGAGCCATTTTGAAGATGAACCATAAAATGTGCTAAATTGGTACCTCTTGAAGCAGTTTTTACCCATTTCTAAATTAAATGTCACCCAATTGGCGAATGTAGGCAGAAGTTTGGCAATAAAAGTCGACATACTATTACTTTCCGTTCGTCTAACACTGCTTATATAGCGTTTTCCTAGTTTATAATTGAATGTCCGGTGATCAAATGGGTTGAGAATTTGAATTTCAGCGGGGAATTCAATTTGTGCCTGTCATATCTCCTTGTTTAGAGTCACGTGTCGAGTTATAGAGTTTCTGGTGAGTGTTTGGAACTATACTGATACTCGGACCTCACGATGTCAGGTTCAACAAGACTATGTGATGTGCATATGGAGCACCAACACAATTTTCATGCTTGTTTTCATTCTCAATTATTTTTTTTTTTTTTTTTATAACATCGAAACTTGATACAAAATCATTGTTTCCCAATTAAGGCTATGGATGAAAGATAGGATCGTTTGGACGGGGCACCACGAGAGCGATCCTACCACCCCATTTTGATTATTTGAAACTAATGGTCTTCAACACCAGGACTGCGCTGTCTGTAACCATAATATTCCGCCGTAGATAAAAGTCTTTCAGTATAAACACACGAATGTAGATATCTTCCACTTTGAACTAAGTCTCTTGGGCAATGATTACTTCTTTCCCTTGATTCTCAATTATGGATGGAAGAAATCGAAACATTTTCAGAAATGTCAATCTGGTTCACACTGAGAAATTAACTCAATGTCAGCTGATATGAAGCCAGTTATTCTGGGAAATTGAATGAGCTTGGAAATTGGTCACGATAATAATAACTACCCATAATTCACCACCTCTTGCACTAAAAACTAATAAAACAAATTTATTCAAATTCAGAATTGAGAAAACATCCAATGAGATAAGCGTAGCGAAGATTCCATTTCACATACCAAAGAAAAATGGGCTTGGTTTTTATGTTTGTTTTTCTCTTCTAATTTTGTGCGCGGCATACAGGTCAGGAAAAGATACCAATCAACCTGAAACTTTTTCAACATATTTCTGTTATACCAAAATATGCTGAGATTGTTATTCAGGAAAATCTTCTGAAAGGTCTTTCCGGAAAAGAATCGGAAAGTTTGAAAAATACTCATAAGAATAAACCGTAGGAAAAATACTTGGAAAAGAATAATCCTTCAAAAGCTCTCAAATATTCACCGAGCATGAACAATACTATACTACATCTTTTCATATATTTTCGCGACAATCGGATAAGAAATGACAAAGAAAACGCAATAAAAGTGTATATTTTTTCAAATATCAGGATCAACAGGTTTTGCAAAGTGTTTATGCGACAGGTTGCAGCACTATGAATATCAACAAGTTGCAGACAAAGTTTCTGGACGTTTGAATTAAATCAAGGTTCGTATATGTGAATTGAGCTGATAGAAAATTTTTCATTATAGATTTCCATAGTTCTAAGCTCATCTCACAACGCGCATCCCGCGTTCTCCCAGTTATTAAATGTTATCATAGTGTGAGAAAGTTTCTGGATGATTGATTAATCAATTGCTGTTCACTGTTTTCATGATGTTCCAATGTGTTTTTCATCATTGTTTCTTTAATTGTTCATCATCACTGTACTTTGTATTATCATTACCATATAATATATTGACAAGACTGATATCTCTATAAGATCAATCTGGACCGATAAAGCATATTCCATTCCATTTAATTCTAACGATAACCGAGAGAGTTCTCAGGAAATTCATGGGCTCAAGTTGTTGTCTGATGAAAGTCGTCTGAAAAAATTATCCTGTGATAATAAGACGAGCTTTAACGAGGATTCAATCTGACATACTGAAAAAAGTTGGTGTTCGTTTTTTTTTTTTTTTTTATGTTTTATTGTCGGTTCTCCACAGGTCAAACGGCTACAGCTATCAACTTGAAACTTTTTTCATCATGGTTCCTCATCTAGCTTAAATCTGTATAGTTTTGTGGCATTATCGGGTGTTAACTTTTATTTGTATGAATTTTAGAAATTTCAAAAATACCCATTAGAATAACACGGCGAGAAAAAAATTGAACAATATTTATTTTCGAAGAAACTGAAATTTTGTGTGAAGTTGTCTAACATTTTGGTACACATTTCTGAAAATTCTCAGCTTGATCGGGTCAGTCATTTTGAAGAAAAAACATGAAATGTGCTAAATTGGCACCACTCGAAGCCGTTTTCGCCCATTTATAACTAAAATGTTACCCATTCGGCGAATTTAGGCGAAAGTTTGGCAATAAAGTCGACCTACTATTACTCTCCACTCGTCTAACAATGCGTATATAGCGTTTTCCTAGTATAATCATCATATTGTATCAATCCAGTGTGGTGATCAGGAATCAATTGTGACTGACTCTTCATACCATTGTTGCAGTGAGGTTGCTGTTGATTGGCTGCTTTGACACCAAGGACCAGTGTGTTAGATACTTCGTGCCTGTTGACCAATCACTGAAGAAGGTAAGTTGTGAAACTTCTCTGACATTATCGGATATCGATGTATATTCTGTCAGATAGGATTCCATACAATGATGATTCGATACTGGTCGGGGAATTTTGACGGAGTACCAATGATCAGGAGATACTAGGCAAACGCGTTATGTGTTGCCGCGTTGATGGATGAGCTGGAACATATCAACTTATCTTTGGATTGGTTATTATATATATATACACCTTGAGATCCAAACCATCACATCACTGCCATCTTATTTTCCATTACCAATTTCTATGATAATAAAGAAGGCTTTGTTTGGATCGTTTACATTCAAAGGTGACACCTGTGACTTGGATTTAATTGGTATCTTAATAGCTTTGAGTGCTTTGGAAAAATTACATTATATTTTTTTTACATCAAAACGGCTGTATTGATTTGGATGAAAGTTCGGAATATTGTGTATAATTATCAAATTGAAATTCCCTGCGAATTTGAAATGTCTCGGATGAAAATTATTTCACGAATATTTTCCTCTGGGTCATTCTAATAGGATTTTTGAAAACTGTAAAATAAGCTTTCTCCGAAGTGATTCAACGGAATGCACCTCAAAACTTTACAGTATCGAATTGTATAATGACACTTGTGTATGCCAAGTTTCAACCGATTTTGGATTTTCGTTTGACCTGTGCAGCGTGAAAAAAAAAAAAACAGTCACTTTTTGGGGGGTATGGCGAAATTGAGTCTTCGCTTCGCTCATCCAATCAATGGTGACACATATGACATTGAAAGACACGTCATCAGAAGTGCGTTCCGAAACCTCCAGAATCTTCTGAGAGCGGACTGGATGCATTCCAAGATCTACTCCGTGTAATTGACGACTAGTAATTGAACCGCTCACAAACGTCACAAAACAAAACATCCAATCAAAGGGGGTTTGTTATGTGGGAAAATTGACGTCACCTATCAGAGTATCTCTGAGTATCTCTAAATGCCCACATGAAGTATATATCTAAGTGGCCTGCCGATAAGTCACGCCTATAACTAGTGGTCAATTGTATAGACGTTCCGGAAGCCACCTCACCAGTGGATTCTTCGTACTGTTAAGAGCCCGCCTCTAAGCTGAAAATGTTTCTCTTCAAAATGCTCGACCCAAGTTCGATGTGCGTTTAGAAGTTTGGTTGTCGGTTGAAAAGTGGAAAGAAGATAATATTGGAAGAGTTCCAGTAACCACCGCTAGATGGGGGAGTTTTTCATTTCATAATTTGAACAAAATCTAGTTACATTACACATTTTGACCAAGGAAATTGGGAAAACTGTAGAATAAAAGGCAAATCACAATTTCAAATATTGATAAGCAAAGTTGAACACAAGGATATGCGTTTGGGATTTATTTCTACTATTATTTGGTAACCGGGAATTAAGCAATGAAAACCATCAAATTAGGCACATTTCCATTCGATTATTGCTCCATAATAAAATTATTCTTCAATTTTCGATTAGGCATATCTAATTTTGAGGATATTACTTATGTATTATAATTTACTGCAAGTCCGTAATGTTTGTGGTTCGTGAGATATATGTGACGAAAGTGCACCCTGTAAATCTGTCTGAGATGCGGGCTCTTAACAATGTACTCACTGGTCCTCGAGGATCCGGTGGAGATGATTACGATCTTCTTCAGCAGACGGTGCGAGATCACATCAGTTTGTCCACGGACCGATTGGAACGTTCGAATTATTGTGAATAGAGCAGAGAAAATAAATTATAAGAGATCCCAATCAATTTTAAATTGAGGGGGTTGGTGCAAAAACAAGTCAAGTCACAAATTTCATATCTGGAGATATTCACGGTATGAGATTCCAAATTTCAAAATAAATATATAGCTCCAATAATATTCTTTTCTATAAGTATAGTGATACAAATACATCAATTTTCTACTGTAAAAATCATTTTGATTGATTTTTATTGAAGGGATGATTATTTTTTTGCAACCCTTGATGCATTTGGACTTGTCATGTTTTTGCACCAAAAATAATTGTCTTACATAATTACGATTTTTATCAAAGTTATTTATTTTAATCAATACAGAGTTGATATTTTGATTGCTAGAATTTCTGGATTTTTTCGATTCTCAACTCTAGACGGCCATTTGGTAAAATCTGACAGCTCACTGCCACCTTGATTGGTTACAAGAACGAGGCAAGTCCTGGGACATGTCTTGTTCTTCCCACAAAAGTGAGTGGCTATAAGTGTGCATTGCATACCGGCTTGTGAGGTATGTCCGGACTTGACTTATTATTGCTCCAAAATGAAGACAAAAAACCATTTTACATAATTGCTCGTTTTTTTCAAAAACGTCAAAAATGTGACTTGACTTGTTTTTGCATCAACCCCTAAATTCATCCACATCGATTTTCCAACAAGTGTAATCATGATTCAACATTTCATCGGAGAGAAATTGAATTCAAAAGTCAAAACAAAACACTTCCAATGTGGGTTGGTCCGTTTTGCTCCAAAATATAATGGGGGCCAGAAAGCTTGGTCCACATGTTTAAACCTCTGAAACTGGTGTTGAAAAAAAAAAAAAAAAAAAAAATAACACAATACGAATGAAGTGGTTCGAATAGATCATTTTGAGAAAAAAAAATAGGTTGGTCCACTTTGCTCCTAATCCCTTCAATTATGTCGTTCAACTTCAGACTTTCGGATTGTACTGAGTGCATTCCGTTACTTATTTGTGGAAAATGAAAAACTGAATGAAGGCAATTAGTACATTTCTAGTCAGCCCAGCAGGTATAGTAATTGCAACTCAAGTATGAACAAAAAAAAAAATTGATAGAATTGATCATAATCGCTGGGAAAACATATGAAATAATTATTTGTATGACCTGGTGAAATATTATCTACACAAAGAAGAATTGTAGCACAAGACAAATCAGAACATATATATGATAATCACGAGACATTGGGTGAATATTTTGATAATGCGGATCATTCAATGCATGGATCATTCAATGCATGGATCATTCAATGCATGGATCATTCACACTCATTGTTGAATATCACACTTTACCTTGATGACTTACACAGGTTCCCCTTTTCGAACTGATTAATAACATAATAATGAAATCATTTTCATTCTCAATTCAAATTCAAATGAAACAACAAAATTCAAATATGCATACATGTATACAGCCAAGAAAGAGAAGTCGTATAATTAGGGCCTATATCGGCTGAAACCAAAAAAATGTCATATATAATAAAGTTTACTTGGAAAATAAAGAATCGAGAAATCCGCGTAAGAGCGTGACTCTTGTGTGCGGACAGACATTTTGAATGAGTATCATGATTTTTCAAGATGACAGGATACAAATTGTATAGTTTTCTCAAAGTAATGATTTTACAAAAATTAAGATGGTTTTAAATGCTGAATTCAGATCTATAAGAGAAGACTAAAAAAATGAAGGATGAGAAATACTTAGATGATCATATAATATCTTCTATAAAAACACATACTACATTATACAATATACACTACGCAAACAAAATGTTTTACATCGTTTTATATAATATACATAAATGATTGATATCTGTACCGGTATTCAATATATTTCACAATTTATACCGAAATTAAGGTAATTCATAATATATTTGCTGTTTACAGAAATCACGACCTTGGTCTAGAAGCCACACCTTCATTTTATATTTGAATGAATCTGTATTTGATAAACACTTTAATTTTTCAGGTAGCTTATTGTAGATTCTAGGCCCAATGAAATCTGAATGCTGCTGGCCTCTGCTTTTTTCTACATATTGTTTGCAAGTTATGAGTTAGAAATGGTAGATCTAGTGAAATGCTTCTCTGGATCAATTTGTACTACTTTTTGGAATATATTTGCGTTCTTCTGTATGAAAGTCGAGATTGTTTTCAGGTATAACTGTCTCACATCCATAGCTTGAGTACTATAATAGGTAGAAGCTGTAGAGTGTTGTTTATTTTCATTAAGTATAACTTTTAAAATAGTCCTCTGCATTCTATTGATGGATTATATAGCATTTTTGTTTGTACCTCCCCATCCTATAATACCATACTGAATAGTGGATTGCACTAATGCAGAGTACACCATCATAAGCAATTTACTAAATAAAATATTTCTTAACCTATAAAAAATATAAACATGCTGGATTCAATTTCCCCTTTCAGTCCTCCTGAAGATCATCCATCATGGATCATCAAACAAGCTGCAGCGAGGATTCAATTTGACATACTGAAAAAAATTGGTGTTCGTTTTCATGTTTCTTCTTTTCTTGTTTTGTTTTTATGTTTCTTTGTCGGTTCTCCAAAAGTCAAACGGCTACAGCTATCAATTTCAAACTTATTTTAATCATGGTTCCTCATCTAACTTAGATCTTTATAGTTTTGTGGCATTATCGGGTGATAACTTTTATTTCTATGAATCTTAGGAATTTCAAAATTACTCATTACAACAACACGGGAGGAAAAAAATTAAGATATTTATATTCTCAAAAGAGATGAAATTTTGTGTGAAGTTGAATTACACTTTGACACACATTTTTGGGCATTCTCAGCTTGATCGGGTCAGCCATTTTGGAGGAAAAAATGAAATGTGCTGAATTGGTACCACTCGAAGCCATTTTTACCCATTTTTAATTTGAATGTCATTCAATTGGCGAATTTAGGCGAAAGTTTGGCAAAGAAGTCGACATACTATTACCTTCCGCTCGTCTAACAACGCTTATATACGTTTTCCTAGTAATATAGCTGGCCATGGTTGCCAGTCTGATGATTGTCAGTGGCATCTCTCAAGGATAACAGACAATGAAAAAGCTCAATTGATGTCTTCCTGGAAAATGAGTCGGGATGAGAATTTTGTAAACCAGAATTTTGGTTATCTCTTGGATTGATGCGTGAACTTTTGTCCGAGTGAACGTGAAGTCGCCAGCTGATATCAATTGATTGAGTCATGATTATTCTATTCTATATCACACTAGGAAAACGCTATATACGCGTTGTTAGACGAGCGGAAAGTAATGGTATGTCGGCTTCATTGCCAAACTTCTGCCCAAATTCGCCAATAGGGTAACATTTTAGTTGTAAATGGGTAAAAACGGCTTCGAGTGGTACCAATTTGGCACATTTCATGTTTTTTCTTCGAAATGGCTGACTCAATCAAGCTGAGAATTTTCAGAAATGTGTATCAAGATGTTATTTAACTTCACAGAAAAATTCTTCTGTTTTGAAAATATTTTTTTTTCCGCCGTGTTATTCTAATGGGTATTTTTGAAATTTCTAGAATTCATAAGGAAAAAAGTTGATATCCGATGATGCTTCAAAACTATACAGATCTAGATAGATAAGAAATCATGGTGAAAAAAAATTGAAATTGATAGCTGTAGCCGTTTGACCTGTGGAGAACCGACAAAAAAACATGAAAAAAAACGAACACCAATTTTCCTCAGTATGTCGAATACTGCTACTATATGTCGAATACTGAAACACTAGCCACACTATACCATTACATATATATATATATATATATATATATATATATATATATATATATATATATATATATATATATATATTTAAATATATAAATATATAAATATATATACATATATATATATATATATATATATATATATATATATATATATATATATATATATATATATATATAAATATATTTAAACTTCATCTTATATCTTATACAGACTTACTCGGTATCACCCTATCTCACTAGACTCAAATGATCACCATTATTATAAAGATGCTTGTATAATTCTATCTCTATTCGACTGTAAACTCGAACTCTTGGTTAATGAACAAAACTATGTGAATATTTTCATCTGCCACCGGAAAGTTGCCCCTTCCCAAGCAGACCGAATGAAGATTCGATTCGATTCGATTGTTATAACAGATGTGAATACATATGATGTAGGGACACCATATTTGATTATTTTTCATCATTTTCCGATATAATTTGGAGTTTTTGATAATTCTTCAAATTTGTTCTCATATTTGATTCATAACTTGATTCTCGAACATATGATTCGAGCTCCAGTTGTCAAGAAATGCAATGAACTCTCAATCAACCTCGACAGATACCATGGCATTGCTCACATCAACTCCACGGTGAATTAGGTTGACGCTGATACACCTTTGTATTATCCACAGGTGTTTCTGGAGACAGGTTCGGGTAGATCTCTGGATATTCTTCACGCATGTCAGGACCAATACCCTGGCCATGGTTTATTAACTCGGTACAGCAATTTCACCAGGGAAGATACTCAGATCTGTGGTGGTGATTTGGTGCCATTCGGAATCATTAATCAATACTGGATAGATCTCTTGGGCAAAGAAGATGGGGTGAGTTAACCCTTCTCCCACCATTCCATCGTAAACAAGGTTTCTGTATCAGTGTCAAATATAAATACATATATGTTCATATATATTATTATTATATATATATATATATATATATATATATATATATATATATATATATATTCATGATCATATATGAACATATATTCATATGGATATATATATATATATATATATATATATATATATATATATATATATAAATATATATATACATACATATATATATATATATTTATATGGAGAAATATATATATATATATATATATATATATATACATATATATATATATATATATATATATATATATATATATATATATATATATATATATATACATATATTTATATTTATATATATATATATATATATATATATATGTATATATATATATATATATATATATATATATATATATATTTATATATATATATATATATATATATATATATATATATATATATATATGAATATATCTATATGAATATATATTCATATATATATATATATATATATATATATATATATATATATATATATATATATATATATATATATATATATTTATATATGTATATATAAATATATATATATATATATATTTATATATATATATATATATATATATATATATATATATATATATATATTCATTTATATGTATATATGCATATATAATGAATATTAATAAATATATATATATATATATATATATATATATATATATATATATCAACAAATTTGATTTCTTGTTTGTTCAACAACTGGCATCTTGTAGTTGGTGACCGAAGCTGAATGGAAACTTCTGAAATACAAAGGTCCGCTCATCGATTTCCAAAGCAACCTCTATGGCTATTTCAACATGACCTCCCGAACATTAACGATGCGCGAATACTATGGAGTGATATCCAACTGTGGCGTCTGTCAGCAGGAGAAAATATATCATCTCGACGAATTCTCTCTTGATGGTTCTACAAAAATGGGTGATTGGGAAAATGACTTGGTGTTTCACGTCAAGTTATGTATCGTCAGCAAAGAAGTGATAACTGATCCCGGGTGGATAGAACCGAAAGGTTTGGTAATGGATAGAATACGAAAAGAACTCAAAGATCTGTATGAGATGAGAAAATATGTCAGCCATGTCAAATTATTCGATTCTGTTATCAACACTGATGGCCTGGGAGTACTGAATGTCGAAGTGAAAATTCTCAGACTGAGGTCGTCCAATTTGGAATACGGTCATCAAGATTTCAGGTGAGAAATCATCCACTTCATAACTGAAACTATCATCGTGTTTGTTGGACGAGCTTTAGCGAGGATTCAATTTGACATACTGGAAAAAATTGGTGTTCGTTCCTATGTTTTTTTTGTGTGTGTTTTTTTGTCGGTTCTCCACAGGTCAAACGGCTATAGCTATCAACTTCAAACTTCTTTTCATCATGGTTCCTCATCTAGCTTAGATATGTAAGGTTTTGTGGCATCATCACATCGTAACTTTTTTTTATGAATTTAAGAAATTTCAAAAATTTTCATTAAAATAACACGGTAGAAAAAAAAGAAAATATTTTCATTCGAATAAAATGAAATTTCCCGTGAAGTTGATTTTCATTTTGATGCACATTTCTGAAATTTTTCAGCTTGATCGGATGAGCCATTTCGAAAATAAACCATAAAATGTGCTAAATTGGTACCACTCGAAGCATTTTTCACCCATTTCTAACTTGAATGTCACCCAATTGGCGAATGTAGGCAAAAGTTTGGCAAAGAAGTCGACATATTATTATTTTCCGCTCGTCTAACAACGCGTATATAAGGTTTTTCCAGTGATAGAAAATGAAATGTCACCCTATCATGAACATTCCTTCTGTTCCTTGGTTCCATTCAATTCAAAATATATCATTCCTGATTTTTCTGAAAAATGGATTGACGCATTGAGAAAGTTTACGATCTGGAGATATTTCAATGGATGCGATATGAGTCATACATGATATCGATGGTGGATTTGTCGATCAATCACACTGATGATCAGGAAAGAAAGGGAAGGAAATGAGCTTACATGGTAATACCGGCCGAGAAATTCTGGAATGCATTCCGTCAACTTCTCGTCTGGAAACTAATTCCTTGATCTGGACAACACTGAAAATATGTCCATTTCTTGGAATTTCCATTTTTTTTAACAATGATCAAAATATTTGATATCTCCTTTTTGGGTTACCGAAGAAATAATGTGAATTGATTCACTAGTGTATTTTATATTTGACTTTCAATCATATAGTGTCGAACCAAATCAGCTTCAGAACGGAATACAGTTGAATGTTTGATGGCTGTTTTCTTGTCATCTTTTTTTCCAACGTATTTTGAAGTGAATGAAATCTATTCTATTGGATGGAATATGATTTTTTTTCTGTATACTTCATGAACTAGATGATGAACAAAGTTATGCATTATGAACATCATATCTTGAGAATATCATGCCTGAAATGATTTTTGAAAATTGAAAAAAATTGAAAAATTGAGAACAAAAAGTGTGAAATAGATAATATTGACATTCCCACAAAATGTAATTTGAAGTGACACCATTGCATAAGTTTGTCTATTACACTCTCGAGACGACTATGTGATTTTCAAAAACCACTTTTCCACAGCCGTTTTTCACCAAAAAGTTTCTCCGTGACCATTGACAAAATGAAGGCTCTGATTAAAAAAAAAGCTGTGAAAAAAATGTGACTTTATATCTTTCATATTCATCTGGTAGTAATGTGGTACCAGAATGAAAGAAAAACAACTTGATCGGGTGTAAAATGTAGAATTTAGGATTTTCAGTGTTGTCCCCCCTCAAGTAGCCTTCCTCTTCTCTATATACTAATAAGACGAGCTTAAGCGAGGATTCAATTTGACATACTGAAAAAAATTGGTGTTCGTTTTTATGTTTTTTTTTGTTATTTTTTATGTTTTTCTGTCGGTTCTCCACAGGTCGAACGACTACAGCTATCAACTTCAAACTTGTTTTCATCATGGTCCCTCATTTAGCTTAGATCTGTATAGTTTTGTGGCATTATCGAGTATCAACTTTTATTTTTATGAATTTTAGAAATTTCAAAAATACCCGTTAGAATGACACGACGGAAAAAAGATTGAAAAATTTTTATTTCCAGAGAATTGAAATTTCGTGTGAAGTTGAAACACATCTTGATACACGTTTCTGGAAATTCTCAGCTTAATCGAGTCAGCCATTTCAAAGAAATAACATGAAATGTGCTAAATTGGTACCACTCGAAGCCGTTTTTACCCATTTTTAACTGAAATGTTACACAATTGGCAGATTTAGGCAAAAGTTTGGCAATGAAGTCGACATACTATTACTTTCCGCTCGTCTAACAACGCGTATATAGCGTTTTCCTATTGATATTTCAACAGGATCCCGATATGGATATAATCTGAATCTTCATTGCATTCCAGGTTTGTCGTTGGCGCTGAACCATTCAAACTACCCAGCTTTGAATCAGTGACAATGGTTGAGGACCTATCGTTATGTACGACGACCGGAGATCTATTTGGAAACCCTTCTATAATTGAAACTCGTAGAGCAAGTAAGTCAAATACATCAAAATTAAGCACGAATAGAATATTCCGCCAGAATGATAATCATGATCATGAACTATACTAGAAAAACGCTATATAAGCATTGTTAGACGAGCGTGGAGTAATAGTATGTCGACTCTTTTGCCAAACCTTTCCTTAAATTCGCCAATTGAGTAACATTTTAGTTATAAACGGGTAAAAACGGCTCCGAGAGGTACCAATTTGGCATATTTCATGTTTTTTTCTTCAAAATAGCTGACCCGATCAAGCTGTGAATTTACAGAAATGTGTATCAATATGTAGTTCAACTCCACACAAAATTTCAATTGTTTTAAAAATGAAAATTTTTCAATTTTTTTCCCTCAGTGTTATTCTAACGAGTATTTTTGGAATTTCTGAAATTCATAAGGATAAAAGTTATCACTTGATAATGCCACAAAACTATGAAGATCTGAGTTAGATGAGGAAGCATGGTGAAAATAAGTTCGAAGTTGATAGCTGTAGCCGTTTGACCTGTGAAGAATCGACAAAACATCACAAAAAACCCACATAAAAACGAGCACCAATTTTTTTTCAGTACGTCAAATTGAATCCTCGCTGAAGCTCGTCTAATCACTAGAGATACATTGTTACATTGTTGTTATATCGGTTCAGTTGCTGGACTCGAAGATAAGACCTTTGTCTCGCGTCGATGCTCCTCACCTGTCCTGCATTCAATATCTGAGTCAAGCTCATTGGGCAAAATACCCCACGGTCGTATCTTGTCAGATTCATACAGTGTCTCGTACTAGGAAAACGCTATATACGCGTTGTTAGACGAGCGTGAAGTAACAGTATGTCGATTTTTTTGCCAAACTTTTGCCTATATTCGCCAATTGGGTAACATTTTAGTTATAAATTGGTAAAAATGGCTTCGAATGGTACCAATTCAACACATTTCATGTTTTTTCTTCGAAATGACTGACTCGATCAAGCTGAGAATTCTCAGAAATGTGAATCAAGATGTTATTCAACTTCACACAAAATTTCGATTCTTTTGAAAATAAAAATGTTTCAATTTTTTTGGCCGTCGTGTTATTCTAATGTGTATTTTTGAAATTTCTAAAATTCCTAAAAATGAAAGTTACCACCCGATGATGCCACAAAACTATACAAATCTGAGCTAGATGAGGAACCATGATGAAAAAAAGTTTGGAGTTGATAGCTGTAGCCGTTTGACCTGTGGAGAACCAACAAAAAAAAAAAAAAAAAAAAAAAACATAAAAACGGACACCAATTTTTTCAAGTATGTCAAATTAAATCCTCGCTAAAGCTCGTCTAATCATGAGACTTTGTACCAATATGCATCCACTTGAGCGGTAGGTCGACGAGAACCAAGTCCTTGGAAAGTATTACACGAAGTACTTCCAGGCGGTTTTGAGCATACTGTATCGCCGGAACTAAAATACTTAGATACCTCTGGTTCGATGTGATGGAATGAGGCGCCATACACGACACAACATTTGAGATTCAAAATCTATCAGATCAAACGTCTGAAAGTTATAGCACTGTGGAGTAACTACTTTTCAGGTTTTCTTCTCGGTCTCTTTCATCTCCTTCATCTTTCTTGCCTCATGTTGACATATCGTCTGCCATTTGATTCTGATGTTATGTTGAAAGTGGCATAGCTCTTTCTTTTGACGTGAATAAATCTGTGGAGAGCTATGACACTCATTCAGCAGGACCCCCATTCCTAAGATAAATGAGATGTGAAAAAAATAAAAATGAGTGAGAAAACGATTATCTCACTCAATATGGCCGATTTACCATCACTAATCGGCCATTTTGAGTGAGATGATCGTTTTCTCACTCACTTTTATTTTTCTCACATCTCATTCATCTCAGGAATAGGGGTCCAGTTATGAAAGTTGTGGATAGATGACAGGAGATGATGTATTCACAAAAATGTTGAATATGAGAAATATGTGGCTTAGCCACTTGTTATATCGAACCTCCTAATTGTATTAGTCTGATTTGAGATAAAGTGACAATCAAATGATTCAACGTTTCCCCCAATCCTCAGTTTCTAAGGATGGATGGACCTACATGACATTCAATGGAATCACCCATGACGTCACAATGTTCAAGTGCGTCTACAACAAACTGTCTCATCACACCGAATGGCAGCCACAACTGGACTTCACCACATCATGGCGGCCGTGTGAATACAAAGATGTCTACGTTCCGATTCGAGTTAAACTGATGAATTACGCCAAAAAAATCGAGACATATTCGAAACAACCCATCACCATAGGAACACTGAAATTATTGTTGGACAGATTACCAACATTCATATATTATGGGCCTCATACAGAAGTAATAATTGGAGACTCGTACACTAAAATCGATAGAATAGCTAAAGTGAGTTGTATATGTCGATTTTGGATCACAATTGGTGTTTGGGGTAATATAGAAACCATTTTATCCAACTTTACACCCGACAAAAACTTTGTCGATTTGAAAAGTGGAGATTGGAGAGAGAGTATGTTTTTCCTGACAAATTTAGATACACAATATCCAGTGAGAGGTATATACAAAAACGAATCTGATTCAAAATTTGGATCGATAATAACAAGGACTGTTTTACCTGCGAACATATCCAGTGTATTTATTACCGTCTCAATTTCCGATGATCTGATAAGGGAGTTTGATATGATGGCAGTTCTGAATTATAATACGAGTAAGTCAGAGCACAGTGGAGAGTATGCTCACTTTGAGGATGATAACTTAAACAGTCAAAATGAAATCGTACAACTGTTTGCGATAACATTTTTCAAAAATAGTAGTGAATCGTTCATTTATGCGGATGATACACATCATTTCATAGATTTCATATTCAGTGTACATGTGTTACCGGATAACTTCTCTGAATTGATCGCTTCGTGGGATTTCGAGAGGAACTCATGGAACACCGATGATTGTAAACTTCAGAAAACCACATTCTACAGCAATATCGTGTACAGATGTAAACACCTATCAGCCAAAAGGAACATGTTACATGGTTATTACATAATGTATAATTCCATTGCACATACTAGCGATATATTATCTCTACGTTTATCTCTGAAGATCATCCTAGCTTTTGAAGTTGTATTGAGTACATTTGGTGTCATCAGTATTTTTCTGACTGCCATTCTGTTCAAACAATGGCGGAAAGATCTTGGCCATCAGGTCATGTTACAAATGACAGCAGCACTCCTATTCAATCTGATTCTGGGTTTCACCTGCAGTTTGATTCGACTGGATATAATGACCATTCACTGCGCTGTTATCGGTGCCTTACGTCATTATTCGTTCCTCGCCATGTTTCTTTGGATGCTCACACTCTCTTATCTCCAATACAGAAGGTTGACCACCGTTGCCGGGGCAAGCACCACCACACATCTACTGATGAAAGTATCTCTGTTCGCTTGGGGGTTGCCATTGTTACCAGTAGCCACACTTCTCGCTTGGGATTATGAACGTTTCTACATGACACGCTCAGTCGACAGAGGTTACTGTTATCCTGATGGTACTGCCTTGATTGTCACAGTTATGGCACCTGCTGTTCTTGTACTCGTACTCAATTTCCTCTGTTTTGTTTACATACTAAACACTATCTACAAATGTGTTGGACATGGCAAACAAATACAGAGATTTGGCTTGAGTGAACGGAAAGCGCAACTGAGGAATTTAGGCACGAGTGTATTCATCTTCTTCTTGTTCGGATTCTCTTGGCTATTCAACATCCTCTCTGAAACTGAAGTGATAAAAAATCAAACTTTTTTCGACTATCTATTCTTGGTGACAGCGACGTTCCACGTCTCTATGTTGTCATTGTTCTTTGTTTTCTTCGAGAAGAAAACAAGAGGCTATTGGATGAAGTTGTTCGGAATGAGGACAAGTGTGCAATCTCAACAGTCACGCACGACAAAAATGAGCTCTGTGAGTGTCGATGCAATTGTTGCTAGAAAGAGAGCTGAAATCAAAGCGCGTATAGCCAGAAACAAAGCTGCAGCAGCCGCAAGAGCTAGAAAGGTCAGTGCTCTTGCTCAATCTCAAGACAATGTGATTGTCGAAGTGGCTCTTGATGATACGGTGTTGGTAGAACCGGTTCATGATTCGAAGGTACCCTCTATGTAGGAGGCGATATTAAATGGACCCATAGGTAGAGCAATGAGTTTCGATCATTCCATTCCACCTAAACGGTCAATTTTTGTTCTTGCTTCCTATTGAAATTTCATCCTCGAGGAAACGGAGGCTTTTCACAGATCAGCAAATTCTTGAGTCAGTTCTTTAATCGTGATTCAATGTGATTAAATGGTATCCAGGAATATGGAAAAATATTCTAAATGATATTTTGAAATGAATATTACTTCTATCAGTGACATTCTCTGTGATAGCCAGATTGTGATTCATTATTTCATTCATTTGTTTTTCAGCCATTTTATAACGGTCGATACATTCACAACGTACACTGTGTGAATGTTATCAAGAATAGTCAAATAATATGAAAAAAATCATATACAAATATAACTACTAGGGGCATGCTGGAATCTACGCTTCAAAGAACTATCATCAGAGTAAAATGAGTGGTCAGTAAAAATCTCTCAAAAGGTCTGCCAAATTTCATTCGTGATGAACTTTGTTGTGGATAATGAAAATTGTAGTTCGAGATTGTTGCTATCTGAATTCACGATCAGACGATTTGTTCCAAGCTGGACATGTAAATTATCTACCGTAACAGGGTGCTTCAATTGCTAGTTTCATCCATCTTCCAAACAGTCGATTGTGATTCTTTGCTTTGGTCGATGAATGAGCCATCAGCTACACATATTAAATCAAGGCTTTTTCGTATTCTGAACATAAGAACAAAGATGAACAAATGAGTACCTTCCTGTAAAACCTAGCTGTTATTGGGGTCATCAAGCGAACAATACTCGATGGGTACTCGTCTTGACACGATACCCGTATTGTCCTTCGTGAGGAAGTTTGATGATTTCAGGTATAATTTGGGCCTGACCTTGACTACTTTCCCAAGATTTTTCAGAGCAAATAAATTGATGACATGCTCTGTGATTTTTCGCTAGGTACTCATCTCTATTCTATAATATTGATTCCACTTCCGCCATTCCAGCAGCGTTAGTAACTCTTGATTGATAGTCGTCATAGCATTTGTTGCTCGCAGTTCACGCGATCCAATCGGATGGGTAGTGAGTCATTCTCACCTCCTGATTCGCTGTTATTCAGATCGTCTGTGAATCTCAAGACTTCCCACTCATCGGTTTTCTCCAGGAGGAATGAGTTCAACTATTGGTCTCCGAGTTTCTGTCTTGTGTTATTTGTTTGTGTAAGAATCTCAGTGGATATAGCTCGCATTTTATTTATTTTTATTTTCATTTATTTGTACAACTTTGGGATAACAGTCTCCTGGGTGGTTGTATAGTTTTTGGAATGCAATCAACTTATTACAAATAATTATACATGTAATTGTAACATCCGGTTGAAGTCATTTATATTCATAATCGTTTCAATCTTCTCTTTTGGGAGCTGATTCCACAATCTTATTGATTTACCCAGGATTGATTGGTACCCAATGTCTGTTCGGTGACTGGGGATGAAAATTTCTCTACAATGGTCTTTACGTCCAATGTACTTGGGATACGTTATGTACTAAGCCAGGTCCTGCCGGGCTGGTTGACCAGATACTGCCTTATATAAGTAGCGCAAGCCCACCTCAGACCGACGCTTGGCTAGGGAGTCCCATTTGAGTTCCTGGAGAAGTTTAGTGACACTCACAAGTTGCTGTTTCTTATTTCTAAACCATTTCCCATGAGAGTTTGTTACAAAGCGAGCTGCTTTACGTTGCACTGCTTCAATTGCGTGTATCTATTGTGAAACAGAAGTTGAATTAATCGAACAACGTACCCCCATATAACTCAGCTGTTGGTGGGTACGTTGAGCGAGTACTGGACATCATCGACAAAACCAGAGTTATAAATGATTGCATTCTTCGTTTGTCACATTTGAAAACATCTGTGGGTTGTCCGTGTGATACTCTACTGTTGTTGGCTTCTCTTCTAGCCCAGCAGCTCTTTTTGAGATTGTACAGGCAGTTGGGAATTTTTGTTCAATGTTTTGGTTGCACCTATGATTATTTAGTGTCTTTACATGAGATATTGACCGTATTTATTTGGGGGAACTCAGTTTCATCTCATTTTTCTGTGCACATTTTTGTGAGAGTGAATTTGAAGGAGTTTATTGTGTAACAAGTTCAGAGTCCAAATCACCAACCTTCTGCTGAATTCCGCGGTTGGTGGATTCATTGGTGAGTAACTCAAACAGTTATCCATCATTTAGAACTGTTATATGGATCTTATATATAATTATTCTTCGTTTCCTGGCTATTGTGTTGATTCAACTTGAAGTATTACAGATTTGTCAATGAGAGTTTAATCATTTTTTTTTCTTACCTCCACAAGTTCATTAGTGTTGTTCAGGATATGATTGATCGATAATGTGTTGTTGGATGAACGTTCAGTGGAAAATACCGACCGGCACATGTGGCTGAGTGATTAACGCACCTGCTTCATGTGACCCAGGAGGCAGTGGGGATATTGGAGTGGTTTTGAATCCCCCCACCGTCCATCGTGACAGGGTTTTGTCGTGGTTTCCCTCTGTAGTCCAGGCTAATGCCGGGATGGTTTCCACAATATAGTTCATGACTGCTTCCCTCCCATCATCCTTTCCATTACCTATAAAACCCGCACCTCATGATTCCATCATCTCATTATCCATTCATCCGACGTCAATAGATCGTAGTCTTTATGCGTTTGGTGGATTCATTGGTGAGAATTTCACACATTTCTCCATCATTGAGAACTGGAATATGAATCTTTTATGATTATTTTTCGCTTAGAGTGTATCGTCAAAACCCAATCTAACAAAAGTAAGAGAAATCCCAAGTTCATTCCGGAGATAAAAAAGAAGTATTGACTGAGCTGAAATATTCAACTGAGGTCTTGTTTTACGAATGGTGAATTTGTTGATTAAGCGATGATTAGTGAATTAACTTGTTGTAAGCCTAGATTACCGATGGCATTTTTGTACCTCAATCAAAAATTAGCTTGATTAATGAATTTTTATTATTGGTAATGTGAGGTCCAAATATCGTTTTCGATCCAATAGATGGTATGGAAAATCCATACATCCAGAGAAGACTTTTAGAACAATTCGATCTTAAAAAACATCAGTATCAAAATCCAAGTCTCTCGATGTTCTTGGAGAATTTTCCATCCATTCCAGACCCACATCAACTGTTATTTGTCCGGATGTATCATTTATGTATATGCTGTTCTCAATATACCTATATGATGTATCTCAGATATGTTTTGATGAAGAATCAAAATCAGCATAATTGAAGGGATCAGAAGCAAAGTGGACCAACCC
>OZ023339.1:15097370-15104870 GCA_964007535.1 Brachyptera risi | reverse complement strand
ACATAGCCTTCCCAATGAAACCATACTCTACTATTTTTGCTCAGCTCTCTTCTCAGATCATTGGTGTATTGAAGTTCTCAGAGGTAGGTTCAAGATCAAGTAAATCCACCCTCATCCTCGATCGTGTGAACCAGCAATATGAGTCTACATCATCCGACAACAAATCACAACAATGATTATTTCCTTTACTATCGATAACGTTATGTAATGTGATCTAATTTTTTTGCCCATCCTTTTGAGTATTATTCTTTTACTTGTTCACAATATATTTATTTTATAGTATCCAATTGCTGCTCACTCCTTCTCATTTCATTTCTTCTCAGCTCCTTCCATTAGTTTCTTAAAATCATTCACCGATTCAGGCCACTCCTGATTTAGTTCATCTCCCAATTTGTTCCATCTCTCATCCATATCCCTAATTGGGGAACAATGATCTTGTATCAAGTTTCGATGTTATTAAAAAACAAACAAAAAAGTTTGTTCCATTCTGGGATGGTGGCCTCGAGAAAAGAGAATTCACCCACGTTCGTACTTCAATTTTTTAATGCCAATTTGTATTTATGGCCGACTCTTCCTAAAAATGGAGACGACTTGATTAAGTTCCTTGTTTCCCCCTACGCTCCATATTGTTTCATCCATATTTATTCTTCACTTTTTGTTTGTTTGGTAGTTTGGCATTTTTTTAGTGCCCATTTCAGTCATTTCTGTTACCATTGTGTAATTGAACATATTTTGATCACAATTGTACACAAGTCTAATCATACAATGGTCTCAGATATGGCTGGAATGTGCACTGAAAAAAGACAAAGTATTAAATAAACAAAAGTGAAAAATGGATATGTCTGAAACGAGTACTGACATGACGATATATATCGAAACTAATCGTAACGGGATAAGCAACATGGCGTAAGTCCCATCCTTTCAACATTAGGCCGTTTTCACCATGATGGAATCAGCGCGCTTTCGTGTACATTTGTGAGATTCGCAATTTCAAATCAAATCGTACGTATTAGGCTCGTATTTCAATATATAGTACATAGTTGTATACTTGCATTGTTTCTGATCTTTCTCGTAGATGAGGAGTAATTATCCAGTTATCAAATGGTGAATATAGCTGTAGGGCTCTTGAGCCTCTTGACTAGGGAACTAAATGCTTCTACAGACGTATTTTGAATTTAGATTGAACAATTCAAATGGATTTTATTCCAATATTGCTTATTGCAGTTGGGAAGTGATGGATTTACAGATTGCATTACATCTATTACTTGTATAGATCAACATACAATAATACCAGCAAATCATCATAACATTTGTGAGGCGGCATCCCTTTGATGTACGCATGGTACGAAAGGAAACCGCCATGTTGCTTATCCCGTTACGTTATTGATAGTCATATATTATCAACATCACTTCTCTACCATTAGTCGTGTGATAACTGACCCACCTCTATCCTCATTCCATCCTCTCAATTCCACTGCCATCTAGTATGTATCTCATCAACCTCAAAGCCTCTTCGATCTCCATCTAGTTGACACGGCCTTCCGTATGTCGTCTCGCCAAACAGGGATCGAGAAGACCTTGTATTTCGATCTGTCAAAACGTTCATATCAACAAAATGTTCTAATGTCAGTTGAGGATGACGTTGGCCATACCAGCTGGCATTATGTTGATAATTTATTAATTTTCCTTCATTTTATCGAAAGTGACCACGAGAGGACGCGTTGCCCGATAGAATTGCATGACCTGACAACCACAGGCCAGTGTGTTCTCCTGGCTATATTGTTCGCCTGCGAAACCACAGTCGTTTCTGCAACTCGTTGCTGTTTCAACCCTCAGAATAGTCTAGCTGTTTTTTGGATTGTCGCTGGACAAATAGTCATTGATGCGATTACTCATAATGATGATTAATGAAAAGGTAAGTGAGTGAGAGATGTTATGATCATTATTCGTTTCATAAGTTTTATTATTATCTTCACTATTTGTACAATGTACAGAGTGGCAAAATTCTAATTTTTTTATTTTTTTTTTTTGAGATCTTTATTTAGCAAGCAATCTGCTACTTGAATTACACAAGTTAATTTTTTCTTACAAAATTACTAATAATATCCTTAAAATTACTTAATTTATCCGAATTATTAATACTATCAGGAAGTGAGTTATATAATCTAATACCTTCATAAAATGAACTATTTTTTAACCTATTTGTATTACAAGCTTCCGAGTAAACATTTCTTGAATTCCTTGTAGTATGTACTTGGTTGTCATTGACTACAATGTAATTTTTTGAATATTCTGGTGTAAATTTGAATGAGGATGCTATCGGCCTTGATCGTTGAGTAAGAAGTATCCTACGATGTAGAGTGGAAGCGCCATGGTTGAACAGTCTACATACCCTGGTGGTGTCAAGCTAGATTCACAATGAGAGCTGATTATAGTGACTAATACTAAATACTAAGATTGAGAAACTGAGCATTCACATAGACTGGAAATGAGAAATAAGTTTTGACTGAAATGACGTACTTTTAATGAGTCGTAGCTGTCTTAAGATGACGTATTTGAATTGAAATCTACATCTTAGAAGGCTGTAAACGAGCGGTTCATCGAGCGGGAAAGCTTCTTCTTGCATTGACTTCTTGTGGTTTCAAATTCACGACTTCTGATTGGTCAGACTAATTATTAAAAAAAAAAATTATTAGTACTAGAGTTGAAAGTTAGTTAACTTTCAAGGTCAGTCACTGATAATAAACACAATGTGAACGTCAACACTGATTCCGTATCTGTCAACTCTAGTTATTCATTAATCACTAATCATTAGTTTGCATTGTGAATCCAGCTTTACGCTTGATAATCCCGCTAGGAGCGCTGTTAAAACTGAGAAAATGTAATTTGCTGTGATCAGCCAACTGGTTATTGTTGGTAATCATAGGCTCTGTCAAATGGCGTTGCCTATCTAGAGTATAGACTATTTCATCTATGCCCGGTGTATATGCAAAATCAGGCATATTCAGTTCAATGGGGTTGATAGCTCAGGTTAAAATTTAAATTTGTTCAGTAGAGAGACAACAGTCACGTACTGGAGACAAGTGGTCGAGTGGTTAGTAGACTGGACCGCCAGTGAGAAGACCGGGGTTCGATGCCCGCCATGGTCGACCATCCTGATAGGGGTTTTTTGTGGTCTCTCTCTGTCATTCAGGTCGATACTGGGATATATAAATACTCTATTGATCAAAATTGAAGTCTCTGCCTCACAAAAGGTTGTCCATTAGATACAGAATAATATAAAAATGGAAATAACATAATTATAAATAGAGCAAAATGTCAATACAAAAGTGTTTGATGAAAAAATGAATGATAATATTGGACCATAATCTGAAAAATTGGATACTGTCATACAAATAACTCATTCGGAATAAGAAGAGTGAAAAAAAATAAAATATAAAAAGAAGAGAGGAAACAAATATTCGAAAAAGTTATTTGAAAAGGAGAAAAAATGCATATGATATATGAATAAATAAATATCTTTCTCCCGGTTCCAACAAGTTGGGTCAGGGGTGTCAAAACATCATCATCTAGGGTATCTTGAATAATGCCGATGATATGATATACAATCATATAATATAATATAAAAATATAATATAAATATAAAAATATAATAATAATCGATAATGTATATGATATAAAAGCGATAAATTCAGGCCTACACTCGATTCGTTCAGACCATATGAATGATTTCTGAGAATTAAAATAAATTCTTCGAATTCTAGGAGAATCTGCATTACTCATCATAGTGTATAACACATTTCTAATATTATTAATATTCTAATATTTTCTACTATTTTGAATTTTGTAGAAGATTTAACCTCAGTAATGATTTTATTCATAGTATAGTCCTCCTAGCCTTGAAAGGTTCAATTTCAATTTTTAGAAACCATTTATATGGTTTAACGAATCGTGTGTGTAGGCCTGAATCTATCGCTTTCATATCATATGCATTTTTTTTCTTATTAAAATAACCTTTTCGAATATTTTTTTCCTCTCTTTTTTAATATTTCATTTCTCTCCTATTCTCATTATAATTGAGTTATCAATTGAAATATTCAGCTCTCTAGATTGGGGCCTAATATTATTGATTATTTTACAATCAAACACTTTTGTATTGTCATTTTGCTTCATTTATTAATATAATATTTCCATTTTTATATTATTCTGTGTCTGATGGGCAACCTTTTGTAAGGCAGAGACTTTATTTCTCATTAATAAAGTATTCATATATATTCAGTACCAAATAGCCTCATCTCTTTATTTATAATTCTATTGGTTAATTTTTTCCATCCATCATCATTCTTTCAATTATTATTGAAAACATATATTTCATTATAGAATATCGAATCGGAATGTCAGCACTTAAAGACTCCGTAAGAATTTCAAGAAATCATCTGTATAATTAACGTTTCACCATATCACTTTTCAATTTTGTAATCACTAAAACTCCTTATTATTTTATTCAATCCTATTTTGTTTTTACATTTTTTCTATTCCATCAGTTCCATTTTCATGTACCAATATGTCATATTTTCAATCTATTTCTCTATATTATTCTATGTATTTTTTATACTGATTGCTATCCTGTTTTATGATATAGTCAGGGACCAATGAATCCTCGATCTATCGGCCCACGGAATATATCTACATACTCTGATCAATATCACAGCCATCTTCATCACATTCATCACAACATAGCATCAAAGACCTCAGTATCTAACTCAGACAAAATCAGTTACCAAGGTCTTTGACAGCATCAAGAAAGCAGTGATTTTGTCAACCAATCCATCACCATGACTACAATCTCTTTGCCCGACTCATTGTTTACAGACAACTTTCAAGAAAATTATTTTGCATATTTCATACGTCTAAATTTTAAGTTATATTAATCCTAATGGAATCTTTTGAAAACAATGAGGTGAGTCGTTATTCTATCATTATTTCCATCAAATATTATACCATTTATCTTGTATATTTTCTCAGCTTCACTCTCCTGAATTTTTTTTTGATCATTGCTTGGATCCTGAATCGACTTCGATTAGATTTAGAAACTTCTTCTCTCAAGCACAGCTTTTATTATTACCACGACATTTCTTGATTTTGTTGTCCTAATTTCATACTCATTTTCAAGGCCTTCTTCCGGAAACTATAATGTGAATGCATAATAATATGAACCTTCATGATTATTTATTGTCAATATATGAACAGCCATGAATGAGTGACTGTCTTCTTGCTCACCCTTGGGATATAAGATAATCATGATGATTTTACAGAGCATTTGATATGCTTTTGATGTCATTTCTTCTTCGAATATCAAAAATGAATTACAAAATCATTATATATTTCTTCAATAATTCACTTTCACACGCGCCAATTGTCGATTTATACATTTTTTCCGGCTATGCGCGCTTATTTGACTATTATTTTAGTTGATGTTATCGCATGTCTTCTCGCAAACGATTCAAAAAGTGTGGGCTCATTAGGTTTCTTCTGTCAATATCCGGTTGTGAAATGTTGACATACCACAGATTTCCACTTTCCAGTTACTGGGTTGGGTGGAGTGATTGATAGTTATCTATGGTAGGCCTACGTCCATCTATATTCATCTATAGTATAATCTATGACCATCAATAACATAACGGCATAAGCAACATGGCGTAAGTCCCATCCTTTTAATATTGGGCCGTTTTCACCATGATGGAATCAGCGCTTTCGTGTACATTTCTGAGTTTCGCAATTACAAATCAAATCGTACGTATGATGCTCGTAATTCAATGTATAGTACAAAGTTGTACAATGGCATTGATTCTGATCTTTTTCGAAGATGATGCGTAATTATCCAGTTATCAAAATGGTGAATATAGCAGTAGGGCTCTTGACTAGGGGACTAAATGCTTTCACAGACGTATTTTAAATTCAGTCTGGCCAATTCAAATGAAATTTATCTCAATATTGTTTAATGCGGTTGGAATGAGCTGGATTCACAGATTGCATTACATCTATCACTTGTATAGATCAACATACAACAATACCAGCAAATCATCATAACATTTGTGAGGAAGCATCCCTCTGATATACGCATGGCGCGAAAGGAGAGCGCCATGCATGTTGCTTATCCCGTTACGTTATTGATAGTCATAGGTTGGGTGGAGTGACTGTTAGTTATCCATGGTGGGCCTATATTCATCTTAATTCATCCATAGTATAATATTAAAATAGCCTATAAAGCCATTATATTTTCGCCATTACCGTACCATGTTCCTTAGCGCGCGCATTAGACTAGCCGCTATTAATGAGGTGAAGAAATTGTAAGCAAACGTCACAAAGCCAATATGGCGGCGCCCATGAATGAGCGCGTAAAATCCCGTATACTTGCCGCCATATTTGTTTGCCAGTCAGCTGTTGATAAGCCATCTACATAAAGGGGTAGGAAAAATAATTGCGAGTGGTTGCTATCTTGTGAAACGTATTATGGATATATGTGGGTTCAACACGGCTAAATTAGTTTACTTTGCACATATAGAATAACATATTCAATACGGCATTATTTTATGGGGGTATTCTACAAAATCAAATAGATTGTTCAATTTACAAAAAAGAGCGATTCGATATTTAGCAAAAGTAAGTTTTAATCCCGTATCAGAAGTATTTTATAAGGACTCGTGTAAACCACTTTTTAGAAAATATAATATTCTTACCTTACCTTGCATATACATTTTTAATAAATTTTATATGTTTTGGAAAACAAATATTTAATTCAAGATTTTGACATTGAAAATGGCCATAATACTAGGAAAAATAATATAAAAGTAGTAAAGTACAATTTATCCATTCTTAAAACTGGACCAATACATGCTGGTATCCAATTCTACAATATATTACCTCTTACATTAAAAAGAAAGAAACTAGATTCATTCAAAATATGCCTTAAAATTTACCTGATCAATAAATGCTATTACAGTGTGAAGGAATTTTCAGAAGATAAAATTTAGTAGTTTGATTGAATTATAGTTTCCGTTTAGATAAATCAAAATATATGTGTGTCTTATATAATTTCCTGAATGTAATTTCTTATTGTATTATTTATCATTCTTTTTGACATTCAAAAGACCGCTTTACTGTAACGGTAATTATAATTTATATGTGATCATTTGTTTACCAATCATTTTCATCATTTTTTAAGGCCTACTCTGTTATTTATTTAGGAACCATTATTATTATTTTATATGTTATATTGTTGTCTTGTGATATTCCTTTCATATGTAATAATGTAATAATGACTTGTCTAATATCGTTGTGAACGATCAATCTAGATGAAAAATAAATCTATTCTATTCTATTTTATTCTATTCTATTCTACTATATTGGCATGCTCACTATATCGTGACCAGTGTGCCGTGAATGACCTTCAATATATTGGATAGTGTGAATAGGCACTCAATGTTTCACCCAAGTTGA
>OZ023339.1:15064870-15094870 GCA_964007535.1 Brachyptera risi | reverse complement strand
TCTCATAAAAGAAGTCGTATGCACGTGGGCATATTGATCAATCATTGAATTATTTGAAAACAATTCATGTTGAAAATCGACACAGCTGTTCTGGGGGAAGCAGTACGACGGCGACCTCAAGCGGATTTCACCTGAACTTGAGCTACATCCGGCCATTTAGCACGCGATTCGCTGCGGTGCGACCCAAAAGTTGACAAGAGCTGAACTTGTGCGACAAAACTACCTACCATCACGCAGTCTTCGCTGATTGGTCAATAATTCGAAATGGCTGATATCGCTCCGGCATACGGTTGCAATATCGCATCGAAAATGTTCATGTATAAGGCCAGCTTTGGAGACAATAGGGCAGCAAAGTAGGCTGTGGCGCGGAAGGATAGGGTTCTTATGTAGGTTCATTCTAATGGGTAATAGCACGTACATGATTTTGAAACTGTCATAACTTCTAAACTATTAATACTACGGCTAAACCAGTTAGCCCACAATGTTCAGTACACTGTTATCTTTACGATGAGACACATACATTGTATCAAACGCCTGGTAAATTTGAACAATTGAATGATAAAAAACATGCTGTAATTGCGATGTCGCCAAGCGAATGAAAGAGAGAGATAGTTGCATCGGAATTCTCACAGTGGCCGTGTTCTCAAGCAACTTGCTAGCTAATTGCTAGGTATCGCCTGGCATCATCGCAAAACAGATGTTGCAATATTAAGCTTAGACCGTCATGCAGGTGCACTCCTACGCGCACGGCTATCGTTAGTTTTCGACGTTGCAATTACAACATGTTTTTTATCATCCAATTGTTTAAATTAACCAGGCGTTTGATACAGTGTATGTGTCTCATCGTAAAGATAACAGTTTACTGAATATTGTAGGCTAACTGGTTTAGCTGTAGTATTACTAGTTTAGAAGTTATGACGGTTTTAAAATCATGTACGTGCTATTACCCATAAGAATGAACCTACATTAGAAACCTATCCTTCCGCGCCACAGCCTACTTTGCTGCCCTATTACGCATCAACAATGAAAAAGTTGGCATGACCACAGCGCTCCTAACAGCATTCAATCGCAACAGTGCTCCAGCAAATGGTATTTTGTTTGTGATCACAGCGCTCCTAGCAGAAATACCAGGCGTAACGCTACCAGGGTCTGTAGACTGTTCAACCAGGGCGCTGCCACTCTATCCCGTGGGATACAACTCCACTCAATGGAGATATGAAGAATGCAGGATGTAGTAATATCAACCGTTTTCATCATGATATAAATGAGACCAACTCGGATCTTGAAAGTTAAATATTTCCGGGGTCAGAATCTGAGGCGAACCTGAAGTGAATCCGGGCTGGTGAGATTGTCCTCGTGGTACCCCTTCCAAACGATCCTACCTTCCATCCATAGCTTCGATTGGGGAATAATGATTTGTATCAAGTTCCGATGTTATATATATATATATATATATATATATATATATATATATATATATATATATATATATATATATATATATATATATATATATATATATATATTTATATATATTTATATATGAAAGAAAAAATATTTCTAGTTCAGGGTCCCGATTGCCCGTAGCTCAACTGGCGCTTTCATATCGAAATATATAAGACAACAATGCTTAACTATGTTATACACAGCTCAGTGGAATCATTAGGTCTGCAGTTTCATTTGTTTCCGCACGGAAAATAATTATATTGTATAGGTGTAGATGAGTTTAGCAATGCCACTGCGTGCCTTAACCACTTTTATCCACATCTGGTTAACAACGATGTAGTGACCAACCTACTTGATCATAATAAAGAAGGTGAAACTCACATTTACTGATAACATGGATGGTATTTGTGGTTTCTTGCGGTCAGTTCAGAGTCAAATGTCCCGATTGCCTGTCACGACTCAGCGGATTCCCTTGAGAACTTGATGAGGATGAAAGTGGCCACGTAAAAGGACCTTTTTCATAGCTCGCGGCAGGCGGCAGGCGTTTTTCTCCTGGCCAATCAGAATGAATGAAATCCCTACCGCTTGCACTTGTTGCTATCTACCGTGAGACATCGAATGAATTTAACTTTGGAAAAAAACGCCGCGGTTAAATACCCTCACTCATACAAGTGGTCATACAAGTGGTAGGGTTTTGTCGGAATATTACTTCCAAAACAGTAATTTTCAAATATGCACCATGATGGTTCTTGCGTGCCACATGATACGAAACTTAAAATCACTTGACCGCCTGAATTGAACAAGAATTACATATATAAATGAATTGGACAAATCTCGAAGTGAGTGCGAAGAAACGCGACTATGTGAACAGGGCAGACGGCAGGCGTTTTTAACCACTTGCCGCCTGCCGCTTGCCACCTGCCGCCTGCCGCCTCCCGCGAGCTATGAAAACGGTCCTTAATGGTGACATTTTCAAAGTGACAAAATCTATCATTCCCGTTAAAATCGAATATGACTATTGGACCTCATTTGACATGCGCGTGGATCTGCGCCGTTGTTTGCGTGAGACGAAGAATTCGTCGAGTTACCAGTATCATTTTTCAAATTGCCCCAATTAGGACATATACATGTCTGATCAAGATGACGTTGTTTGTGCAATCATCTTTTTCCAGTATACTGCTTTTTGACATTTGATACTTATTCTTGATGCCGATCTCTTGAGATAGACATCAGGAATATTTCAAATCAAACCATATTCCAACATATATCTATTATGGTTTGTTGTTCCTCCACTCCTATTTGAGTGCGAGTTTGAACTGAGAACAAGTAGTAAAACGTTCTCATTCTAGTCCCATGGGTGTGACCCTTTACAGCACACACATGTTCGGTTTTAACAAATTAGTGTATAACGTCTTTAGTAATAGTTTAGTCTTAGTTTCACATATTGAGGTGTTCTCATCTAAATTTCACTTGCACCTTTATATAACACTACTCATCTTTTTGTTCAGTAACTTATTCTGACATGCGCTAAATGACCTCGCTGTCGATGCGCTTAAAGCCCCTAATATTCATTCATTCGTTTTTTTTCACTTTTCGGATTTCGCAATTTTAATCTACATGTATATATTTGGTTCACTTCATCACTGTTTGTATTGTTTTCCCGTTCGCCTGTTCCGAATAAGATGAAAAATAAAAAGATTTATAAATCGAATTGAATTGACATTGAAGTGACGTACCCCTAAAAGTAGTCCCATCTGCTTCATGGGCCTCTTTTGTTTGGGGTAGGACCTGTTCTAATTCTTGAGTATTGTTGTTTTATACAGTTCGATATGAGAAAGATGGGCAGTTGGAACCCCAGACTCGCGAACTAACCCCGGAAGTATTTCACTTTCAAGACCCGATTTGGGTCACCCTCTTTATATTATGATTAAATGTGTTGGTAGCACTACATCGTGCACCCTATGGATGTGTTGGTATCCATCAACCATGAACTATCTCATTGGATGAGCGAAGCGATGACTCAATTTCCCCTACCCGAGGAAAAAAGTGTTTTTTTTTCGTGCTCCACAGGTCAAACAGAGATTCAAAACAAGTTGAAACTTGATACACAAAAGTGTCTTCATCTATTTTGATCTTTAAAGTTTTGGGGCGTAATCGGTTGAATCACTTCTGAGAAAACTCATTCTGAAGTTTTCGAAAATCTCATAAGAATAACCCAGAGGAAAAAAACCGTGGAAAATATTTCCTTCGAGAGAATTTAAATAACCAGGGAATTTCAATATGATGATGAAACACATTGTTTCGAACTTTCAGTCGAATCAGATCAGCCGCTCGATGTAAAAAATATCAAATATAATTTTTTGAAATCACTCAAAGCTTTTGAGATACCAATTAAATCCTAGCAACAGGTGTCGCCATTTGATTGAAAATTATCAAAACCAAGCAATCTTTATTATCATAGAAATCAATTGGGGGATATTTGGGCAGTGACGTGATTGTTTGGATCACAAAGTACCATTCCGAAGTTTTTTAGTGATTTTTGTAAACGTTTTTTAATGGATAATTCTTCAAAATATGAGATTGGGATGTCAGCCCTGAAGGATTCCATTCGAATATTCAGGAACCATCTATATATAACTAACCATCATCCATCAATCAACGTTTACATTTTTATCCTTTCAATTATCATTAGTGTCATAATTTTGTATTTTATCGTTAATTTTTTCAATTTTTATTCAAACGATCCTATCTCTCATCCATAGCCTTAATTGGGGAACAATGATTTTGTATCAAGTTTCGATGTTATTAAAAAAAATAAAAATAATAATAATAATAATAATCCATTTTCATACCATTTCAATATTCATTTACATAACTTTTTTCTATTATATTTTCTCATGTATTTTATATTGATTGTTATCCTGTGCACTTTGGAGTCAGGGGCCAATAGAGGTTCATATATATATATATATATATATATATATATATATATATATATATATATATATATATATATATATATATATATATATATTATATATAACCAATTCAAAGATATGTTGATATATCGTTCCAGCTCATCCATCAACGCTGAAACATAACGCGTTTTCCTACTGTATCATTGTTTTCATTTCAGTCGGAGCAAATACCGTGCAAGCTGAAGGCGAAGCGCGCGAAGGCCAAGCACGAGAGAGTGAAGGAAGCGAAGGATAAAATCGCGAAGGCGAAACTCGGAAAGGCGAGACCTGTCAAGGCGAGACAAGCCGCGAAGCGGTCCGCAAAGCGAGGTGCGAAGCGAAGCGCGAAGCGAACCTCGAAATGCAAGAGTAAAGTGCGGGCGAAGAAGATGGCGGCGAAAGTGCGCAAGCGCGCCGCAGAGCCGGAAGAGCCGGAAGATCAGGAAGAGGCTATGGACCAGGATGAATCTGATGGGACGGTGTCGATAAGCGACAACTCCTCGGAAGGAGATTCGGACTAGCCGGTTGTCGAACCTTGCACCTTGGATCTCTTTCTGGCAATTTCTGGTTCATTGGACAGTATATTTAACGCTCTGGTTTTTTTAAATTCGTCGTTTACGAAAGATCCATTCCTTATAATATGTATTGCAATATTCCCTCTATGTGAGGCAAATTATGAATAAAGAACTGTTGTTGACAAAGCTCAATATTGTGTTCCCTCTCCATTGAGCATAGCAACTGACCACTAGTGATGGGCGTGGCTAATCGCCAAAGCCTCCTGGATCTATACTTCATGTGGGAATGTAGAGATACTCTGGTAGGTCAATGTGTAATTTCCCACATAACAAAGCCCATTTGATTGGATGTTCTGTTTTGTGACGTTTATGGGCGGGTCAATCACTAGTCGTCAATTGGATTGAAGCCTCATGGATACGCAGCTTACGCCAATTCCCAAATCGCAGACTCTCTCCAGTAATAAAGTGGTGGATACACTTGCAAGGCCTTGAAAGTGAGAAGTGAAAGTCGGCTCCAATACCGTCGCTGATTGGTGCACGGCGACAAAATGACCGACTCGAAAGACTCTTCAAAAGTCTTTCAGAAGTCGAGCATTGCTCTACAAGTGAAAGCGAAAAGTGCAAGAAAAACCAAAGAGTCGAAAGTGATTGGTCCATTTATTTGACGTTGATTATAATACTTTCAACATTTGACTGCTATTATTGTGTTCCCTTTCTTGCTGTTTATAGGTTAGTTAGTTAGTTTGCTAGTTAGTTTGCAGTGAGCCATTTGTACCAATAGGTGACGCCAAACGAGATGCGATGGACTTGTCACTTCTCTCTTCTCACTTCTCACTCGCACTTTTCACTTGCAAAGACTTGCAAGTGTATCCACCGCTTAAGATACATGAGTGAGGGTGAAATTTTGTATTCGTATTCATCAACATTCCATTGCAGACCATCCATTAACTTGTATGACAACATGACCTTGAACTTGTGAAGGTTATGAAAATGTGTCACAATCATAATGAAATATCTCCAATATTGGAATCATGGGGGGGAGAATAAGTTCGTAGCGTGCGTACATTTGTTCGTACGTGCGTGTGTGTGTACGCTCGCTCTATGGAATGTCGATAGGTATTGTCGGATAGGGAAAACGAGGAGGTGGGGAAACTGGTTTTGGCTTGTTTCAGTTTGTGATGAGCAATTGTACGCGGGGGGGGGGGGGGGGGGGGAGGAAGACGTTCCAGTTTATCTTACTTTTATCTACGGCGAAAAATTATGGACACAGACAGCGCAGTACTGGTGTTGAAGATCATTAGTTTTAAATAATCGAAATGGGGTGGTAAAATCGCCCTTGTAGTGCCCCGTCCAAACGATCCCACCTTTCATTCTTAGCCTTAATTGGGAAACAATGATTTTGTATCAAGTTTCGATGTCATTAAAAAAAAAAATGATATTTTTTTCTGTTCATACCAGAAGGTATAGGCCTACTACAGGTTGACTGAATGAAAATCACCGATCAATGCTGTGAGCATACAATTGCATACACTAGTCAAACGCGAAATATGCGTTGTAAGATGAGAGAGATATCTCAATGAGGTATAAAAGTCCTTGAAGTAGTTCTACCCTTGCTACTTTATCGACTCTGGTATTCTACACACCTTGATATCTGAATAAGCTATTAAAGTCGTTAAAGTAGTTCTACTCTTGCCACTTCATTGACTCTGGTGTTCTACACACCTTGATGTGTATAAAAAATACTTCATTGTTGGTCAACTCTTGAATCCAGAAAGCAGTGAATCTCGACAACTCAATTCTGTCACAATTTTTATGATATATTTTATGAATATTATCAGTCATTTTATTTTTTTTCTTCAAAACGACTGATCAGAATTGCTTAAAAAATCGTAATAATGTGTGAAATCCATGTATACACATTTAGAGAGAATTTCATTCCATTTGGAGAGATTTTATTTTTCAACATTTTCTGCCCAGCCAAATCTTATGGGGTTTTTAGAAACTTTTGATGATTCTCAAAATCGGTCCGACCGATTCATCCCAAAAACTATACAGTTCTAAGTTGGATGAGTTTGCGTGTACGAAAAAGTTTCATGTTGATCAGTCAACCCTTGCGACCTGTGGCAGGAGTGCTTACAAAAAAAAAAAAAAAAAAAAAACACAGACAAAGCCCTATAAGAGTGGGATGGAGACTTCGCTACGCTCATCAAAAAAGCAATGGAAACAATTGAAAATTACTGAAGTCCCAATCTGGAAACACTTTTGATATAATTGCAGTAGAACACTATTTTACTTGTTAGATGAGCGTAGCGAAGATTCCATCTCACTCTTATGGAGCTTTGTCTGTGTTTTTTTTTTTTTTTTTTTGTAATCACTGCTCAGGTCACATGGGTAGAATGATCAACATGAAACTTTTTTGTACGAGCCAACTCCCACAACTTGGAACTGTATAGTTTTGGGAATGAATCGGCCGAATAGATTTTGAGAAATGTCATGGCAAAATGTTTAAAGACCTCATGAGATTAGGCTGGGTGAGAAAATTCGAAAGAATGAAACCTCTCCGAGAAGAATAAAATTTTCTCCGAGTGTTCAAACATGAATGATACACATAACCATCATTTTGTGAGCAATTCGAACCAGCCGTTTCGAAAAAAAAAATTCAAATAACTGTTTTCATTCATCAAATATATGGAAATGAGCCAAGATTCACTGCTTCCCAGATTCGATATTTGCCCAAGCATTAAATATTCTTCATATTCGTCAAGGTGTGTAGAATACCAGAGAAGATAAAGTAGCAACTAAATGAAGGACAGAGTGTGTAGAATACCAGAGTCGATAAAGTAGCAAATGTAGGACTGTTATTATACCTTATTCAAATATCTCGCTCATCTCACAACGCATATTTCGCGTTTGCCTAGTAGATTTGCATTTCATATTGCATATGAGATTATGTGTACAATATATCATCCGTCATTGACTGAAAATACTTTCCAATGTATTGTCATTACTTGTGTTACTTGTTTTAATCTGACTTCATATCTTCGTGATGTTTGAGAAAGTGATAACAAATTACTATCATCATGATAGAGTTATCTAGAGCTTGCTAGGCCTAACTGACAGTCACGATAAGGATAGTATCAGGACATCAGGGCGTGAAATAAACAAGATTCAAGAGAAATAATTAGATTCAGAAAGCGATTCAGTATATTGCTCCAGTAGACTTTCAGTTCGTATCAACAATGTATTCTGGTAGAATGAAGACTGGATGTAAAACAGCACGGACCATTGCGCAGGCGTCGATGAACCACAGGAATGACAGAACTACCAGCAGTTTACAGACCTTGTCTAGCCAGTACATCCTGGAAATCAGAGAAGTAGAATCAACAATGAATAGCATTAACCACAATTCTATTTCTAGACACATTCGGACAAGAAATGTCCGAAAACGGTCTTCTTGATTACGATATGTTATTAAAATTTACATTGAAGAATCTTAAAAATCGATGTGGCTCTGATATTTGTTGACAACTTGAAATAAGTTGATTAATGATAACAAGCCCGCATAAGAACGAATTCTTGTGTGCGGGCAACATAACTTATGATTATTCAACAAAAGTTGGCTATGAAGCAAATAATAAAATAAGTGAAATAAATACATCTATTTTGTTAACAAAGAAGACAGGAACAAATATTGAAACAATTAGAATAAATATTTGCAAAACTACTCTTGATTGAAAAATGAACAGTTATGATAATAATAATGACGATAATAATGAAAATTAGAAGAAAAAGCATAGCATGAGAGATTATAAACAATAGCAAATAAAAGTTAAATTACAATCAAGTTATATGAACCAAAACACTGATGGAAAGCAAACATTGAACACATATTACTAACGAAAAATTCCCAAATTTCCATGTAGAGCATGGCTATTCTGGAACAATAATCAAAATAAACGAATTCCCGTGTCATGACAACAATATAATTTCAATTTGGTTTCCCGTTTCATGTATGAATTATCCACCCTGTAGTTAAATATTGAACAATATCCATATATTATTTCAATAATATTTGTGGGCGGGTCAATCACTAGTAATCAATTATCGATTAATATTATTAAAAATAATAATAATAAGTCTTCATTCATTTTTGAGTACTTAACAAAAGAAACACAGAAATAACAATTTACATATAAAAATTTAAAAATGAGATGATTATTCAACAAAAATGAAATGGCGAGGTTCAGATACAAGAGTTTCTGCTCTTCCACCCAACCTTATGAGTATAATATCTAAAATGCAAATAATGATGTAATAAAAAGAACTATAAATTTACAAATGGAAAAGGAAAACAAAAAAAAAAGAACAGGAAGAGCTGACAGATTAGAACTAAATTAAACATGATTTTTAAAACTATCTCAGAATTATTCAATGAATTATTTATCGATTAATTATTTATAATTAATGAATGAATTATTCAATCAGTTTCTAACCGTTACCCACCTGTTTGCATGCATCTTGGATTGTGCCAGAGTATCAAGAGGTTCCTTCATCAGGTACAGTCGGGTTCCGAAAGCCATATTACGAACATATCCAGTGAAATCAGTTAGAACTTGGTTGTAACTGAAATCTTTCACATCTGACGGTTTCATAAAATCACTTTCCAAATTCACAAATTTGGTATTACTGAATGTATTTTTTCTAGTGATGAAAATTGCGAGCGTCATGTTGGCAATGAAAATTCTACGCTGTAGTTTGGTCAGCCTGGAATGAGATAAATAATTACTCCGTTTAGAAATAACATATACAATGATACAATGTACAGACGTTTTTTCCTCAAGCAAATAGGACAGGTAGGGACCGGAATGAGCTTAGTAGAAGTGTTTTTGAGGGGGGTGAAATAGGGTTGAAGTTATTCCTTCAGAGGGTTAGGGAGGTGGTGTTATAGGGATAGTTAGGAAACTTGTCACCACGCATTTATCTGCAATTGTAAAAGTATCAAATAAATACAAGGAATAAATGAAATAGAACATACTAGTCAAACGCGATATATGCGTTGTAAGATGAGTGAGATATCTGAATGAGGTATAATAAAAGTCCTACATTTGCTACTTTATCGACTCTGGTATTCTACACACTTTGTCCTTCATTCAATTGCTATACTTTATCTCCTCTGGTATTCTACACACCTTGACGAATATGAAGAATAGTTAATTCTTGGGCGAATATCGAATCTAGGAAGCAGTGAATTTCGGCACATTTCCTTATATTGATGTATAAAACAGTTATTTGAATTTTTTCTTCGAAACGGCTGATTCGAATTGCTTACAACATGGTGGTTATGTGTATCATTCATGTTTGAACACTGGGAGAAAAATTTATTCTTTTCGGAGAGATTTCATTTTTTCAAATTTTCTTACCTAGCCCAATCTTATGGGGTTTTTAAAAATGTTGACATGATATTTCTCCAAATCTATCCAACCGATTCAATCCAAAAAACTATACAGTGCCAAGTTGTAAAATTTGGCTCCTACAAAAAAATTTCATGTTGATCAGTCCACCCATGTGAACTGTGTGGTGCTTACAAAAAAAAAAAAAAAAAACACACAGACAAAGCTCCATAAGAGTAGGATAGAATCTTCACTACGCTCATCTAAAATAGTAATCCTTCATATATATTAAACTGTTTTATACGTCGTGGAGAAATAAAAATGAGAATTCAATATAGACAGGCACTATCCCATTAGAATTCCGATAGTAGCCGTATATAGGACTGTGATCACAATGATTGCCCTAAGGGTAGGGACTGGAATCGAGCAGTTGGTAATTTCACTGTTTAACGTACCATGGCCAATTTTTGTCCTATGTTCGCGTTTGTGGTGTTTTCTGATAGATCTTGTTCATATCTATGGTGTGTAGTTTGGACATTTTGTATTTTGTTTGTTTTAATATGTTTTTTTACTCACTTGAAGTTGATGCTTTGTGATCTCACTAAGATGGCAAAGGTGGACAGTAGGTTAGGGTCAGGTTAGTGTACAAACCTCTCATATACCGCCGGCAGGCGGAACTGAGCTTATATACTTGAGAAAAAATGAAGAAAAAATTGAAAAAAATTGAAAATAAATTGGCGTGATACATTAATCAGTAAATTTACCGATCAGTTTAATGGCCATTCGGGAAAATCGTGTTGGTTAACAAGAAGAAATCGGAAGTGGAAACCCTGCTCCAGAGTCCTGTTCACCGATTGCTTGGTACTTACATGGGTTCCTTACCGGACAGTAGGTATATTATAAATAAATATAAAAATAGTATATATTCCTATATAATTTTATACTCCGGGTAACGGAGTATAATAATAACTCATTGTGTAGGGTGGTTTTATGGGTTTTAGTATATAACCTATCAGTTTATTCTATTATTTATAGTTTATCTATAGACCCAATATATAAGGCTCCTCAAATCCACCTTCAAATATTTAAAAAAAATATATTATCCGTATAAATATCTTTATCGTAACCCATCTCCACTCAACTATAAGCTGCACCTTGACCAAATTTCTAAAAAATGGGTTAAAAACATTCATCCCCATAAATACAAATGTTATTAAAAACAACATTGATTGGACCATTCATCACATATTTTGTATAAAACACAATGGGATCAAAAAAATCAAAGAAATTCATAACTTTAACATTGTAGAATTCTAAAAGATTGGAAATAATCATTCCCTTGAGTTCGAATCACAATAACCCTGGCAACAGGTGGATTAATATGACCTTGACAAAGTGTTTCCACCGGTTGTAGGTGATAGGATAGGTAGGTTGCCAGACAATATTCACTACTGGCTTGTCACAAATCTTGACAAACCCTTCTCCCCTAAGCTGTGACGTAGTTTACAGACGTGCCCCAAGTTCTTGTATCTTGGAGCTAGCCAGGCCTAATGCTGGCCTTCCATGAATGCGATTTGCGTTTCGGTCTCGCAAGGCGGTGGAATTGAGGCGAGCTCAACAATCAGAAATCGCGTAACTCTCGTCACTGATTGGTCGTTTTATCATCAAGGTGACCTGAAAAAAACGCTTACCGAATTCGCAATCCGAATAACGCAGGGATGGAAGCCCAGCATAGGACGTTATTTCAGTGGCAGTCACTGTGAAGCAGGGTTTCCGGGTATGATTTTTTCTTGTTGTTCGACCCGATATCGGTACAATTTTTGACATGCCCGTTTCCACTTTGCTGCACCGTGACGTTTTCGTGACGTCATAGTCACAGCTTTCATCACCTACAAACTCACAGGCTTCTTGGAATGTGAGGAATGTGAGTGTAACTTTCAGAAAAATCGTAATTTCGGCCGACGAAAGTTAGGGTTGAGTCGATAATCACGACTACGAATCGGTACCGAAACGGTGTCGTGAACCGCCATGTTGTTTAGGTTAATACTGGATTGTGATTGGTCAGTTGGGAAAATCGTGTTGAAAAAGTGAAAATTGGAACTAGAACCAAAGACCTTAGTATCTAACTTCGTTAGGAGACGTAAAACTAAGGCCCGGTATTACCACGGCCAGTTAGTATTTATCTGACAGTTGGTGAAAACAAATAGCATGGATAACCATGGTGATAACAAGTTTGAACTGTCAGATAAAGGCTAACTGGACTTGGTAATACCGGGCCTAAGCCTTCTTAGCGGCGACAGAGCGATGCTAGCGCACGTATCGTAGTGGAGTGAATTATTCTTCAGGCGGGCCAGTTGGAATGATTTCAGCACCTTGGATCAACATAATTATCCAACCAATGTTTTTTTCAGAACTTGTATATTTCATGATTCATCAATATGCCTAGGCCCATAGTTCCATTATGAGTGAGCGAGACAACGCTATCTGTTATATCATCGAGTGTTTTAATCATGTAATCAAGGCAAAAGTGAGGTAATTCTTCAGATTCGGGGAGAAACGGGAACGTAAGTACAGCCTAGGCTTGATCAATTGAAATATCTGTCCATTTGTACATATCTATACTATTTATAACGTATTAGGTATATTTCTATGAATGATTCACAACACGATAATCACGTCAGTTCGGTGTTATAAGCATTGGACATATTGGTGGTAAAGCAGATATCTCTCTTCTAATTCACTCCACTGAGACAGGTAGCACTAGTGAGCAATATCGCCAAAGCGTTACATGGTAAACAAGATCAGTTTTATGTCTTCTAACGAAGTTAGATAGGCCTACTAAGGTCTCTGCTGGAAATCCTTGCTCTTGAAGCACAGTGATATTAAAAATATACCACTTTTTTAGAACATTTTTTCGATATAAATGCATGGTGGTATGGTTTTGGTACCACTTCGTAGACGTGGTCTAGGTAGTACTGCTCACACTCGACCGATGGCGCTGGCGTTTTGGTTCATTGGGACGTCACAGCTGTGTTTTCAAAACCAGAATTCCTAGGCCATGTTGATTCATGCAAATGTTAGACTTCAAACTCATCCCGTTCAAATATAATTCGATTTTTTTCAGTATTTATAATTAGTAAAATGTATCAAAGAGACAGGTGAGACTTAGAAAACATCGTAAGTTGTAATTTTAAATACTTTTTAAAATTTTAAATGTTCAAATTTTGATGATTTTTCAATTTTAAAATAATTTTGATTTTAATTGTGATGTCAAAGTGGTTGGATTTAAAAAAAATGAGACTATATTCTCTAAATGATTTTTTGAGTCCATTTCAATAGTCCTTGTATCCTTTTTAACACATTTTCAGTTTTCAGTGTTATTTGTACTGCAAAGAGTTGGAGTCCAGTTCACCAATTGGTTACCGGCACAGTAGCTGAGTGGTTAGCTCAATTGCTTCATGTGACCCGGCAGGTGAAGGGACATATCGGACCCGGTTCGATCCCCGCCACCGTCCATCTTTACAGGGGTATTTCATGGTTTCCCTCTGTAGTCTAGGCTAATGCCGGGATGGTTCCTATAATATTTGCCACGACCGCTTCCTTCCCACTATCCTTCCCATTACCCATAAAAACCTTCATCTCACCATCCCATCATCTCATTAATCATTCATCCGACGCCAATAGATCTTAGTAATCATTACATTGCGTCGTTAAAACCCAATGAAAAAAAAAAAAAAAAAATTGGTTGATACTCACATGGGTTTCTTACCGGACAATAGCAACAGTCCATCAATCAATAACGCTGGCAACAGGTGGAATAATATGACCTTGACAAAGTGTTCACAACGGTTGTGAGTGAGAGGTCGAGTCGGCTGCCAGAAAATGTTCATCATTGGCTTGTCACGGATGTTGTCATGACCCATATCGATGAATTCTTGCAGAGAGGTTGGGAGCGTCATCGAACAGCAATTGTAAACTGGTGTTGATCGTGAATCACTGGAAATGGAGAAAATGTTTTGAAAAAAGGGTCGATCACTTTGGATGATCATGGACTATGGCGGGTCAAAGTCTAGCACCCGTTTGGTCAGCAGAGTCAAGAAGTAATTTTGAAATTAATTCTAAATTGGGGAAATTTGAGTCAGGCTTCACTGAGGATGTGTATTCTTGGATTGAAATTGCATCAGAAACACTGTCATATTTTTTTGGCCGAGGGGACAGCGCTTTAATGAAATATCAAGTAACTATTTTTCCTCTCAAAATGAGTGTGATTCATGAATGAGAACGGGTACCTATATTTATTTCGGCATAATTCTATTCGTAACATCTTCATCTACAATGAAACAAGTTTTTTGATTGAATGTCATTATACTTTTAGTATATTTCAATGATCTGTTGAATAATAAAAACGCATGGAATTTGAAGGTTGCATGTTGAATGATAGGGAAACATTCAGTATTTGAATCGATAAATCTCAAAATTTATCCCGGTTAGCCTATCATCTGTTTTGATATTATTATCGAGCACATCAAAACGAATCGACTGACAAAAAATCATAATTTTTCCATGACCATGAAGTAAATGAGGTTTAGAACTCAAATGAAACCATTGTGACGTTAGTCCATTGAAACTTCCAGATTCAATAGAAATATTATCATGGATGTATTATTTCTTCATATTCATGTATTTTTTAATTGTGAGAGATTCGGATGGTTAGTTGATACATCGATCTTTATCACAATAATTCATTGATCTTTTCACTCTTCATCTTCATAAAACAGCTGAGAATAGGAGAACAATACGAACAATAATGGAGTGAACCAAATATATACAAGTGAATCAACATTGTGAAATTTGAAAAAAGGAAAGAAGAAACCCGCGCAAGAACTAAATCTTGTGTCCGGGCATTGCTGGTGAGACTTGGTATTCATGTCAATGGAACTGTGACAAATGATGAATCGAACCTATTTCACCGTTCCTGATTCTCTATAGGTGTTGATATGATGAAGGAATAGATCGAGACACTTTAGTAAGTTGAGCTTTGGCGATGATTCAATCCGATATACGGAACAAAATTGGTGTTCGTTTTCATGTTTTTGTAATTTTTTTGTAATTTATTTTATTTCATGTTTTTTTTGTCGGTTCTCTACAGGTCAAACGGCTACAGCTACCAACTTCAAACTATATGCTCATATATATTATAAATAAATAAATATATATATATATATATATATATATATATATATATATATATATATATATATATATATATATATATATATATACTATATATATATATATACTATATATATATATATATAAACTATATATATTCCATATCTGTAGAGTTTTGTGGCATTATCGAGTTGTAACTTTGAATTTATGAATTTTAGAAATTTCAAAAATACCCATTAGAATAACACGGCGGAAAAAAAATGTTTCCCAAAACACGCAATTTTGTGTGAAGTTGTATTACATCCTGATACACATTTCTGGAGATTCTTAACTTGATCGGGTCGGCCATTCCGAGAAAAAAAACATGAAATGCTCTGGTAAAATTGGTACCACTCGAAGCAGTTTTCACCCATTTATAACTTAAATGTCACCCAATTGGCGAATGTAAGCAAAAGTTTGGCAATAAAGTCGACATACTATTACTTTATCCGCTCGTCTTACAACGCGTATATAGCGTTTTACTAGTAATAAAAACATCACTGCGGGCGATGATAAGCCCAGTGAGAATATGATTCAGAGTCCCATAGTTCCATTTCTACAAATGCTATTACTCTGTGTTGCAATTTTTTTGATACGATTTCATTTTATTTGGAACCCAAAAAATGAGAGACCCAAAGGGCGCAAGAGCCCAGGACCCTTACCTGAGACATCTCGTGCTAGTTGTAGCTAGCCCCAAGAGGCTAGGACTTCGATTGGTTAATGTTTACTAGAAGAGCTACCTGTCATGGCAACATGTCTGGTCTCTGTGTATTTCCATTCTTGTTGGCACAAAATACTAGTCCTGTTTATGAGGTGAGCTTCGAAATGTGATGAATTATTCAGTCCAAGAGACCGTGAGTTTGTTATTATCAGACGAGCTTTAGCGAGGATTCAATTTGACTTACTGGAAAAAATTGGTATTCGTTTTTGGGTTTTTTTTTTTCATTTTTTTTATGTTTTCTTGTCGGTTCTCCACAGATCAAACGGCTAAAGCTATCAACTCCGAACTTTTTTTGTTATAGTTCCTCATCTATCTTGGATTTGTATAGTGTTGTGGCATTATCGGATGATAACTTTTCATTTTATGAATTTTAGAAATTTCAAAAATACTCATTAGAATAACACGTCGGAAAAATTATTCTTCAATGAAAATTAAATTCTGCGTGAAGTTGAGTTACATTATGATACACATTTCTGGAAACTTTCAGCTTGATCGAGTGAGTCATTTCGAAGAAAAACTATAAAATGTGCTAAATTGGTACCACTGGAAGCAGTTTCTTCCCATTTCTAACTTGAATGAAAAAAGTCGACATACTATCACTATCCACTCGTCTTACAACGCATATATGGTGTTTTCCTAGTATAATATATTGTCATTGTCGGTAGCTTTTCAAGTGAACATTAACCAATCAAAGTCCAGCTTCTTGGAGCCAGCTAGCACTAGCACGGGATGTATTAGGTAAGGGCCCAGGAGCTCTCGCGCCCCCAGGCTGTACGTTGATCCACACCCGAGTTTATCTCGCTCACCCGTAGGCCTACTCACCCTGATGTAGCTCGTTGCCAGGCGATGAAGATCATGGACCTGACGGCAACATCCACAGGCACGTAGTCACCGATATTATCTGGATCTGCGTAGAAACTCCTTCAACATGGAATGAATCGATGGATTCATATTATTTTCATTGTTAAGAGCCCGCATCTTAGACAGATTTACAGTGTCCACTTCCTCCACATATATCTCAAGAACTACAAACACTACGGACTTGCGATAAAATGCAATAATTAAACGATACCCTCACCATTAGATTTGCCTAATCAAATATTGAAGAAGAATTTTACTATGGAGCAATGATTGAATCAAAATGTGCCTAATTTGATGGTTTTCATTGCCTAATTCCCGGTTACCAAATGAAAGTATAGATAGAAAAACAAACGCACATCCTTGAGTTCAGCTTTGCCCATCAATATTTGAAATTCTGATTCACCTTTTATTCTACAGTTTTCCCAATTTTCTTGGCCAAAATGTGTAATGTAACTAGATTTTGTCCAAATTATGAAATACAAAACTCCCCCATCCAGCGGTGGTTACTGGAACTCTTTCAATATTATCCCTTTTTCACTTTTTCAACCGACAACCAAACTTTTAAACGCACATCGAACTTGGGTCGAGCATTTCGAAGAGAAACATTCTCAGCTCAGATGCGGGCTCTTAAGAGGCCACAGGCGCTCTACACGGGGTTTCCTACAATTTTTCCGATCTAACAAGAAACTGAGAATCATCATCTCAATCTCAGAAAATATGCTCGATTAATTTTGTTTTCCAGGACCCGGTTTTATTCATATTCATTTGAAAACTGTTGCAATTGCATATGAATGCGCGGTGGCAAGTTCCCTAACTATATCGATCACACCACCTCCCTAACGAAGAGAACGAAGGAGAAGAAACAGCCTTGGTTTAGTGTCGGTGCTTTGAAGAAAGAACCAAATTGGGAGCCTCTTCAACTCCGCAGAAATCGGGCTGCCCTTTGGTGTCTATACAAGACTGTTTTGGGCCACCGGTTTGGAGCGACATGATGGGTCTCGTCGCACCAGCCACATTCCATGGTAGACGAGATCATCAACATGAGTTATTTGTGCCCCGATTGAACACCAATGTAGGACGGAACTCATTCTTGGGTCAGGTCATTAGACTCTGGAATGACCTGCCTCAAGACCAGATGGAAGTTTTTCCCGAGGATATCTTCCACTCTAATGCAATTTTGAATAATTATTAATATGTTTCTGTCACGTAACAAATGACAAACAATCGTTACCATAGCGATACAACGTACTGGTGGACTACCAGACATTCTGATTGGTGAATTCCAACTGGTGAACATTGTTGTCTGTCTCTTTCAACAATGGGTGACGTCACTTGAATTATAAATCTATACCCATTTTTCTCGACAAACTTTACCAATATGTTTATGTTTACTGTTCCTCAACCACCGGATTTTTGATCCAAAGTTGTTGTAATGAAAAAAATATATAAATGAATAACCCTCTGACGGAATATCTTCAACCCTATTTCATCCCCCTCGAAAACACTTCTGAGCGCATTTCAATCCCAACCCGTCCCATTTGAGAGAGAATATGATGACATCTGATCCAGCCACATTTATAACTATCACTTTATCATGACCCCGCCTACTTTTATTGGATGAACGAAGCGAAGACTCAATTTCACTGTACTTGAAAAATCGAATGTGTTTTTTTTTTTTCGCGCTCTACAGGTCAAACAGAAATGCAGATCATGTTGAAACTTGGCACACACATGAACCCCTATCTGACTTGATGCTGTAAAGTTTTGAGGCAAAATCGGTTCAACAATTCTTGAGATAAATCATTTTGAAGATTTCAAAAAACCCATATGAATAACCAGGCGGAAAAAATGACAAAGTGAAAGTTCTCCGAAATTTTTCAAATTTTCACAGAACTCGAACAACAAAATAAAACAAATTATTACGGACTTTTACAATAATTGGATGTGACGTTTCGGAGTGAAAAATTAAAAAATGCGATTTTTATTTGTTTGAATACTTCATTTTTTTAATTCGCTCATCCATCAACGCGGAAACACACAACGCGTTTTCCTAGTACCCTGACTAATTTCATTCTATCAACTCATGCAGCTCCCAATATCACCCCTCTTCCTCCATCGCCATGAAGAAATCACATAGACGATCCTCCTTTCTCCGTTTTTCCAATTCCTGCCATCTTAGGTATCCCATCATCTCAGATGGACTCTCCATCATTCTAATCATCTCCCCCTTTCATTTCCCCTTCTGTTATTCTACAAATCGTAACGTGGGCATCACGCGATTGAGTTGGAAAGGATTTCTGAGCTGAATCTTTGATATCACCTGAGAACTCCCTTAGCTCCAGTAACCATGATCCCCAGAGGACCGCTGAAGCTGTCAGTCCATCCAGGCATCGGTTCAGAAGCAGCAGGAATCACTGGAACAAGATATATATATTCGCAGGAGAAGAGCTGTGGATACCAGGAACCAGTGTCGAAACGGATACAAGCAGTAGCTTTGAAACATGTGTGGAGAAGTGTAAGATGGGAGTTTGAGAAGAAAATTGTGGACGGATAAGATACATTCGTATGAATATCATGTGAATATATATACACACATCCATATATATATATATAAATATATATATATATCCATATCCATATTTGTATGTATATATATATATATATATATATATATATATATATATATATATATATATATATATATATATATATATATATATATATAATAAGTATCTGGCCTCCGGTTCCAATCTGGATTGGGTCGGGGGGTGGGTTGTTCCACCATATCACTAGGGCAGCTGGGTGTCTCGGAGTCGACTTGCCAGGTCTGGCACTCCCCCCTCTTCATCTCCTTCTTCTACTTCTTCCTGTCTTCTGACCAACTTCCTCCACCTTTCTCTATCTTCTCACCTCTTTTCTTCTACAATCGTCTCACAACATCCCCCTCTCTGTTCTCACTGTGCATATACTCATATATATATATATATATATATATATATATATATATATATATATATATATATATATATATATATATATATATATATATATATATCCATATATATATAAATATATATATATATATATATATATATATATATATATATATATATATATATATATATATGTATATATATATATATATATATATATATATATATATATATATATATATATATATACATATATATATATATATATATATATATATATATATATATATATATATATATATATATATATATATATATATATATATATATATACATATATATATATATATATATATTTGAAATAAAAATGGAAAAAAAAAATAGATATATATATATATATATTTATATATTTATTTAAATATATACATTGGATACAAATAATAATTCATGAGAGTGACCATCAGGGTCTTCGTTATAATCTCAATGTGTTAGTCTTCATCACATCAATCAGCTTTTTGAAATACAGAATTACATCATTCCACTCACCGATAGATGGCCGCACTATCACTAACGGCAGCAAGTGTTGGTGATCTTTGACCACCTGCTCCCCAAGTGCTTTGGCGTAGGTGTACGTATTCGGTAGAGTTTTCGTTATTCTGTAATATAAATATCATTCTGATGCTATACAGTCTTGCATTTAGGAGGAATGGAATAGGTTGAAATAGTTACAATTTCTTCCACTAACGGAAACTTCGTGTGAATTTGAATTACATTTTGACACACATTTCTGGAAATTCTCAACTTGATCGGGTCAGCCATTTCGAAGAAAAAACATGTAATGTGCTAAATTGGTGTCACTCGAAGCAGTTTTTACCCATTTATAACTTAAATGTCAACCAATTGGCAGATTCAGGGAAAAGTTTGGCGGAGAAGTCGACATACTATAACTTTCCGCTCGTCTTAAGCACGGTCCACACGAACGATTACAGTTGCCCCAATCGCCAACTGGCTTGGGCAACCAACCTGAAATTGTTCGTGTGTACATGCTATTGGCATGTACACACGAACAATTTCAGGTTAGTTGCCCAAGCCAGTTGGCGATTGGGGCAACTGTAATCGTTCGTGTGGACCGTGCTTGACAACGCGTACATAGCGTTGCCCAGTAACTTAAATGTCACCCAATTGGCGAATTTAGGAGAAGTTTGGCAAAGAAGTTGACATACTATTACTATCCGCTCGTCTAACAACGCATATATATATATATATATATATATATATATATATATATATATATATATTTTTTTTTTTTAATAACATCGAAACTTGATACAAAATCATTGTTCCCCAATTAAGGCTATGGATGAAAGATAGGATCGTTTGAGCGGGGCACCACAAGGGCGATCTTACCACCCCATTTTGATTATTTAAAAACTAACATATATACATATAACTTATATATGGCGTTATCCCAGTATGGATTCGTTAGGAATCCCATTGAATTCTGTAAAAGTTTCTGGCAACCAAAACGTTGAGGATAATTGAACGGCCCGCCTGAAAGAGATAGAAACTATCTGATCATATGCCCATTAGTGTGAAAATAACTCCGGCAAGTTTCAAATGCTCCTATGTCAGAATCCTGTGTGCAACGAGCATTTTCATTCATTTTGCCGGTTCGCGAAGTAAAACATGTCAAAATATTCCGAATGATTCGCCAATAATTCCAACATCAATTCACCCCAAAAGTTCTGTTTTTTCTGTTCTGAGATATGATTATTTGTTAGAAGTAGTTACGCGCATTTTTGGATTAAGAGGCCGCAGACTCTCGTATTTCACGCCGCAAACTCTCACAGCCGTAATTTTTGAGATATCAATATGATTGTTTTTGCATTCTGTTAATAATTGAAAAACGGAGGTTATCGCGTCCACAGAATACCGAACAGAGAGTTTGTAATTTTTCAAATTCTTCAAATGGAAAATGAAAAAAATTCTAGTTCACGAAAACCTAGATACATATTTTGGAATACCGAAAAAAAAAATAGAATGTGAAATATATCAAAAGTGTGAGTAAGGATATCAACGGCGTTCACGTGAATATGAGTTCGGCGGGCTAGTCTATGGGTTGCGCCTAGCACACGATGCATGTCAAACTCGAGTCTGGAGTGAGCGCCTGCCGCCTCTCAAGACGAATGAATCCACACACAAAAAATCACCGGATGTACCACAACGATAATAATCAATATCTGACTTCTCACTTTAGTGCCAGGCATTGCAACAAATACTGCTCGTCCTCCGCTTCGGATAGTTTGATCATTGTCCGCCAGTCACCAGGGGCAGGGTAGACTTCCTCCAACACAACCGGCAAGTCGCAGTTACAGTAAGTCGTGGACAAGTGGAGCAACACCTGTTGAACATAGACGAGCGATCATTGGATGAGCGAAGCGAAGACTCAATTTCATCATACCCGAAAAAAAATTACTTCCTTTTTAACTTTTTTTTCGCGTTCCACAGATCAGACGAAAATTCAAAATTAGTTGAAACTTGGCACACACAAGTATCATTATCTATTCCGATACTGTATAGTTTTGAGACACGATTGGTTGAACCACTTCTGAGAAGACTCATTTCAAAGTTTTCAAAAATCCCATAAGAATAACCGAGAGAAAAAAACTCAGAAAAAATATTCACACTTGCAAGTCTTTGCAAGTGAAAAGCGCAAGTGAGAATAGAGAAGTGACAAGTTCATCGTATCACGTTTGGCGTCACCTATTGGTACAAATGGCTTACCGCGAACTAACTAACAAACTAACTAACCTATAAACAGCAAGAAAGGGGACACAATAATAGCAGTCAAATGTTGAAAGTATTATAATCAACGTCAAATAAATGGACCAATCACGTTCGACTCTTTGGTTTTGCTTGCACTTTTCTCTCACTTGTAGAGCAATGCTCGACTTCTGAAAGACTTTTGAAGAGTCTTTCGAGTCGGTCATTTTGTCGCAGTGCACCAATCAGCGAAGGTATTGGAGCCGACTTTCACTTCTCACTTCCAAAGACTTGCAAGTGTATCCACCACTTAAGGATTCAACTTGATGAACCGGATTCATCGAGTAAAATCCCGTTACATGGATACTATATAATAAAAACTAGGAAAACGCGGGATGCGCGTTGTGAGATGAGCTTAGAAGTATGGCAATCTAGGATGAAAATAACTTGTCAGCTCAATTTACATCTACAAACCTTGACCTACTTCAAACGTTCAAAAACCTCACCTGCAACTTGTTGATATTTATAGTAACCTGCAACCTGTCGCATAAACACTTTGCAAAACCAATTGATCCAAATATTCAATAAAATGTACACGTTTATTGCGTTTTCATCATTATTTCTCATTCGATTGCTGTAAAAATCTCTGAAAAAGTGTATAATAGTATTTTTCACATTCTGTGAGAATTTGAGAGCTTTTGAAAAATTCTGTTTTTTCAAGTATTTTTCCTTCGGGTTATTCTTACGAGGATTTTCCAAACTTTCCGATTATTTTCCGGAAATACCTTTCGACCGATTCCTCTGAATAACAATGTCAACCTATTTTGGTATGACACCAACGTTCAGAAAAAGTTTCAAGTTGATTGATTTATTTCTCTGACCTGTATGCCGCGTACATAATTACACAAAAAAAAAAAAACATAAAAACGAAGCCCATTTTTTTTTCAGGGTGTGAAATGGAAAGCATCGCTACGCTCATCTAATTACCTCAAGTTTGGGCATCCCCATCGCCAGGTTAATGACCTCTCTGGTGCCTCTGACGTTGATGAGAACAGCGTCCTTTATCAGGTCGTCGAATCGTATACTGGCAGCGCAGTGAAAAATGACAGATACTTCGTTCTGAAGCATTTCTTTGTCTTCTGAGCTCAAACCAAGACCAAGCTCTTTGACATCGCCAGATATTGCAAAGAGTTTTGAGAGAGTCGTTGGGTTTTCTTCTCTGGAACAATACATGTTATTTCATCATTGTGAAGATGACAATCAAAAGATTCTCAATTCTTGATAGTAAGACCTGGTTCACAATTGAAATAAGGAATAGTGATTATGAAATAGCAATAGTGTTATAGTGTATAGTGACATAGGTGGGCCACAATAGCCTCTTATTTCAATGGTTCACCGCCAACCTAAATCATCATTTTGCCTTGAACGGTTCGAATTTTAGTGGCATTAGCAACAACCAAGGCCTTTCGGATTAACCTTTTTTTCCCCTCTCAAAATAATATATTAGGCCTTGCAGCAACTTTCAAAAGTAATTCTGATATTTATTCCTTGATAATGTCTGATTTGAGTCTAAGAGAGAAATAAAATACCCGGAATATGTAACGGTGAGTCACTTGACTACAGAAGTTATATCATCTGATTGGTCAGAATTCAGCTTTTCATGAAGGTTATGAGGAATAAGTCATGAGAAATGGATTTTTTTCATTTCTTATTACTTATGACCTAATCATTCTAACCAGTTTCTTATTGTGAACGGTTACATGGAAACGCCTTCATCCATTTCGCTTAAACACTATACCATATTCCATATTCCATATTCCATAATCACTATTCCAATTATGAACCAGGCTCAAGCCATCCTGAAGGAGCATTCATGCACGTCTAGCAAGCTCTAGCAAGGCATGAAACCTGTTTGACAACTGTCATGGCGGCAATTTGCCATCACCTTTTTTTGATGATCGCAAGTTGCGACCGCTAGCATCTTTGCTGGACGTACATGAATGCTGATGGAAAGTATCTCCACTATCATATTCAATCAAGAATGGACAAATGGACGGAATATGAATGAATTTGTACTCCATGTGTCATTATTTTCACCATTGACATTCCATATTGTGAGCTTCTGTCAATAGTAACAAATGACAAACACCAGCCCAGTTACCATAGCAATGGTCCAACAGCAAACTGGTGGACCACAACATATTCCGATTGGTCAATTCCAACTGGTGGACATTGTTGTCTGTCCCTTTCAACAATGAGTGACGTCACTTGATAGGAACCAATAGGGTGTTAGAACGTAACAAACGACAAACAATCGTTACTATAGCAATAAAGCAAACTGGTGAACTACCAAATATTCTGATTGGTCAATTCCAACTGGTGGACATTGTTGTCTATCCCTTTCAACAATGAGTGACGTCACTTGATAGGAACCAATAGGGTGTTAGAACGTAACAAACGACAAACAATCGTTACTATAGCAATACAGCGAACTGGTGGACTACCAAATACTCTGATTGGTCAATTCCAAGTGTTGCACATTGTTGTCTCTCTCTTTCAACAATAGGTGACGTCACATATATATATGATGAGGCAAAATAGAGAACGAATTCGATTGCATGGAAATCGACGGATATTTTTAGAATGAGTCTCCCGTTTCAGAAATAAGTGGAGTTATTCCAGGATGAAGTTGAGAAATCAACTCACTTCAACCTATCGAATAGCGGCGTGTCTGTGATGACCTTGACCCGACTGCTCGGTGTTTTGCCCTTCTTGGGGCGTAGCAACAGGTAGATGGTGTCCAGATCGGGGCAAGAACGCAGCAGCTTCTCGACAAGCACCTTGCCCATGAAGCCCGAACCGCCAGTGATGAAGATCTTACGGCCTCGGTAGAACTCGGGGATTGTCGGGATATCGTCCGAGTCGAACATTTTCTGTTCAACAGACATCTGAATAGACAGAGCATAAACAAATATATGATAACATATCATATTTGTCGACAACAGTGTGATGATTAGACGAGCGTTAGCGAGGATTCAATTTTACATACTGAAAAAAATTGGTGTTCGTTTTTATGTTTTTTTTTTTATATATGTTTTTTTGTCGGTTCTCCACAGGTCAAACGACTACAGCTATCAACTCCAAACATTTTTTTGTCATGGTTCCTCATCTAACTCACATCTGTATAGTTTTGTGGCATTATCGGATGATAACTTTTTTTTTATGAATTTTAGAAATTTCAAAAATACCCATTAGAATAACACGTCAGAAAAAAAAGAAATATTTTTGGAAAAAAAAATGAAGTCTCACGTGAAGTTGAGTTACATCATGATACACATTTATAAACAATTTCAGCTATATCGGGTCAGCCATTTCGAATAAAAACTATAAAATGTGCTAAATTGGTAGCACTCGAGGCAGTTTTCACCCATTTTCAACTTGAATGTCACCCAATTGGCGAATGTAGGCAAAAGTTTGGCAAAAAATCTACATACCATCACTATCCGCTCGTCTTAAAACGCATATATGGCATTTTCCTAGTAATCGTTCACACAGCGGGGATGAAGACGAAATTCATTTGTCACGTCTAATCTTGTACCCATCAACGACCCACGCTGTTTGTATTGATAATGCCAATGGAATGGAGTGAAAACTCAACTACCGATGATTCAAAATCGTTCATATTTTTTTATGATAATTTGTTCGTTTTTCATGAATTGAATTTGATATATTTGACACACACAAGAAGAATTCATCAGTAAAATAGGAAATGACTAAAGAACATAAAAACATTGAATGTGTGAATGTTCTGTATGTTGTGAATGAATGTGTTTTCTTTATTGAGTAGATATCTTCCGAATCTTCTTCCAGATGATTATTAGACGAGCTTTAGCGAGGATTCAATTCGACATTCTGAAAAAAATTGGTGTTCGTTTTCATGTTTTTTTTTCATGTTTTTTTGTCGGTTCTCCACGGTCAAACGGCTACAGCTATCATCTTCAAACTTTTTTTCATCATGGTTCCTCATCTAACTCAGATCTGTATAGTTTTGTGGCAATATCGGATGTCAACTTTTTTTTATGAATTTCAGAAATTTTCAAAATACTCATTAGAATAACACGGCCGAAAGAAGGAAATATTTCCATTTTCAGGAAAAAAGTTTTTCTTGAAGTTGAATTACATCTTGATACACATTTCTGTCAATTCTCAGCTTGATTGGGTCAGTCATTTTGAAGAAAAAGCATGAAATGTGCTAAATTGGTACAACTCGAAGTCGTTTCTACCCATTTATAACTCAAATGTCACCCAATTGGCGAATTTGGGCAGAAGTTTGGCAAAGAAGTCGACATACTATCGCCTTCCGCTCGTCTAACGTCGCGTATATAGCGTTTTCCTAGTATGGAAGATCAATAGGGCAGTGAGCCAATCCTGCTATAACAAATTTTGAATATCGCCTTCCTGTACTATATATACTATCTTATTTTACTTCGTGAATGAGTGTATTTTACACAATGAAGAAAAATTGATTTGAATTGAAATAGATTTCACAGATAAAGTTCAGTTTCATTATATATTATACTAATTTCCTCATTCATGCTAGAAATCAACCCGGCAGATAAGAATCAAATTCAATTGAGACCCCACATTACCAATAATAAAAATGTGTTATTTAAGCTAATTCATTGATTAAGGTACAAAAATATCTTTGGTGAATAAATTTTTTTTTTCAATAACATCGAGTTGATACGAAATCATTGTTTCCCAATCAAGGCTATGAATGAGAGGTAGAATCGTTTGGACGGGGCACCACAAGGGCGATCTCACCACCCCATTTGGATTATTCAAGACCAATGAACTCCAACACCAGGACTGCGCTGTTGGTGACCATAACTTTCCGCCGCATATAAAAGTCTTACAGTTTCCGAAATTCCGTAACCAAGGAACTAAAGGAAATAACAATTTAACCCACTAATCATCGCTTAATCAACACATGTATAATGAAGGGATCAGAAGCAAAGTGGACCAACCCAAAAGTCAAAACAAAACACTTCCAATGTGGGTTGGTCCGTTTTGCTCCAAAATTTGATAGGGACCAGAAAGCTTGGTCCACATGTTCAAACCTCTGAAACTGGTGTCGCAAAAATGAAATAAAATGAATAAAAAAAAAATAATGATGATAAAAAAAAATAAAAAAAATTCATAAAAAAAAATGATAACACAATACGAATGAAGTGGTTCGAATAGATAATTTTGAGAGAAAAAATTGGGTTGGTCCACTTTGCTTCTAATCCCTTCTACTACTCTCAAAACGAGACCTGAATCAAATAATCATCGCTATTCCGCTTACCTTATTGCTTCTTCGGTAATCCGGATCAAGAAGAGTCAAGAACTGATCAAAACGTCATAATGGAAAGAGCAGTTTGTGAAATATATCTTCTAATCACAAATGTCTGAAGGAACGAACTTGTACATGTAATCAATGCACTGCAACGTGGCATGAGTTGCAATGGATTGAATGAATGTTAATCTAAAACCACGTCCATTGACAGCCCAACAGGATATAAGTTAGACTATCTAACTGAATCATATTAATTAATCAGTGACTGTTGTTTTGGTTTGGCATTTCGTTCGATTAATTTGCATCATTTCGTATTCAAGGTCGAAAAATATGGTTGATGATTATTGTTTGCTCAGCAACCCCACGAAGAGCTAGGGTATGCGGGGGTATGGATAAGCGGATGATTGGACGAGCTTTAGTGAGGATCAAATTTACAATACTGAAAAAATTGGTGTTCGTTTTTTTTTTTTTCATGGAGTGCTTTTGTCGGTTCTCCACAGGTCAAACGGCTACAGCTATCAACTTCGAACTTTTTTTAATCATGGTTCCTTGTCTAAATTAGAGCTGTATAGTTGTGTGGCATCATCGGATGGTTACTTTTATTTTTGTGAATTTTAGAAATATCAAAAATACTCGTTAGAATAACACGGTGGAAAAAAAAATTATATTTAAAAAAAATATGAAACTCTGCGTGAAGTTGAATTACATCTTGATACACATTTCTGAGTATGTTCAGCTTGGTCGGGTGAGCCATTTTAAAGAAAAACCGTAAAATGTGCTAAATTGGTACTACTCGAAGCAGTTTTCACCCATTTCTAACTTAAATGTCACCCAATAGGCAAAGTAGGCAAAAGTTTGGCAGAAAAGTTGACATACTATTACTATCCGCTCGTCTGACAACTCTCATATGGCGTTTTCCTGGTAGGGAAATAGCATCTCTTCACACGCCCCTCGAGGATCTCAACAGATTTCACGACATCATCTTTGCATCCATCAACGCGGCTACACATAACTTGTTTTCCTAGTAATATTAATGATTATTAGACGAGCTTTAGCAAGGATTCAATTTGACATACTGAAAAAAATTGGTGTTTGTTTTTATTTTTTTTTTGTTTTTTTTCGGTTCTCCACAGGTCAAACGGCTACGGTTATCAATTTCAAACTTTTTTTCATCATGGTTCCTTATCTAACTCAGATCTGTATAGTTTTGTGGCATTATCGGTTATCAACTTTTTTTTATGAATTTTAGAAATTTCAAAAATACTGATTAGAATAACACGGCGGAAAAAATTGGAAAGTTTTCATTTAAAAAAAAAATGAAATTTTGTGTGGAGTTGAATGATATCTTGATACACATTTCTGTTAATTCTCAGCTTGATTGAGTCAGCCATTTCGAAGGAAAAACATGAAATGTGCCAAATTGGTACCACTCGAAGCCGTTTTTACCCATTTATATCTTAAACGTTACTCAATTGGCAAATTTAGGCAAAAGTTTGGCAATGAAGTCCACATACTATTACTTTCCGCTCGTCTAACAACGCGTATATAGCGTTTTCCTAGTTCCATCAGAATGGGGTGAATGATGAGAGGAAACAGATTCTTTCTTGACTGTGCTATTGGAATTGTTGAACGTGAAATCTCTTCCGAAAGACGATAGCCAAATTGTTTCATTCATTCATTCATTCATTCATTCATTCATTCAATTATTAATCTGATACACTTCCTAGGAGATCGGAATGGTCAGCAGTTCACAAATACTCAATCACCATATTATAAATGTGGCTGATGACATTATCCGGTATTGAGTGAATCTAATACGGAATAACAATAATAATCATGATGATAATGATATTCGAGATCAATTT
>OZ023339.1:15027370-15059870 GCA_964007535.1 Brachyptera risi | reverse complement strand
CTTTATACTTGCAAATTGTACTGGGTGCGTTCCATTACTTAGGCCTACTGGATACAAATGAATCTACTGTACTGTACTGCAAGTAAGGCCAGTAGGTTTCGGAATGCACCCAATGTTGGATATGATATAAATGAATAATGGTGAAAAATGAACAGTTAGTTTGACAATGAAGTGTAAGATAACGAATGACCTATTTCAAGATATCTGAGTTGAAATAATGAGAATGATGAGAATTGAGCCAAAGTTGGAGAGAATGAAAGTATAGAAGAAGATATTTGTTCAGAAGCAAGAAATTCTAGATGATATATGAAATAATATGGGAGCTCATGAGGATTTCAACCTTTTCAGAGACGTAATTTATGTACCCTGTGAAGAATAGTGGTTCAAATACTCTTCCTTGGTGTACACCTGACGTGGAATGGACTGTTAATAACTGACCGTCACAAATTTTGATAATCTGGGCTCTAGTTATCTGGAATGTTCTCATCCAGGTTTGAATCGATACCAATTTTTGAGATTGATCCCTGAGAGTTTTGTGTGGTACCACGTTGCATGCATGGGCGCCGGCAGGGGGGGGGGGGGGCAAGGAGGGGCACTTGCCCCCCCCTGTCTTATGGAAAGAGCAAGAAGTAAATACGTCTGTTATAACACGTTTTCCCTTCCAGTAAATTACCAAATTGCTACGAAATACATGTATTGGCTATCACTTTGTATCACTTTATATCTTGTGAATCACTAAGTGTGGTATATAAGCCCTTTAAAAAAAACTAGAGACAAAATCATCCTCACATTCCCTACCCATTCGACCTTTGACAAATATACAAATTAAGCAAGTTCAAATAAAACTTGCTGATTCGTATTTTAGTTTTGTTGAGCTGTGGTAAATAAAATGTCTTCCGATGTCATGAGAAGTTATCATTGATTGACGAGTGAAACACGACTTACTTTGAGCTTATTTTGTTCGTTCCCTTCTTGGAGGAACGAAACTGTAAATGTGGACTTCCGTGAAAGGGCAGTGGTGGTTTCCATTCACGAATTCTTAGTATTTGCAATAATTAGCCCTCTTCAAGGTAAACAATTCAGTCAGTTCACTGGTGGCAATCGTTGTGAAGGGGTGCAGTTTATAAATTATAACTAGCGCTGTTGCGATGTACACTGTACAGTACATTGGTGATTGTGAATTGTGATACATATTATTACTTTTGTGACGAGTTCTGTTGCGATATACATTAGTTTAGTGACTGTGATACATATTGTTTTCAACTTTTTTTGAGCGCAGTGATGGACATAAGGCAATTTTTAAACGTAAAAGTGAAGCTAATTCACTGTCAATTCCCGGAAGTTCAAAAGTTCATCTCAAAATATTGGCAGCCCTTACAAGTGACATTATCAAATGTGTGATTGATACTTTCGGTATGGACTCTAGACGGGTGGAGTGTCTGTTTTGTGACGCTTACAACGACGACCAATGAAGGTAAATTGTTTCAGAATTAAGATTATTTTCAATTCCTCCTGGGCAAAAATTCAAACATAAACAATCACCAACGTCATCTAGAGTTATAGGCCTAGTAATGCGACGCATATTGTCTGTATACTGGTTTGTATATACTATATGGCTTAATCAAAATCAGAGCTCACAGAATAATCCTGTAATTTTGCCCCCCCCTGCCAAAATTCCTGGCGGCGCCCATGGTTGCATGACCTCTGGAGGGCGGACATAACATTATTCACCTGACCGCCACTGTTGACATATTTATAGAGCACTCGAGTTAACGAGGGACTCAGGTGGAAATGCTATTTCTGTTGATATTGACTGTATATACTCCACATTTTTCACAAGGATAACTATTATACTGAAACTGCAGAAAAAAAATCGAAGAATAGAGATAGAAATAGACAATGGACAAGATTGTTTGGTTTTCACGAATTTCACAACCATAACATTCATTTTTCGTTTTTGTCATCCATTTTTATCCATTTTTTCTCACGAAAATGTTGCTTAAGTATCGCTCAATGGTTGATTATATCATTTTCAGATGTTCCTTTCATATTTCAAGATGTTATTCCATCCACGGTGTGTTCATTTTTATCACATTGTATATGAAATGCATTTGGTATTTTTTTTTTTTTTCAATAAATCCAATGATTTGCACATTGCACAAATATAGGAAGTATGAAAACTAACAACTAGATATAAAAATGAGTAGATATAAGAATAGATTAAAAACACAGAATGATATATATATATATATATATATATATATATATATATATATATATATATATATATATATATATATATATATATATATATACATATATATATATATATATATATATATATATATATATATATATATATATGTATATATATATATATATATATATATATATATATATATATATATATATATATATATATATATATATATATAATGGTACAATGATAGCCTGATGTGATTTTGAAGTTGAGAATTCGTTGAGATCATAGAAGGGGTTCTGGAGTGGGAAACTTTGAACTTTGAAGGTTGTATTTGAAAGATGAGAGTTTGGTGAGGCTAGTTATATGGGCAGATAGTTTTTTTGTAATGGTTGTGCAAAGATGGAGAGGACTGTGTCTGAAAAAAGCACGGGAGTGTGTTAGAGAACACATTCGTTCTCCTCAATGTTGGATGAGATATCAGGAAAGCAATATGTACAACCCTGGTTGGACTGGTGATGAGCAATCACAAGAATGAATCAAGACAATTTAACAAATTTTATGAATGTACCACAAACAAAAAAAATCTTGATTTGTTAAAAAAAAATGTGTAGCAGTAAATACCCTATCAAAGATCACCCATGTAATTTGCCATTCTCAAAATGAGTGGATGGCTCGGGGTACATTGACACAAAATAATGTATTAGAGATATCATTATTTTTTTTTTTTTTTTTTTCAATAACATCGAAACTTGATACAAAATCATTGTTCCCCTATTAAGGCTATGGATGGAAGATAGGATCATTTGGACGGGGCACCACAAGGGCGATCTTACCACCCCAATTATTGATATTTACTAATATTCAATATTTTGAAACGTATGACCGGAATGAACATCCGAACCAGTAATTATTTGAGAAAAAAAAGAATAATGTTTCAAAAAAATGAAAATTTCACGCGAGTTCTCCCCGCTAATTTGAGACAAACTTGTATCAAGTTTCAATGTTATTAAAAAAAAAATGGCAGTACTCATTGAAGGAAGCCACAAGGAAAAATAAATGATGAGCTAAGAACCAGTCCGCTGGGCTCCATAATGTCTTCGATCTGGTATTAGCCGTTACAAGATTTCAACAATTATTTATTTATTGCTATATGTCTGAACAAGAAGTTGCTACGATTTTAATAGTTGAAATTCCATTTCCATTTTATCATTTTATTTCATAGTAATTCATGGAAAAAACATATTCAATGTGTGAACAAGGTCAAGTACTAATGAACGAGGTTTTACTGTATTTGTTTTGGTTTTATTATTCAGCACATTGGAACAAATCGACTGACAAAGAGTCATCAGTCATGGGTGAAAAGTATGCAGTGTTTAAATCCGAGTCTTATAGCCGTTTGGTCAGCAGAGTCAAAAATTCATTTTGAAATTAATTTTTTATCGGGGAAATACGAGTCAAGCTTCATTGAAAATGTGTATTCCCAAATTGAAATTGCATCAAAAACATCGTATTATATTTTTGGGCTGAAGTTACAGCGCTTCAATGAAATATCAAGTTGTTATTTTTACTTCATTTTGGTTAAAAGTCGTCTATTTTTTCCCCTCAAAACGAGTGTGTTTCATGAATAATAACAAGTATCTATATTTATTTACGCATAATCCCATTTTTAATAAAACAATTTTTTTGATCGAATGTCATCACTTTTAGTGTATATTAATGATCCGTTAAATAATAGAAACGTATGAAATTTGAATGTTGCGTGTTGAATGATGAGGAAACATCCAGTATTTGAATCCATATATCTCACAATTTATCATTTATATATTATTTATCACAATTTATATAGTAAAACTATTCACTATTATTGGGGACTCTAGTATATCCAAGTAAGTAGTCAATGGTGATATATGATATTTCATCATAAAGTTGTTCTATTTACTTGTTCTGTGTTCTATTTACTTTGATATTTATTTATTCACGGCGAAAAATTAGGATCACAGACAGCGCAGTCCTGGTGTTGAAGTTTATTAGTTTTAAATAATCAAAATGGGGTGGTAAGATCGCCCTTGTGGAGCCTCGTCCAAACGATCCTATCTTTCATCCATAGCATTAATTGGGGAACAATGATTTTGTATCAAGTTTCGATGTTATTAAAAAAAAAACTCATCTCAGTCAGCCTATAATGTTTGTGCATTATTATCGAGGACATCAAAACGAATCGACTGACAAAAAATGAATAATTTATTGTGACCTTGAAATAATGGAGTGTATGGATATTGAGAGATCCTGACAATGTTTTCTCAAAGATTTATACGCTCAAGACGTTGTGAGTGTGGATTTTTTTTTTCAATAACATCGAAACTTGATACAAAATTATTGTTCCTCAATTAGGGCTATGGATGGAACGTAGGATCGTTTGGACGGGGCACCACAAGGGCGATCTGATTAAATTCAATGTATGATTAGACGAGCTTTAGCGAGAATTCAATTTGACATACTGAAAAAAATTGGTGTTCGTTTTTATGTTTTTTTTATGTTTTTTTTGTCGGTTCTCCACAGGTCAAACGGCTACAGTTATCATCTTCAAACTTTTTTTCATCATGGTTCCTCATATTCTAGCTTAGATGTGTATAGTTTTGTGGCAATATCGTATGTTAACTTTTTTTTATGAATTTTGGAAATTTCCAAAATACTCATTAGAATAACACGGCGGAAAGAAAGATACTCGTCAGAACAGCACGGTGGAAAAAAAGGAAATATATTTATTCTCCAAAAAGAATGACATTTTGCGTGAAGTTGAATTACATTTTGATACACATTTCTGAGAACTTTCAGCCTGACCGGGTGAGTCATTTAGGATGAAAACCATAAAATGTGCTAAATTGGTACCACTCGAAGCAGTTTTTACCCATTTCCAACTTGAATGTCACCCAATTGGCGAATATAGACAAAAGTTTGACCATAAAAGTCGACATACTATTACTTTCCGCTCGTCTAACAACGCATATATGGCGTTTTCCTAGTATGAATACCATACAACAATCCACTCTGTGATTGGATCCTCATGAAAACAGTATATAAAATATTTCACCTTGATAAAGCTCGTTGCCAGGCGATGAATATGATGGACTTGATGGCGACGTCTACAGGCACGTAGTCTCCTATGTTATCAGGATCTGCGTAGACGCTCCTATCGGATGAGAGATGTACACATAGATGAGAGCTCTGGATGTTATCAAAGACAAGTATGTACATGATCGTGATCAAGGAGGTGGGAAATTTGCTGCAAAAGTGACTGAATAATATTCAGTTCACGCAGGTATGGTAATATGTGATGAATTGCAGTCAAGATTGGATTATAGCAAAATGAAGAGTGTATTCGAATTCAAACCCAAGAGGTTTCTTGTATATATATATATATATATATATATATATATATATATATATATATATATATATATATATATATATATATATAAATATATATATATATATATATATATATATATATATATATATATATATATATATATATATATATATATATATATATATATATATATATATACAGGACTCTGTCTTATATTATGAGATTGCAAAACATGAGGAAAATAAATTGTTTAAATATGAAAAATTATTGATAATAATATTTTAATGAATACAAAACTAAATACAATTTGAACAGGAACAGAATATAAGATAATTAAATCCAAGAATGGTGGTGATCGGGATGAAAAGTTGATAATGAATACTATGAAAAAAAAATGGAAATCAATTAATCAATGTAGATTGAGCCTTCAATGTTCAAATAAGAAAATGTAGAGAGAAGAAATAATGAAATGATAATAAAATCATGCAAAAATTAGAAAGAAAAAAATTGAAATTAGTATTCAATGAAAACAAAATTGGAAATCAAAGCTGAAGACTATAAAGATGGTGTCGTGAAATTTGTAGATGTCCTCGAAGGGCGAGTAAAACGGTGCTATAAATGAATTTGTTGTTCAGTCTGATTTTTTTACAAAATTGTACAGAGACATTGTGAATGGTGCCTCAAGCTCCTACGACCAACCCTATAACTTCTATTTTCTGCAGACGGTATTTTTCCTCAGAGTAAGGTATGGTAGGCTCATTTATGAGTTTATATCTCCTGCCATCCGAAGACATGATATTCGACATGAGTGTATGTTGACCATTCGGTTCAATTACTGCTTGTATAGGGCTATATATCATTACATACATCTCATTTTATCATACTGACTGTATTTCATTCTACGGACTATGTGCCTACTTTGTGAAATGACGAATTATGACAACTTTTATACATGCTTGTTTTGAAAACATGTACATAAGCTGATGCAACTGAACTGAACTAAAAAAATGAGAACTTTCATCATATTACTACACAAACGCAGCAGGCGTTGTGAGATGAGAGGGATATGTATAAGGTTTTAACGGAGTCGTTGAAGTAGATCCACCCTTGCTACTTTATCGACTCTGGTATTCCACACACCTTGACGTACATAGAAAATACTTCATTGTTGGGCAAATATCGAATCTAGAAAGCACTTAATTTTGGCAACATAATTCCGCTTTTATTTCTATATATTTGAGGAATAAAAACAGTTGATTGCATTCTTTTTTCGAAATGGCCGATTTGAATTGCATACAAAATGGTGATAATGTACGTTCATGTGTACACATTAACAGATTGTTTTTCTGAGTGATTTCATTTTTCAAAGTTTTCTGCTCAGCACAATCTCATGATATTCTCAAAGATATTAAGAGGATATTTCTTGAGATTGATCTAACCGATTCACTCCAAAAACTATACGATTCTGAGTTGGGTAGGTTGCGTATTGAAGAAGGAGTGTCATGTAGATCAGACAAACTCTACGACCTGTGCAGAGCTTAAAAGAAATACACATATACTAATAACACCATGAGAGTGGATTGGAGTCTTTGCTCACGCTCATCCAATCAGCTGAGCGTGATATTCCCGATAATTTAAATTCCATTGGAAATGTTATCTTACCTCAACACTCCTTTTCCTCCCGCCATCACCAGTCCTGAGGGTCCATTGAAATTATCAACCCATCCTGCCATTGGCTCACTTGCAGATGCAGTCACTGTTGGAACATTGTTGTAATTATCATCAAGGATATATATATATATATATATATATATATATACATATGTATATATATATATATATATATATATATATATATATATATATATAAATATATATATATATATATATATATTCATATATAAATACAGATATATATATATATATATATATATATATATATATATATATATATATATATATATATATATATATGTATATATATATATATATATATATATATATATATATATATATATACATATATATATACATATATATATATATATATATATATATATATATATATATATATATATATATATATATATATATATATAAATATATATATATATATCCATATATATATATATATATATATATATATATATATATATATATATATATATATATAAATGTATATAAACATATATATATATATATATATATATATATATATATATATATATATATATATATATATATATATTTAAATATATATATATATATATATATATATATATATATATATATATATATATATATATATATATGAATATATATATATATATATATACATATATATATATATATATATATAAATATATATATATATATATATATATATATATATATATATATATATATATATATATATATATATATATATATATATATATATATATATATATATATATATATATATATATATATATATATATATATATATATATATATATATATATATATATATATATATATATATATATAAGGCCGATTTGAACGTTCTTAACAACTCACTAATAAATACCAAATGGGACAATCTTTATAAAGAAGTTGATGTAAATGATAAATGTAGCACATTTTACGGGTTATTGGCGAAAGCCATTGACAATGCTGTTCCTACTGTCAAAATAAACGCGCGAAAATATCCCGTCTGGTTTGATCAGGAGGTTATCAGTGCACTAAACGACAAGAACCGCGCCTTCAGGCTGTGGAAACGAACACAACAAGAAAATAACAAAATTGAATATCAAGTGAAACGAGCAACATTCAAAAACATTCTACGGTTCAAGAACAGAGAATATTTGAAGAAAATTGATACCGAACTATCGAAGAGTCCTAACCTTCTTTGGGGCTATATCAGACGTAAGACAAACACTAGAAGAATTCCCATTGAAGTCGAGTACTGTGGAATAAAAGCAACGGACACGGGCACATGCTGTCAATTGTTCTCAGATTACTTTCTCTCTCACTTCCAACCACATACAAATTCAGTAAACTCCACACCGTTACCCGATGCCCCTCAATACTGTGGCGATTCTCTCTCGCTTTTCAACATTTCCAGAGATGAAGTTGTCAACTGTCTAAACAATCTAGTGAATAGCAAATCTCCAGGCCCTGACGCTATTCCTATAAAAGCCATAAAATATTGTCGCAATGCCTTATCTTATCCACTTACATCAATATTCAATCACTCCCTGCAATCAGGAACTTTTCCAACACAATGGAGGCACGGTCACGTCACCCCAGTACTCAAGAAAGGAAGTCGATACAAAGTCAACAACTATAGGCCCATCACGCTTCTGTCAGTGCTCTCAAAAGTGTTCGAAAAAATTCTACATGAGAAAATAACTCGTCACATCTCCAAGAATATTGCTCCCGAACAACACGGCTTTGTGCAACGCCGATCCACTGTGACTAACCTAGTGGAATTCACTACTACTGTGGCAAATCACATTGACTGCAAACAACAAGTCGACACGGTGTATACAGACTTTGCAAAAGCCTTCGATCACGTGAACCACAGTCTACTGCTACACAAAATCAAGGGCTATGGCATCAGCGGTGAACTACACAAACTTCTCAAGAGCTATCTCAGTGACCGGAAGCAGACTGTCGTGATCGATGGTGCTAAATCCACAATAGAAGATGTTTCATCTGGGGTACCACAAGGCTCCATTCTTGGCCCACTCTTATTTACGTTATATGTCAATGACATTCCGGACTGCTTCCAATCATCAAAGTGTCTAATGTACGCCGATGATCTAAAAATATATAGGCACATCAACAACGTCCGAGAGTGCTCTCTGCTTCAGAAAGACCTGGATAGCCTGTCAAACTGGTGCTCTACGTGGAAACTGAATCTCAATGTGCAAAAGTGCAAAGTGATGACATTCACAAATAAAAGGAAAAACGTTATTAATTTTCTATATACCATAAGCAATACAAAGCTTGAACGAGTTAATGTAATGAGAGACCTGGGTATAATGCTTAGCTGTGACCTCTTATTCAAAAAGCATATGGACACGATCAAGCCTAGGGCATTTAAACTTCTTGGAGTGATCAGACGAAATTGTGCAAAATACTTTTCCAAGTCCACTAACAGGCTACTGTATATTGCGCTAGTGAGACCCCAGATAGAGTACGCTAGTGTAGTGTGGAATCCGTTTCAAATCACAAAGATCGATGCAATAGAGAGAGTCCAACAAAGATTCATTCATCAACAGTGCGCCAAATCGGGCATTGTTTATCACAGAAAAGATTATTTGGATCACTGCAATACCAATAGGATAATGACGCTTGCTAGGAGACGATTGGTAACGGATCTAATATTTCTGTACAAAGTTGTAAATAGTTATGTAGATTCATCTTACACTGTTGGTCAATTGAACTTCCATGTAGCACCTCGTGTAACCCGAAAACAGTTGAAATTTCACCCAAATAATAACAGAATATATATCAGTAAACACTCATGCATAAACCGGCTACAGAATTCATTCAACTCTATTTCTCACCTTAACACTAGCTTAGACCTGCATTTCAATAATCTCTCACAATTCAAATCCATTTTAAGATGTATAACAGATAGGCCAACTTAGTGTACTACTTCACGCTTCACGTTCAATTATTTAATTATTGTACCTATGTTTATGTTTATGTTTGTGTTATGTTTGTGTTTATTGTTTGTGTTCATGTATGTGTTGTCCATTTATTAAATTAGCACTAGTGGAAATGTATTTTTCTGTTGCTAATAAATACTAAATCAAATCAATCAAATAGATATATATTCCTCTCCTCATATATATATGAATATTCATTTATGTGTATGAATATATATATATATATATATATTTTTTTTTTTTTAAATATATATATATATATATATATATATATATATTTATATGAATAAAATATATATATATATATATGGAGATATATATATATATATATATATATATATATATATATATATATATATTTATATATATATATATATATATATATATATATATATATATATATAATTGAAGAAATATATATATATATATATATATATATATATATCAATATATATATATATGTATATATATATATATATATATTTATATATATATATATATATATATATATATATATATATATATATATATATATATATATATATATATATATATATACGATTCCATGGATATGATCCGATATTGTGGTGGGGTTATAAGGTTCCAAAAGGAGACGCATTTCATTGAGAATTTCCTAAAAATACTCCACGGAGCAAATGAATGACGAGTCATCGTATGATTGGCCCTGGAGCGTGAGCACGATAGTGTCCCATGAACCTACCAATGGAAGGCCTGACAATAACCACGGGTAGTTGATCCTGATGATCCTTGATGACATGTTCCCCCAGGCTCTTGGCGTATGTATAGGTGTTTGGTAGAGTCCCCATTATCCTGTGGGAAGAAAACAGATTCATGATTCAAGATGCCGGCAACAGCATGGTTCCAGATTACCAACCTTGTTGGAGTTATGATGGAGGTTGAATCTGAGATTGATTCATGTTGTTCATGTTGTTCATGTTGTTCAAATAGATGAAAACATCTCGGTGATGGAGCTCATGAACAGTCTCAATATGATTAATGAATACATTTTTGTTTCCGGAACGATGATTTAGATGAGCGTGGCGAAGACTCCATCCCACTCTTATGGAGCTTTATCTGTGTGTTTTTTTTCATTTGTAAGCACTGCACAGGTCACATGGGTGGACTGAATAACATGAAACTTTTATGTATGGGTCAACTTTTACAACTTGGAACTGTATAGTTTCTGGAATGAATCGGTTAAATAGATTTTGAGAAATTACATGTCAAAGATTTCAAAAAACTTATAAGATTAGGCTGGGTGAAATAATTTGGAAAAATGAAGCCTCTCCGAAAAAAAAAATTCTCTCTGAGTGTTTGAACATGAATGATACACACAACCACCAATTTGTAAGCAATTCAAATCAGCCGTTTCGAAGAAAACAATTCAAATAACTGTTTTTATTCATCAAATATAATTATGGAAATGAGCCAATTGATTCACTGCTTCCTAGATTCAATATTTGCCCAAGAATCAACCAACCTCCGTATTCGTCAAGGTGTGTAGAATACCAGAGTCGATAAAGTGGCAATTAAATGAAGGAAAGAGTGTGTAGAATACCAGAGGAGATAAAGTAGCAATTGGATGAAGGACAAGGTGTGTAGAATACCAGAGTCGATAAAGTGGCATTTAAATGAGGGAAAAAATGTGTAGAATATCAGAGTCGATAAAGTGGCAAATAAATGAAGGAAAAAGTGTGTAGAATACCAGAGTCAATAAAGTAGCAATTAAATGAAGGAAAACGTGTGTAGAATACCAGAGTCAATAAAGTAGCAATTGAATGAAGGAAAAAGTGTGTAGAATACCAGAGAAGATAAAGTAGCAATTACATGAAGGAAAAAGTGTGTAGAATACCAGAGTCAATGAAGTAGCAATTAAATGTAGGAAAGAGTGTGTATAATACCAGAGAAGATAAAGTAGCAATTACATGAAGGAGAAAGTGTTTAGAATACCAGATTCAATAAAGTAGCAATTACATGGAGGAAAAACTGTGTAGAATACCAGAATCGATAAAGTGGCATTTAAATGAAGGAAAAAGTGTGTACAATATCAGATTCGATAAAGTAGCAATTACATGGAGGAAAAAGTGTGTAGAATACCAAAGAAAATAAAATAGCAATCAAATGCAGGACAAAGTGTGTAGAATACCAGAGAAGATAAAGTAGCAATTGAATGAAGGACAAAGTGTGTAGAATACCAGAGTCGATAAAGTAGCAAATGTAGGACTTTCATCATACCTTATTCAGATATCTCGCTCATCTTACAACGCATATTTCGCGTTTGCCTAGTAATCAATCTACTTACTTGGGTGTGAGACATCGCAACAAGTGGTCGTCTTCATTCTGCTCCACGATCCTGATCATCCTTCGCCAGTCCCCAGGGGCAGGATAGACTTCTTCGTATACAACAGGTCGATCACAGTTGCTGTATGTAGTGGACAAGTGGATCAGTGCCTGTTGGAAGAAAATGGAATCGGATATTTGTTATGACCTCTCATTTTCTCTCATCACCATCTATTCAGAAGTCTAAAGTGGAATATTCAAAGTCAGGCTCGCAAAATGGATCCAACAATTGGAAAGATCGCAATGCGCAGAAATGTTCAAACTGTAATATATGTTCAATAATAACTTGATATATCTTATATATTGGGGTTTAACGACCCACTGTAATGATGACTGAGATCTATTGGCGTCGGATGAATGATCAATGAGATAATGGGATGATGAGATGAAGGTTTTATGGGTAATGGGAAGGATAGTGGGAAGGAACTGGTCGTGGCTTATATTGTGGGAACCATCCCGGCATTAGCCTCGACTACAGAGGGAAACCACGAAAAAAAACCTGTAGAGATGGACGGTGGCGGGTATCGAACCGGGTCCGACATGTCCCTTCACCTCCCGGGTCACACGAAGCAAGTGCGCTAACCACTCAGCTACTGTGTGGTCAATTATCAATGCGAGTAATTGAAGTCATCTATTTTGTGAGTCTGAATATTTTCTTCACCTATTATCTATAATCTACATGTAGGCCTATCTGTTGTCTAAAATGTAGTGCAGTGTGACTGCACACTCATAATTCCTTATATTTCATTGGTTGGCTCACACACAAGGATTTGTTCCCTTATGTGAGCTTCACACATGAATCAAAAAGTGATATATAAAGTTATTATATTTTTTTCATTTTCATTATCAAAATATATTATTATTATTTGTATGTATATTATCAGACGAGCTTTAGCGAGGATTCAATTTGACATACTGAAAAAAATTGGTGTTCGTTTTCATGTTTTTTTTATGTTTTTTTGTCGGTTCTCCACAGGTCAAACGGCTACAGTTATCAACTTCAAACATTCTTTCATTATGGTTCCTCATCTAACTTAGATCTGTATAGTTTTGTGGCAATATCGAATGGTAACTTTTTTTTATGAATTTTAGAAATTTCAAAAATACTCATTAGAATAACATGGCGGAAAAAATCGAAAACTTTTTATTTTCAAAAAGATTGAAATTTTGTGTGAAGTTGAATAACATCTTGATACACATTTCTGGAGATTCTCAGCTTGATCGGGTCAGCCAATTTGGAGGAAAGACATGAAATGTGCTAAATTGGTACCACTCGAAGCAGTTTTTACCCATTTATAACTAAAATGTTACCCAATTGGAGAATGTAGGCGAGAGTTTGGCAATGAAGTCGACATACTATTACTCTACGCTCGTCTAAGAACGCGTATATAGCGTTTTACTAGTATAGTTATATCCGATAATATGAGAATAGTGAATTCATCATTCGTTTATCATTTGCATGTACTTCACATGTGTGTGAATTAATTGAATTGAAATTGAAATTGAATTTAATTCGAGAGAATATAGAGCAATTCGATGATGTTGATGAATTGCAATCAGGTTGCAATCCTAATGAGGGATCTTAATTCTGTTGTGCATTTGAAAGAAGCCTCTTTGTGAGGAACCAAGCTCAATAAGGAAAGGGACGAATAGCATTCAAGGTAATGAAATTCTGAATCAATATGAGAGGGTCTTGAACTCTGGCACATCATGTTATTCCACAGCTTAAGTCAAACGAAGAGATGATTCTATGTGACATTTTGATTGATCATTCGGAAAAACAATCACTGATTACATCACCAGTCTGTTCTGGTGAGAAGAGATTGAACTTCACACCTTATTGTCTAGGCAATATCGAAATGATGAAGCGTTACTCATTCTGATCTGGAAAGTGCTTTGGTGACGACGTTAAGGTAACTATGAGAACGCGTTATGTGTTTCCGCGTTGATGGATGAGCTGGAACATATCAACTTATCTTCGAATTGGTTTTAAATATATATATATATATATATATATATATATATATATATATATATATATATATATATATATACATATATATATATATATATATATATATATATATATATATATATATATATATATATATATATACACCTTGTGATCCGAACAATTAAGTCACTGCCTTGCCTATTTCCTGATTGATTCATATGGAACTGAGGAAGACTTTGTTTCAATCGTTTCCTATCAGAGGTGACACCTGTTGCTTGGATTTGATTGGTATCTTGATAGCTTTGAGTGATTCAAAAAAATTACATCATAACTTGTTTTACATCGAAACGGCTGATTAGATTTGAGTGAAAGTTCGGGATGATGTGTATCATCACTATATTGAAATTATCTGAGGAAATTGAATCTCTTCAGATGGAATATGTTTCATGAATTTTTTCCCATGGGTTATTCTGATGAGATTTTTGAAAATTTTCGAATGAGTTTTCTCAGAAAAAGTTCAACCGATTGCGCCTCAAAACTATACAGTATCGAATCAGATGATGATACTTGTTTGTGTCAAGTTTGAACAAATTTTAAATTTCTGTTTGACCTGTGGAGCGCAAACAAAAAATAATCTTTTTCGGGAATGGTGAAATTGAGTCTTCGCTTCGCTCATCCGATAATTTGGATTCATTCAGATTCTAAATTCAGGATTCTCCAAAGTTACTCATGCTTTTTAACCGCACAATGTTCAACCTTGAGATTTATCATGCACAATGCGAGGTCAACGACCTCCAGTGTGCCTCTGACCTTGAGTTTCGTCATGCCCAATGCGAGGTTGACGACCTCCAGTGTGCCTCTGACGTTGATGAGTATCGCGTCTCTGATTGGATCGTCAAACTTCACGCTCGCTGCCGAGTGGAAGATTATGCTGACGTCATTCTGAAGCATATCTCTGTCTTCGTCACTCAGACCAAGACCAAGCTCTTTGACATCGCCCAATACTGGGATTATCTTCTCCAAAGATGATGGATTCTCTTTTCTGGAATGAGGAATATAATTCAGCTATCGGAATTTTGGTTTGTGCAGCCCAAACTGTATGACACACACATAAAAATCCAATATGAACAGAATGTATCCGATCACTTCCTTTTCTCATTACTTCAATCAAAATCATCACGGACCAAAATATTGACACCAAACAAGCTCTCAAAATAAGACCACAAAAGGTGAATCAACCCAAAGGTCTGGAAGATTAGCTATAGTGAGCTGTATTTGATTTGGGAATTGAGAGATAAATTAGGAAACTTACAGTACAGCGTCATTGAACGTTGCTTCACATGAAGCGTGGATCCACACGACGCGTTGTTAATGTCAAACGTGGAATGGGGAGAGAAAGGAATGTTGCAACAGAATCAGGAAAGATGGATGAAAATGAACTTTGAATCAAGGAATGAAATGATATATAACTGCACTGATTACTGAGATGAGTGAACTGGTTGAACATGTATCGAAGATAGACTAAAAACACGTGAAATCCTTGTGTCGATTGAGAGAATATCTACAAATAACCTGCTCGTCCGTATGAGAGAAGTGAACTTTTTTTTTTTAATAACATCGAAACTTGATACAAAATCTTTGTTTCCCAATTAAGGCTATGAATGGAAGATAGGATCGTTTGAACGGGGCACCACAAGGGCGATCCAACCACCCCATTTTGATTATTTGAAACTGATGAACTTCAACAACAAAAAAATAACAAAAAAATAAATCAATATATATATATATATATATATATATATATATATATATATATATATATATGGATATATATATATTTTTTCTATATATATAATATATATATATATATATATATATATATATATATATATATATATATATATATATATATATATATATATAGTTATAGTTAAAACTAGAGTGGAAGCATATCAATATTCAATCAATAATGATTGACCACATGATCACAAATTAAAAAGATAAAAATGACAGATTGGTTCACCACACTGGTCTTTAGTCGCAATTCTGTAAGGGTACGTTAATGGTATGAACAAATCCTGCGGAATAAATATATTCATATTGATATATTCATATGATGTATATTCCGGGTCAGGTTGTTGATGGGTTATTATCGAGTCTATCATAATAGACTCAAAGTTCATCATACTGTTTGCTGTACGTATCAAGTCTTCGAAATAATTTGATTTCATTCCATTTACTCCATTTACTTTTTATTCCGCATATTGAAATAACTGATACATATTATAAGTCAGGATTATAAAATTAACAGAAGCTCTCGTGAGAACACAGGTTCTTGAGTGCGAGCTGACAAAAAAAACAATAATACATTTTGTAGCTCGTAGCAGAGACGGAATGAATTGATAAGATTTGATATCTTAGAGAAGACGAACAGAACAAAAATCAATCACAATTGAGCAGAACTTAGTTGTTGTGGAGAAATAGATTCGTCTAGATCAAGGTATCTTACATAGCATAGTGATATATTATAGTAGTATATATAATATTCAATCGCGTGGTAGATTCGATTACATTTGTCATACATGATGATGGTATATAGTATATGATATCGTACTAGGAAAACGCCATATGTGCAATGTTACACGAGCGGAGAATAATAGTATGTCAATTTTTTTGCCAAACTTTTGCCTACATTCGACAATTGGGTGACATTCAAGTTATAAATGGGTGAAAACTGCTTCGAGTGGTACCAATTCAGCACATTTCATGTTTTTCCTTTAAAATGGCTGACCCGATCAAGCTGAGAATTTTTCAGAAATGTGTATCAACATGTCATCCAACTTCACACAAATTTCAATTTTTTTGAAAATAATTTATTTTTAATTTTTTTTCCCGCCGTGTTATTCTAGCGGGTATTTTCAGCATTTCTAAAATGCATGAGGATAAAAGTTACGCCCCGTAATGCCACAAAACTGTACAGATCTAAGCTAGATGAGGAACCATAACGGAAAATTTTGAAGTTGATAGCTGTAGCCGTTTGACCTGTGGAGAACCGACAAAAAAACATAAAAAAGCATAAAAACGAACACCAATTTTTTTCAAGTATGTAAAATCGAATCTTCGCTGAAGCTCGTCCAATTATAGTAGTATATATGATTCTCAATCACGTGGAAGATTCGATTACATTTGTATAAATATATGATAATGGTTTATGATTTTTGGTATCGTATAGTTTTATATGGTACTGGCATAATGATTCAGTCTTTCTCCCGTGGTAATGACATACATGATCATGTACATGCATTTCGTTCACAGAGTTGAAATCAACTCACTTCAACCTATCGAATAGCGGCGTGTCTGTGATGACCTTGACCCGACTGCTCGGTGTTTTGCCCTTCTTGGGGCGTAGCAACAGGTAGATGGTGTCCAGATCGGGGCAAGAACGCAGCAGCTTCTCGACAAGCACCTTGCCCATGAAGCCCGAGCCGCCAGTGATGAAGATCTTACGGCCTCGGTAGAACTCGGGGATTGTCGGGATATCGTCCGAGTAAGACATATTCCGATCGACAGACATCTGAGATCAGATATTTGAGTGATGAGATACAAAGTTTCATTGGTCATTACATTCATGACAACAACATAACTATAAGCATTAGGTACTGAGAAATTTCAAAAATGCGGAAAAAAAGAAAATATATTTATTTTCGAAAAAAATGAAATTCCGCGTGAAGTTGATTTACATTTTGATACACATTTCTGAAATGTTTCAGCTTGATCGGGTGAGCCATTTCGAAGACAAACCATAGAATGAGCCAAATTGGTAGCACTTGAAGCAGTTTTTACCCATTTCTAACTTTAATGTCACCCAATTGGCGAAATTAGGCGAAAGTTTGGCAAAGAAGTCGACATACTATTACCTTTCGCTCGTCTAACAACGCGTATATAGCGTTTTCCTAGTTTACACAATGACCTTATTATCATGAATGTTGTTGTGCCTCGCAGCTCAAATTGTTGAAACTAGGAAAACGCCATATATGCGTTGTTAGACGAGTGGAAAGTAATAGTATGTCGACTTTCATGGCCAAACTTTTGCCTACATTCGCCAATTGGGTGACATTCAAGTTGGAAATGGGTAAAAACTGCTTCGAGTGTTAACAATTTAGCACATTTTATGGTTTTTCTTCGAAATGGCTCACTCGATCAGGCTGAAAGTTTTTGAAAATGTGTATCATGATGTAACTCAAATTCACGCAAAATTTCATATTTTTTAAAAATACAAATATTTTCTTTTTTTCCGACGTGTTATTCTGATTGGTATTTTTGAAATTTCGAAAATTAAAAAAAAAAGTTATCATACGATGATGCCACAAAACTTTACAGATCTGAGTTAGATGAGGAACTACGATGAAAAAAAGTTTGAAGTTGATAACTGCAGTCATTTGACCTGTGGAGAATTGACAAAAAAACATAGAAACAACATAAAAACGAACACCAAGTTGTTTCAGTATGTCAAATTCAATCCTCGCTGAAGCCTGTCTAAGTGGAAGGGTGTCAATATCCAATTTTTTAATTATTGATTGATAATCATGTCCTATTCATACTATCAATATTATTATGACCTATCAATTTGAAAAATATGCTGTATTGTCTTATGCTGTAATATGTCTTATAGCCAAAATACTTCTCTAATCAAAGTGTCTTAATACTGGTTTTTATGTAATTATTTTTTTTTTCGTACAATCTTGTACAACTGTCCACTTTTTTCAGTACTTGATGTAATTTGATTGCTCAAAATAATTAGTGACCAAAGAAACCTGACACTCCGTAAGTAGAATGTAACAAATCACTCAATGTTTTTCTCATTTTCTTTTAACTCCAACTACTTAATTAATTTAATTGGTTTGAGAAATACGTCCAAATTTGATTTGTACTTGAAATTCACTACTTTAACTCACAGTTAAGCGTTTTTTAAAGAGCCTTGTCGATGTTTTTTGTTTTAATTGTGTTTTCCTTTCTGTATCAGTGTATGTGACCATTAATGAAAAAGGTCGATTTAGCGGATTATCAGTTTTTTGAGTCAACTTTTGGACGATATGACATTTAAAAATTCTTTGATTGGAGAACATGGATGATCACAATAGCTTCGAGATGGTATAAGTTTTAACTATTCAAGTCATGTCACATGAATGTCGAGCGTATACAACCTAAAAACACATTCTCTAGCTGTAACGCTCAACAGTTATGCGACAAGACTTCAATAGTTATGACTTATATCGTTTCGAAGCTATTGAAATCATCTGCCTTTCTCGCTCATTGGAATTCTGTGATGATATATCGTTCGAAATGTCTCATTGAAAAATTCTCGGAGTTGAAGTGATTTTTTTGTTTTGACTTTTCAGGGACAGAACGTTGATTATTCTGATTAGGACTAGGAAAACGCTATATACGCATTGTTAGACGAGCGGAGACCAATAGTATATCGACTTCATTGCCAAACTTTTGCCTAAATTTGCCAATTGGGTAACATTTTAGTTATAAATGGGTAAAAACGGCTTCGAGTGGTACCAATTTAGCACATCTTATGTTTTCTCTTCAAAATGGCTGACTTGATCAAGCTGAGAATTACCAGAAATGTGTATCAAGATGTTATTCAACTTCACACGGAAATTCAATTCTTCCGAAAAAAAAATGTTCGAATTTTTGATCCGCCGTGTTATTCTGACGGGTATTTTTGAAATTTCTAAAATTCATAAAAATAAAAGTTACCATCCGATGATGCCACAAAACTTTACAGATCTAAGCTGAATGAGAAAACATGATGAAAAAAAGTTTGAAGTCGATATCTGTAGCCGTTTGACCTGTGGAAAACCAAAAAAAAACCTAAAAAATAAAGAAAAACGAACACCAATTTTTTAAGTATGTCAAATTGAATCCTCGCTGAAGCTCATCTAATTAAGAGACATCCGGTTTGCGTTGATTTCCGGATCGAAATTATCCCCAATCTACATACCATCGGCATTGGAATCTTGTCATACAAAACTTTTCATTCATTTTTTTCCTTTTTTTTTCCTTTTTTCCTATCCTTTTTTTTCATGGATTATTCACAGAATACACATCGACAAGTTCTGTTGGATTTAAATGTTCATTTGGGGCAACCTGCTGTCGTTTTGGAATAACGAGGTGCTCTCGTCATCAGATATTGATTGATGATGTGAACTAATAGACTATATTGAGTGAGAAAAGATGAACTTCGACATAATGACTGTGATTGAAGGGATTGGAAGCATAGAGGACCAACCCTATATGTTTTTTTTTTTTTTAACACCAGTTTTAGAGTTTTGAACATGTGGAACAAGCTTTCTGGCCCCCATTATATTTTGGAGCAAAACGGACCAACTCACATTGGAGGTGTTTTGTTTTGACTTTTGGGTTGGTCCACTTTGCTTCAATTCAATTGTGCATTCAATTCAATTTTGCTTCAATTGTGCCTCAACTGTAACTGGGATATCATCTCAGATTCCATCAAGAATATCATAGATTAGGCTGAACAAGAAAATTTGAAGAATGAAAATCTCTCGAAGGAAAATATTATGCTCCTCGAATGTGGACACGGGAATGATAACATACACTATTTGAAATGGGTTCGATTCGATAACCAAACCGATTATTGATTTGCATTCATTCATTCATTCATTCATTCATTCATCAATTCATCCATTCATCCATTCATCCAATCATTCATTCATCCATTCATTCATTCATCCATTAACCGTTCAATCATCAATCTATTCCCGATTCCGATTCCGGTATATATATATATATATATATATATATATATATATATATATATATATATATATATATATATATTTATATATATATATATATCGATATATTTATATATATATATATATATATATCTATATATATCTATATATATATATATATATATATATATATATATATATATATATATATATATATATATATATATCTCTCTCTATATATATATATATATATATATATATATATATATATATATATATATATGAATGGACAAATATATATATATATATATATATATATATATATATTTATATACATATATATATATATATATATATTCATATATATATATATATATATATATATATATATATATATATATATATATATATATATATTTATATATATATATATATATATATATATATATATATATATATATATATATGTATATATATATATATATATATATATATATATATATATATATATATATATATATATATTCATATATATATATATATATATATATATATATATATATATATATATATATATAAATATATATATGTCCATATATATATTCATGTCCATATGTATATATTGGCCGTATCCTGGAGTCGATCAACAAGAAAAAAAATCAGAAATCCTCATATTCTGTTGCAATATTCCACATCCAATTCCATGTTGTAATTATGTCCATAGTATTTACCTTATTCCCGACAAGACGTGTGAGGAACTGATCTATATTCAATCGTACAGAAGCTTAAAAATCCCTTAGAATGACAATTAAGCAAAGGAAAATATAATCAATTAATCAATTGCGTCGACTGCTATGAAACACGGAGCTCACTGCAACTGATGTATGATAATCGACAACTTAATTCAGTTGACAGGACAACAGGAAATGTGATGGCATATTCGAAAAAAATTAAATTAATTATTCTGATGTGTCTGATAGTTTGAATGGTTATTCTGTCCAATTGATTATCATAATTAAATGACTGATTATCATAATCATTGGTTATCGATTGATTATCATAATTTTCCATTGGAGAAGAGAACGTCGTATTGCAGGCCTGTTTGATATACTTGTAGTCACACGTGAACAAGGATGGCTGAAAGAAAAAAATTGTGGAAATTTTCATGACCACAGGAAGAAGTGTAGTCTTGAAGAGTCCATAAGGGTAGATTTGACGAATTTCAGTTTTTTTGTGATACATTTCAAACGGTATGAGATATCAAAATTCTGATGCACGAGAAACACAGATAACTAAAATATATGCAGGATGATTCAAGTTGAAATTCGTCAAGTCATGTCTCCTAACTGTCAAGCGTATACAGCTGAGAAACACATTTCCTCAGCTGTATATGCTTGACAGTTATGCGATATGACTCGAATAATTTTAACTTACATCATCTTGAAGCAATTTCAATTTTTTATTCAATCCATTATTCTTATCCATCTATTATTCATTAAAATATAAAAATCAAAAATAATAGATCAAATATGGTATTATCTCTAGAAATTGTCTCAACTATGAGCCGGATCAAAATTATGACCTTTTGTGAATCTGGGCCCTGATGTTGATGGAAACTGAGTATTTTTGTTACAAGTTTTGTCCGTTTTCAACAATTAAAATTGTAATTATTCAAAAAAAAAATACTGCAACGATGTGGAAAAAAATATGTGTCACATCTAATCGAGTTGAGACCAACGTGAGTCGAAAGAAAAAAGTGTAAAAATATCAAAATTGTAGATTTTTCAGTGCAAGGTATAAAAGTAGGCCCAGTTTAATCCAATAGCCCCGCAGAGAATTCTCAGAAGTATTTATATTCTGTAATCAGGTTGTGGATACTGGCCGATGTTGTTGAAGTGTCAGAGAGAATATGAATGGGAATAATAATGGAAGAAAATTGTGATACTTCCAGTATATTTTCAACTACATGATATAACTTCATAATGCATTTTTTGAAACAATTTCATTCCATTGAAGTTTTTTGTTCTAATAACATTGAAACTTGATAAAAAATCATGATTGGATGAGCGAAGCGAAGACTCAATTTCGCCATACCCCAAAAAAATGACCTTTTTATTTTTGTTCACACTCCACAGGTCGAACAAAAATTTAAAATCGATTGAAACTTGGCACACACAAGTATCATTATCTGATTCGATACTTTATAGTTTTGAGGCGCGATTGGTTGAACCACTTCTGAGAAAACTCATTCTAAAGTTTTCAAAAATCCCATTAGAATCACCCAGAGGAAAATATTCGTGCGATAATTTCCATCCGAGACATTTCAAATTCGTAGGGAATTTCAATATAATAATGATACACACTATTTCCAACTTTCACTCAAATCGGATCAGTCGTTTTGATTTAGAAAAATATACAATGTCTTTTTTTTTCAAATCACTCAAAGCTATTAAGATACTAATCAAATCCAAGCCACAGGTGTTACCTCTTGAATGTGAACGATTGAAACAAAGCATTCTTTATTATCATAGAAATTATTAATGGAGAATAAGATGGCAGTGATGTAATGGTTTGGATCTCAAGGTGTATATATATATATATATATATATATATATATATATATATATATATATATATATATATATATATATATATATATATATATATATATATATATATATATATATATATAATAACCAATCCAAAGATAAGGTGATATGTTCCAGCTCATCCATCAACGTGGCAACACATAACGCGTTTGCCTGATATATGAAGAATATGGAAGCCCTGAAGAGCCCAATTAAGAGCTCCTGGGCCAGCCTGTGCGTGAATCCGGGCCTGATGATCTGTCATTAGTCCGAGAAACTGCATTGGAGGAGGATCAGAAGATCGGAGTAAACAATTGACTGAGAGTTGTTCAGCTTTGTATACTACCAGGAAAACGCGGGATTTGCGTTGTGAGATGAGCTCAGAAGTAAGGAAATGTTCAATGAAGAATAATTTGTCGGCTCAATCTACATTGACGGACTTTGGATCACTTCGAACGTTCAAAAACCTTACCTGCAACTTGTTGATATGTATAGTGCTGCAACCTGTTGCATATACACTTTGCAAAACCAATTGTTCCTAATATTCAATAAAATGTACACTTTTATTGCGTTTTCTTTGCCATTTCTCATCAGATTGTTGCTAAAATCTCTGAAAAGGTGTATAATAGTATTGTTCATATTCGGTGAACATTTGAGAGCTTTTGAAGAATTATTGTTTTTCAAGTATTTTTCCTAAAGGTTATTCTCACGTGGATTTTCCAAACTTTCCGAATTTTCTCCGTTAAAACTTTCCAACCAATTTTTCTGAGAAAACAATCCCAGTCTATTCTGGTATGAGATAAATATGTGGAATGAGTTTCAAGTCGATGGGTATTTTTTCCTGACATGTATGCCGCGCACAAAATTGAAAAAAAAAACATAAAAACCGAGCCCATTTTTTTGGTATGTGAAATGGAATCTTCGCTACGCTCATCTGACCAGCGTGACCAGATAATAATCATACTGAGACAGTTGGTGAGTGATTAAAACGGTGTACCGTCATTCAGGAGACCAAGGTTCAATTTTCTCCATGGTCGACCATTCTGACAGGATTTTCATGTGGTTTCCCTCTGTCGTGTGGGTGACTACTGGGATGGTTCCTCAACAACATGTCACGACCTGTTCCTCCACATCATCCAGAAAACACCTGATGAGATTACCTTTCACTTTTTTCAGGTATTTTATAGGTCTGACAAAGTGTATTTGTGATTGATCTCGAAACTCCTTACGAACACTCTCTCATCGCTATAGTGATACTTTCCCATGACATATGTAGAAACGGACTCGTGATAATGTGAGAAATACTTATGTCAGATTTGACATGATCAATTAGACTCTTAGAAGCTATTTACACTGTCCAATTTCCTTTGATTCAAGCCTTGTATCCAATGAATTATATACAATATATTGGAAGGTCATTTAGACTATCCAATACATTTGATCAAATGATGACGTTTGTTTGGTATCTAAGAGACCGTGCATCATAGCTGTTTTCTCAATTCTCATAAAACCTTTGATGGAAATAGGACATACTCTAAACGAAAAAAATGCCATTCAACCTTTCAAACGAGAATTGGGAGCGCTAGTTTTGGTACAATTTTACGATTAAACCATCAAATAACTGCGATACAAGTCTTGAATCAGAGGAATTTGATGGGAAATTTGACAGTGCAAATTGGGCTTTAGAGGTCATTACAGGATATTACCGGCATTTGTATTGAGAGTAAACCAAACATGGAAATGTTGATATCTTCCACTTTTAAATAAGAATCTCGAGCAATTTACATTCCATTCTATATAGAAGAAAAAGTTGTAGGCCTGAATTGGTGCAATGCCAATCAGTACTCATCCAAGCATTTGCTTCTAGGACTGTCAGAATGGATTTATATTCACAATAACATCGAAACTTGATACAAAATCATTGTTCTCCACTCAAGGCTGTGGATGAAAGATAGGATCGTTTGGACGGGGCACCACAAGGGCGATCTCACCACTCCATTTTTATTGTTCAACACCAATGAACTTCAACACCAGGACTGCGCTGTCTGTGACCATGATTTTCCGCCGCAGATAAAAGTCTTTCAGTTTCAGAAAATCCGGAACACATTATAAGTAAAAACCGTTTCTGTGATATATATCCGGAGATTACCAGCATTGGTATTAAGAGTAAACAAAACACACGAATGTTGATATCTTTCACTTTGAACTGACTTCTCTACATGAACAGACAGCAGAAGTGAATTCAATCATGATACTGTCGTACCCCATGATACAACATAGATCGATTAGACCGCAGCCTAATCGTATTGAGTTCTCTAAGGCAGAGGGATTCAGAAAAGGAAGATAAATAATATATATATATATAACGATTTTACATAGCTCAAGCACCTAGGCCTTATTTAGCTCCAATTATATAAAATAATAAGTACAATGATAATTACGTACGGAATAATATCTAAAGACATGGAATACTTTCCATGATGTATTTGGATAGTCTCAGCTTCAAAACGAACTACGTTCACTTCTTGACTTGCTCTGGTCTTGACTCCTGACCTGACTTGACTGCCCCTTGCTTACCGATTTGGATCTTATATATCGTTTGAACACTTTGATACCAAACCCTACATGGTAAGCAAGGGTGTACGAATCAACCTCATGACGTCAAGTTATACAATATAAATAAGTCGTTTTTAGACTAACCTATGACGTATCTATGTCGTATGTGTGACGTATCGATTTGTCAACATGCTAACACAACAAGTGTACTAATGAAATATAAATAATAATGCCTTATTAAGCTATAATAACGATAACAGTGAAATTACCAAATGACCCTAATTCCAGGCCACAACAATACAAAATGTCAATATGGATGACGAATAAAATGGAATGATGAATGATAGAATAATATAAAATGACGAAATATTGGATGAACATATGTTTTATTGGATATTTATTTCGTATTTCCATCATTATATCATTACAACGTGAAATGACAACTATTTTCTCTCAATTGACGACTAGTGATTGACCCGCCCATAAACGTCATGAAACAGAACATGCAATCAAATGGGCTCTGTTATGTTTGAAATTTCACATTGACCAGATCAGACTTTCTCTAAATTCCCACATGAAGTGTATATAAATCAAGGTGGCCTGGCGATTAGCCACGCCCATCACTAGTGGTCAATTGAGCCATTAAAAAAAACATGTAACAGTATATATATCCTCACAAAGCATGCATTATGATCGTCCCGATAGAACATCAATAGGATGAGCGTAGCGGAGACTCCATCCCAGCTTTCAATATGTATTCTATTTTTCATTCGTTTGTTTATAAGTACTGCACAGGTCACATGATTCGACTGATCAATATGAAACTTTTTTTGTGTGGGCAAACTCTTACAAATTGGAACTGTTTGATTTTTGGAATGAATCGGTTGGACCAATTTTGAGAAATATCATGTCAAATTTCCTGAAAATCACTCAAGATTAGGCTGAGCTAGAAAATTTGAAAAATCAAATCTCTCTTGAAAAAAAAAATATCTGAATTTGTACACATGAATCATGGACATTATCACCGTTTTTCAAGCAATTATTCGAATCAGCTGTTTTTGAGAGGAAGATTCAAATAACTGTTTTCATTCATGAATTATATGGAAATAATAGCAGAATTAGGTTGTTTAGATTCATTGCTTTCCAGATTCGATATTTGCTCAATAATGAAGTATTTATATGTGTCAAGGTGTGTGAAATACCAGAGTCAATAAAGTAGCAAAGATAAAACCACTTTAACGACTCTTATTAGATGAGCGTAGCAAAGATTCCATCCCACTTTTATAGGGCTTTGTCTGTGTTTTTTTTTTTGTGGGCACTGCACAGGTCGCAGGGTTTGACTGTTCAACATGAAACTTTATTTTTAAACGCGAACTTATCCAACTTATAACTGTATAGTTTTTGGTATGAATCGGTTGGACAGATTTTGAAGAAATATCATCTCAAAGTTTTTTAAAAACCCCATAAGATTAGGCTGAGTAAACAAATTTGAAAAATAAAATCTCTTCAAATGAGATGAAATTCTCTGTAAATGTGTGAACATGATTGATACATATTATCACAATTTCGTATGAAATTCGAATCATTCGTTTTAAAGAAAATAATCGAATTATCTGTTTTTATTCATCAAATATTATTATAGAAATTGAAGCAGATTCAGGTTGCCGAGACTCACTGCTTTCTAGATTCAATATTCGTCCAACAATGAAGTCTTCTTTATATGCATCAAGGTGTGTAGAATACCAGATTCGATAATATAGCAAGTGTTCAACTACTTTAACGACTATTACCTTATTCAGATATCTCGCTCATCTTACAACGCATTTGTTGCGTTTTCCTAGAAATAATGATTCATGGATTGGATGAGGAAATTGATGAACAAAATATGAATACATCATGAACCGTATCATTGAGCTGGTTCCATGTTATTTTATTCCTCCAGAAACACGAATCCAAATTTATAATTCATGAATAATAACTGATCCAATCCCAGTTTCCTGGAATTCGGGTGATGCGCTGTAAAGCTGACTGGACCAATGAGCTTCTCCAAACGACCCACAGGAACAGCACCAACATCAGCGTCTTGCACAATTTATCCAGCCAATACATCCTGAGGGAAGAAAATATATATATATCATTCAAAAAATATGAAGTGTATGAGATTTCATTTTTGTTTCTCCGTTCACCAAATACTCGAGAAGATTTCTTCAAAGAACTTCAACTACTCACTGTGACAAGCATATACATTTTCCATTCGATCCTAACAGTACACTCAAAAAATTCAAATCTTATTCAAAACAATCAAATCCATAGCCACCTCACTAGAAACAACGACGATTACCACCTGCCGTCAACCAATCTATCAATGTCGAATAACGATCCCAACTACAACGGACCATACTTATTCAACTGCCTGCCCTCCTGGATTAAGAAAGAAAAGAATATTGTACGCTTCAAGCAGATTTTGAAAACATTCCCAATTGATAATGTGTTCTATACAGTATTCAGGAATTTAAATCATTCAAAACAACATTTTACACTGTAGTGACAAAGAGTATTTATATATATATTACAAACTTTTTAATTCAACTATAGGCTATAGCACAGATTGACTTATTCTATGAACATGTATATCTCATACACAAATGTTTCACGGAATGAATGAATTATTATTATTTTTATATTCATTCATTTCATTCTCATCATACAAGTATATGGGAACATTTATCACACTACGGGTAAATGAATTACATACGTAGCATTCATTAGATGAGCTTAGCGAAGCTTTCCATTTCACACCCTGAAAAAAAATGGGCTTCGTTTTTATGTTTTTTTTTTTTTTTTTTTTTTTTTTTGTAATTATGTACGCGGCATACAGGTCAGAGAAATGAATCAATCAACTTGAAACTTTTTATGAACGTTGGTGTTATACCAGGATATGTTGGGATTGTTATTCAGAGAAATCGATCGGAAGGTTTTTCCGGAAAATAATCGGAAAGTTTGAAAAATCCCCGTAAGAATAACCCGGAGGAAAAATACTTGAAAAATAAGAATTTTTCAAAAGCTCTCAAATTTTCACCAAATATGAACAATACTATTATACACCTTTCCAGAGATTTTTGCACTAATCGAATGAGAAATAACGAAGAAAACGCATTAAGTGTGTACATTTTATTGAATATTTGGATCAATTGGATTTGCAAAGTGTTTATGGGACAGGTTGCAGGTTAATATAAATATCAACAAGTTGCAGGTGATGTTTTTGAACGTTTGAAGTAAGTCAAGGTTTGTAGATGTAAATTGAGCTGACAAGTTATTTTTCATTCTAGATTGCCATACTTCTAAGCTCATCTCACAACGCGCATCCCGCGTTTTCCTAGTAATTAATCATTGCGATACGCTTAACACTTTCCGAACTATTCTAGATGTCTCTAATTAGATGAGCGTAGCGAAGCTTTCCATTTCACACCCTGAAAAAAAATGGGCTTCGTTTTTATGTATGTTATTTTTTTTTGTAATTATGTACGCGGCATACAGGTCAGAGAAATGAATCAATCAACTTGAAACTTTTTCTGAACGTTGGTGTCATACCAGAATAGGTTGGGATTGTTATTCAGAGGAATCGGTCGGAAGGTTTTTCCGGAAAATAATCGGAAAGTTTGGAAAATCCTCGTAAGAATAACCCGGAGGAAAAATACTTGAAAAACAAGAATTTTTCAAAAGCTCTCAAATTCTCACAGAATATGAGAAATACTATTATACACCTTTTCAGAGATTTTTAAAACAATCGATTGAGAATAAATGAAGAAAACGCAATAAACGTGTACATTTTATTGAATATTTGGATCAATTGGTTTTGCAAAGTGTTTATGCGACAGGTTGCAGGTTACTATAAATATCAACAAATTGCAGGTGAGGTTGTTGAACGTCTGAAGTAAGTCAAGGTTTGTAGATGTAAATTGAGCTGACAAGTTATTTTTCATTCTAGATTGCCATACTTCTGAGCTCATCTCACAACGCGCATCCCGCGTTTTCCTAGTAGAATTGAACGTTGAATTTTTTAGATGAGCGTAGCGAAGCTTTCCATTTCACACCCTGAAGAAAAATGGGCTTCGTTTTTATGTTTTTTTTTTTTTTTTTTTTTTTTTTGTAGTTATGTACGCGGCATACAGGTCAGAGAAATGAATCAATCAACTTGAAACTTTTCCTGAACGTTGGTGTCATACCAGAATAGGTTGGGATTGTTATTCAGAGGAATCGGTCGGAAGGTTTTTCCGGAAAATAATCGGAAACTTTGGAAAATCCTCATAAGAATAACCCGGAGAAAAAATACTTGAAAAACAAGAATTTTTCTAAAGCTCTCAAATTCTCACAGAATATGAAAAATACTATTCAACACCTCTTTAGAGATTTTTACAACAATCGAATGAGAATAAATGAAGAAAACGCCATAAACGTGTGCATTTTATTGAATATTTGGATCAATTGGTTTTGCAAAGTGTTTATGCGACAGGTTTCAGGTTACTATAAATATCAACAAGTTGCAGGTGAGGTTTTTGAACGTTTGAAGTAAGTCAAGGTTTGTAGATGTAAATTGAGCAGACAAGTTATTTTTCATTCCTGATAGCCATACTTCTAAGCTCATCTCACAACGCACATTCTGCGTTTTGCTAGTGTTATTATTTAAGTTATTATTTAATTTTGTTACTAGTCAAACGCGAAATATGCGTTGTAAGATGAGCGAGATATCTGAATAAGGTATGAAAGTCCTTGAAGTAGTTCGACCCTTGCTACTTCATCGACTCTGGTATTCTACACACCTTGATATCTGAATAAGCTATTAAAGTCGTTAAAGTAGTTCTACTCTTGCCACTTCATTGACTCTGGTATTCTACACACCTTGACGCATATAAAAAATACTTCATTGTTGGTCAACTCTTGAATCTAGAAAGCAGTGAATCTTGACAACTTAATTCTCTCACAATTTGTATGATGTATTTGAAGAATATTATCAGTCATTTTATTTTTTTTCTCGGAAACGATTGATCAGAATTGCTTAAAAAATCGTCATAATGTGTAAAATCCATGTATACACATTCAAAGAAAATTTCATCCCATTTGGAGAGATTTTATGTTTCAACATTTTCCGCCCAGCCAAATCTTATGGGGTTTTTAGAAACTTTGAGATGATGATTCTCAAAATCGGTCTGACCGATTAATCCCAAAAACTATACAGTTCTAAGTTGGATGAGTTTGGGTGTACAAAAAAAGTTTCATGTTGATCAGTGAACCCTTGCGACCTGTGGAGTGCTTACAAACAAACAAAAAAAAAAAAAAAAAAACACAGACAAAGCCCTATAAGAGTGGGATGGAGACTTCGCTACGCTCATCAATTATTGTTATTCAAGTTATTATTATTATTTTTATTATTCCGTAAGAAGTTCACATTAGTTTCGGTAGCACACTCAAATTTTTGTAATTGAGAAGGTATGACAACATTCATGAGGAGTGTTGGTTCCATCTCCGGGTGAAAAATTCATTCAAGGTACTGAAAACACTTTGGAAGACACAAAATCCGATGAGGAAAACCACCTTTCTTCCGATAGCATTGAATGCGCATCATATAATAATAATTTTGTTTTCACATTGTTTTTGTGTGAGTTTGAATACTGTTCAGATATTTCTGTGTGTACAACTGTAAGTATTTATGTATCATTCTGTATTTTGTTGTATTTTCTGTGTTTAATTTTGTTCTGAAATGTATGTGAATTATGTTTCAACTGGTTAAATGGAAGAACGGCCCTGCCGAATTCCGCCGGCAATAAAGTTCCTTTATTAATAATAATTAAAATTCGGAGAGAAGAGGTAGAATACTTCTCGTGGTTATATATTTTGTTTCGAATAATTATTAAGTCTTCACTCGACAATAGAATCTGACCTCGAATTAGAACTCTATATGTGATTTACTCAAGACTCATTTTAGATGACACTTGTTCAATCCTTTACATATCATTCAAATCGTAAAAATTTAGTGAAAAGA
>OZ023339.1:14989870-15022370 GCA_964007535.1 Brachyptera risi | reverse complement strand
TTTGGGCAATATCTCTATTGGAAAAAGAATTTTATAATACTGACGATTTATGTGAGAAGGTAGTGTCAGTAAACTCCATGAAAAGTGAACTTCATAAACCTCATTGAGTTGTTGACGAAACATAACATTGTACTCAATGTATACTCTGAATAAAATTCTATCTATCTATCATGTGAGAGAAAAACGATTTTAATGATTTTGTATATTCTAACAATGTGTCGCTAAGATGAATCAGTTGGCATAACATAAATATATATTTTCGAAATGTATCTCTGATAAAAGCTCGCTGTCGTTGCGCCTTAAAACTCTAATATTCATTCAAAAGCAATTCATTGGAGAGGTGAACGGATGAATATTTACCTTGATAAAGCTCGCTGCCAGGCGATGAATATGATGGACTTGATGGCGACGTCTACAGGCACGTAGTCTCCTATGTTATTAGGATCTGCGTAGACGCTCCTATTGGATGAGAGATGTACACATATGAAAATCGTAATTTCAAGCTGCGGAAGTGTGGAAATATTCAAATTGAATTTCAGAATATCAGATGTTCACCATCATCCATGTATTGTGAAATCTATAATCACGAATCATTTGAGAGGACATTGTAAGCCCTTTCCCTTCCATGTTAAAAAAACAAATTTTATGTACCTTTATCTCAGAAACTACTTCACCTAGGATACTTATTTTTTTATACATGCACCTCGATAGTATTTGTACACACTGATAGGATTTTATAAACATATTGCAACAATGCTGACAACAATGTTATTTTCAACAATGCTCCAAAATTTGCTACATTTTTCAACTTGTTTTAATTTTTTTCAATACCATATATTTGTTGCAGAGTTGAAAACATCCTGTCCACATATGTAGTATATATGTACAAACATACAGAAAAAATTTCAAGGGTCTAGCTCCAACAGTTTTTGAGAAAAAGGTACATCAGTGAGAAAATATTGAATTCCAAGATAAATGCACTTGAAAATGATGTTTCTTGGATTTATTCCAAAACAGTCAAAACAACAACAGAATCTGGCATGCTATGATATTGAGATGTTTTCATGCACTAATAAATATTCAATTGTAATCAAAGTATTTGGGTTTTCAAAACGAATCTTTCTATGATCAGTTGAGAATGGACCAAATTATTTTAAAATATAAAAAAAAAAGTGGCCAAAAAAATTTTTGGCTCACAATGTCCCCTTGAACATCATCGCTATCATCTCATACTGGCGTGAAGTAATCATCAAAACAAGACATTCCGAATGATCGGAAGAAAGGATCTCACCTTAGCAGTCCTTTTCCGCCTGCCATCATCAGTCCTGTGGGTCCGTTAAAATTATCAACCCATCCTGCCATTGGTTCGCTCACAGACGACGTAACTGTGTAGACATTGTTGAAATCATTATCATTGAAATTACAACTTCCAAAAAGTTATTGGAGGACCGAAGCGAAGACTCAATTTCGCTAGTGACCGTTTTTTTCTTGTTCGCGCTCCACAGGTCAAACGAAAATTCTAAATCAGTTAAAACTTGGCAAACACAAGTGTCATTATCCAATTCTATACTATATAGTTTTGAAGCGCAATCAGTTGAACCACTTCTGAGAAAACTCATTTTGAAGTTTTCAAAAATCTCATTAGAATAACCCGGAGGAAAATATTCGTGAAATAATTTTCATCAGAGATATTTCAAATTCACAGAGAATTTCAATATGATGTTTATACACATTATTCCGAACTTTCATTCGAATCAAATCAGCCGTTCTGATGTAGAAAAATATGTAATGTAATTTTTTCAAATCTCTCAAAGCTATTAAGATACCAATTAAATCCAAGCCACAGGTGTCACCTCTCAAATGTGAACGATTAGAACAAAGCCTCATTCATTATCATAGAAATTAATAATGGAGAATAAGATGGCAGTGATGTAATGGTTCGGATCTCAATGTGTATATATATAAATAATAACCAATCCAAAGATAAGTTGATATGTTCCAGCTCATCCATCAACGCGGCAACACATAACGCGTTTGCCTAGCTGGTAAGATAATCCGAGTTGATGATGACGCGTGATGATGACGCGTGATGATGACGCGTGATGATGACGCGTGATGATGACGCGTGATGATGACGCGTGATGATGACGCGTGATGATGACGCGTGATGATGACGCGTGATGATGACGCGTGATGATGACGCGTGATGATGACGCGTGATGATGACGCGTGATGATGACGCGTGATGATGACGCGTGATGATGACGCGTGATGATGACGCGTGATGATGACGCGTGATGATGGTTAGGCGGAAAGCGCCACATGAACGATTCCAACACATCGGAGAAAATGGACGATTACGATGGTGAGCGAGCTTTACAAATCAATCCACCACTCTCAACATTTTATCACAACCGTACCTAACTCAGCTCTTATTGAACGAGCTTCAGCTAGGAGTCAATCTGGCATACTGAAAAAAATTGGTGTTCGTTCTTATGTTTTTTTTCTGTTCTTATTTTTTTTTTCGGTTCTCCACAGGTCAAACGGCTAGAGCTATCAACTTCAAACTTTTTATCTGTCATGGTTCCTCATCTAACTTAGATATGTATAGTTTTGTGGCATTATCGGGTGTTAACTTTTTTCTTATCAATTTTCGAAATTTCGAAAATACCCGTTAGAATAACACGGCAGGGAGAAAAATTATTTTCGGAGAGAATAAAATTTTGTGTGGAGTTGAATTACATTCTGATACACATTTTTGGTAATTCTCAGCTTGATTGGGTCAGCCATTTTGAAAAAAAAAACATAGAATGTGCCTAATTTGTACCACTTGAAGCAGTTTTTACCCATTTATAACTTGAATTGCACCCAATTGGTGAATGTAGGCCAAAGTTTGGGAGAAAAATCGAGTCACTATTATAATCCGTTCGTCTAACAACGCATATATGGCGTTTTCCTAGTATCACATCACACAACAACAACCACAACCTTGAGTGATGGCCGTCACTCAGTGGAGTCGCTGAATAGCGTATACCGGAATACTCATCACTCCAACAGGTGGGCACGTTCCTATTCAATTCTGTTGATGTATTGAACAATACTAGGAAAACGCTATATATGCGTTGTTAGACGAGCGGAAATTGATAGTATGTCGACTTCATTGCCAAACTTTTGCCTAAATTCGCCAATTGGGTAACATTTTAGTTATAAATGGGTAAAAACGGCTTCGAGTGGTACCAATTCAGCACATTTCATGTTTTTTCTTCGAAATGGCTAACTCGATCAAGCTGAGAAATTCCAGAAATGTGTATCAAGATGTTATTCAACTTCACACTGGATTTCAATCTCTTTGAAAATAAAAATTAAAAAAAAAAAATTCCGCCGTGTTATTCTGATGAGTATTTTTTTTGAAATTTCTAAAATTCATAAAAATAAAAGTGATGACCCGATAATACCACAAAACTATACAGATCTAAGTTAGATGAGGAACCATAATGAGAAAAAGTTTTGAGTTCATAGCTGTAGCCGTTTGACCTGTGGAGAACCGACAAAAAAACATGAAAAAATAAAACATGAAAACGAACACCAATTTTTTTCAGTATGTCAAATTGAATCCTCGCTAAAGCTCGTCTCATCATGTGAAAACGAGAGACACATTCCTGAAGGAATTTGAAGGGAGATGATTCTGCGTGGCGATTTTCCGTGAAACGAAACGGGTTGTAATATGATCGTGCTCGAAGAGGAAGACAAGAGAACCTACCAATAGAAGGCCTGACAATAACCACGGGTAGTTGATCCTGATGATCCTTGATGACATGTTCCCCCAGGCTCTTGGCGTATGTATAGGTGTTTGGTAGAGTCCCCATTATCCTGTGGGAAGAAAAAGAGATGCATGTTCAATAATGAAATTCACTAGGAAAACGCCATATATACGTTTTTAGACGAGCGGATAGCGATAATATGTCGACTTTTTTCCAAATTTCTCCTACATTCGCCAATTGGGTGACATTCAAGTTGGAAATGGGTAAAAACTGCTTCGAGTGTTCCCAATTTAGCACAGTATATGGTTTTTCTTCAAAATGGCTGACCCGATCAAGCTGAAAGTGCTCAGGGATGTGTATCAGAATGTAACTCAACTTCTCACAAAATTTCATTTTTTTGAAAATATTTTTTTTCCGTCGTGTTATTCCAATGAGTATTTTTGAAATTTCTGAAATTCATTAGAAAAAATCACCACCCGATAATGCCCCAAATCATACAGATCTAAGTTAGATAGGGAACCATACGAAAAAAGTTTGAAGCTGATAGCTGTAGCCGTTTGACCTGTGGAGAACCGACAAAAAAAAAAAAAAAAAAACACATAGAAACGAACACCAATTTTTTTCAGTATGTCAAATTGAATCCCCGCTGAAGATCGTCTAATTACTGAGATACGTCACCCAACGTTCATGAGGGGTACATATGTGTTTCCTGGCAGTAGCTTCACACTGCTTCGTGAACCGGGTATTTTTTGCCAATTTGATATATATTAGTGATAATATTGAATGCCTTGCTCATATTCTATTTGTAAATGTTCAATATGGCCACCGAAATGAGAACAAGCATATGTCACTGATCGTCTAGAGGAGTAACGTATATTGGTGGGTTGAATATATATATATATATGATATAATTAATTCATGGTTAATTAAATCGATCACTAACCAAGACGCGTGGCCGAGTGGTAACACACTAAACCGTCATTCGGGAGACCGGGGTTCGAATCCCGCCATGGTCGACCATCCTGACAGGGGTTTTTTGTGGTTTCCCTCTGTCATTCAGGTTGATACTGGGATGGTTCCTTAACAACAGGCCACGAACGACTCCTTCCCACCATCCAAAAACACCTTATAAACTAACTTTCCATCTCATCATCCGATCATCTCATTCATCATTCACCGACGCCAATAGATCGTAGCCATCAGTAGAGTGTGTCGTTAAAACTCAATATAAAAAAAAATCGATTACTTCTCGATGTGATATTTGACATCATGAATGGATTTGATTGATATCTCGGAGATGAATCTGATGAAAATCTTCAATATCAGTATTCTATATTTTTTATCAGACGAGTTTTAGCGAGGATTCAATTTGACATACTGAAAAAAATTGGTGTTCGTTTTAAAATTTTTCATGTTTTTTTGTCGGTTCTCCACAGGTCAAACGGCTACAGCTATCAACTCAAAACTTTTTTCATCATGCTTCCTCATCTAACTTAGATCTGTATAGTTTTGTGGCATTATCGGAGAGTAACTTTCATTTTTATGAATTTTAGAAATTTCAAAAATACCCGTTAGAATAACACAGCGGAAAAAAAAAATTATTTTCCAAAAAGAAATGAAATTTTGCGTGAAGTTGAGTTACATTCTGATACAAATTTATGAGAACTTTCAGCTAGATCGGGTGAGCCATTCTGAAGAAAAAACAAAATGTGCTAAATTGGCACCACTCGAAGCAGTTTTTACCCATTTATAACTTGAATGTCACCCAATTGGCGAATGTAGGCAAAAGTTTGGCAATGAAGTCGACATACTATCACTATCCGCTCGCCTAACAACGCATATATGGCGTTTTTCATAGCTAGAAGAATGATGAATGATTCACTCACTTGGGTGTCAGACATCGCAACAAGTGGTCGTCCTCGTTCTGCTCCACGATCCTGATCATCCTTCGCCAGTCTCCAGGGGCAGGATAGACTTCTTCGTATACAACAGGTCGATCACAGTTGCTGTATGTAGTGGACAAGTGGATGAGTGCCTGTTAACAGTCATTTGTTTTCAATATTCCTAATTGAAGGGATTAGAAGCAAAGTTGACCAAAACAATTTTTTTCTCAAAATGATCTATCCGAACCACTTCATCCATATTGTGTTATTTTCCTTTTTTTTTCAACACCAGTTTCAGAGGTTTGAACATATGGACCAAGCTTCCTGGCCCTCATTATATTTTGGAGCAAAGCGGATCAACTCACATTGGAAGTGTTTTGTTTTGACTTTTGGGTGGGTCCACTTTGCTTCTGATCCCTTCAATTGTTCTTGGACTTTTCTATCACTAAGCAAACGCAGCATATGCGTTTTTTTGGGGGGTTTTAACGACGCACTGTAATGATGGCTGAGATCTTTTGGCGTCGGACATATGCGTCGTAAGATGGGTGATACATCTCTATGGATGATGATCGAGATCTCTACACACCTTGGCTTCTTTGGAAAATACTACATTTGATTGATATCGGATCTGGAAGCAGTGAATCTCAGCAATGGTACTGCTATTAGTCCCATCAATGTATTTGTTAAATTGGGAATAATGAACGATTCATTGGACAAGCTTCAGCGAGGATTCAATTTGACATACTGAAAAAAATTGGTGTTCGTTTTTATGTTTTTTTTCTGTTTTTTTTTCGGTTCTCCACAGGTCAAACGGCTACAGCTATTAATTTCAAACTTCTTCTCACCATGGTTCCTCATCAAACTCAGATCCGTATAGTTTTGTGGCATTATCGGGTGATAACTTTTATTTTCATGAATTTTAGAAATTTCAAAAATACCCTTTGGAATAACACGGCGGAAAGAGAAAGAAAATATTCTCATTAAAAAAAAAGAATTTTGTGAGAAGTTGAATTACATTCTGATACAAATGTTTGGAAATTCTCAGCTTGATCAGGTTAGCCATTTTGAAAAAAAATTATAAAATGTGCTAAACTGGCACCACTCGAAGCAGTTTTCACCCATTTATAAGTTGAATGTCACCCAATTGGCGAATGTGGGCAAAAGTTTGGCAGAAAAATCAACATACCATTACTATCCGCTCGTCTTACAACGCATATATGGTGATTCCATACTTTAATCCAAAACTGCTGTCTTAAAATTCATACAAAATTGTCGTGATGTGTATCATGTATTTATTTATTCATTCAATGATTCCTTCAACCCTCTTCCGAGGAAATCTGAATGGTTAGCAGTTTACAATTATCAGCTTAGTTACTTATGAATGTGGCTTATAACATTACATGATATCAAGTGAATCCATTGATAAATACCAATGATGATAATCATGGTAATATTTAGAATGATAGTGATAATGATATTCGGAATAATATTTTAAATAATCCCAATGAATGAAAATGGGTTCTGTCAATTTTGAACTCCAATTTTTAGGTGATATCAGCTTTCAGTAGCTGATGTTCGTTCAATTGTGAAGTTCAATTCGGAAATACATTCCATTTTAGAATTGGTACCAATTGGGACCATCGGAAATTCTGATTTTGTCAATCAATTTCAATCCTTGAGATGATTACAGTTCTGCAATAATTCTGGTTTAATTCTAGTTTCTAGTAATTGATGTGTCCATGTTCAGAAAATCTTTCATTCCGAAGAGATTTCATTTCCTTATATTTTTCCGCCCAAACAAATCTTATGCAGTTTTTTGAAAAGTTCAAGATGATATTTCTCAGAAATATCTAACCAGTATGCCCCTGAAACTACACAGCTCCAAGTTGGAGGAGTTTTAGTGTACAGAAAAGTTTCATGTCCATCAGACGAGCCGTGTGGCATGTGCAAAGGGTACATGAAAAATGAACACACATACAAAGCTCCATAAGAGTGGAATGTGAGTCTTCGCTGTCGCTCATATAATTAGTTTGGAGATCCCGATAACATCTCAACACAAATGGAGCAATCAGATAATGTCATGTGAACTATAAACTGACTGATGTCGAGCTCTGAAATCTCAAATGTTCCAAATTATGAAATCGAGGACTTTGAGGTACCTCGACCACGTGATGCCATCTTCCGGACTGGGAATATTTGCCGTATCTGTTAGGGTACTAATAAGGGCACCAGGGCATCAAGAATGGAAAGGGTGATCAATTTCATTCGATAATTATATTGACATTATCTGAAAATGTTGGAATACACTCGATCATATCTAACCAATTGAATCTCCTGATAATATAGGTATAAGGTGGCCATTACCTGATTGTTTCTCCAATTATCTCAAAAATTGATATTTTTATGGTTGGAATTTTCGAAGTATTCCGTAAACACACAAATTTTGATACAATGGCCTAACAGAGGTTCATTTTGGGACCCATTCTCCACTTGATTCAAGTCTATAAATAATCCAGATGTATGAAAAATGTGAAATTTTGATGTACGCTGATGATACTGTCATAATATCTCGTCAAAATTAGCCTTTAGTAGCAGAAGAATATTTGCGATCAATTTTTTTTTAACCTCATGGGTATCACAAGTGTCTCAATGACTCTCATCGTGGAGAGGTGGAAGGATTTGACACAAATATTGTGTTGGACTCATCACAATTTGGAAAGTGAAAATTATCAAGATTCAAGAAAAAAGCATACTTATAGTTTCTTGCGATGCGGAAGGAACAATCTGGTTCGGTTAGTATCGGAGTGATGATGCGGTAGTGGCTATGACCTAAAGGTTTTATGACGCTTGGGTGATTATACATGGAGTTATTCAGTTATGTGTGTGTGTGTGTCTGTGTCTCTCCTAACGCTGTCCCATGCAAACTGGGAAAATTCCGGAACTCAGTTCCTCTCAGTTATGTGTGTAGAACGGGGTTATTTACACAGGACTGAGTAATTACTAGCTCAAGTAATTCTCGAGACTTTAGGAAAACCCATTTTCTATGTGGAACTGGGGTTTCCCGACAGGACGAAAATCCTTTCAGAATATCCCAGAACTGGGCAATCCTCAATTTTTATGCATCACGAATACATTTTATGATTCTTTCGAGTAATTTATGAATCATTCGAAATCATTTTCGAAGTAATAGTACGTAATTGTGTTTATTGACTCTTTGATGTGAGATATCAGTATTTTCTTTCCTCTATACAATGTCATCTCACACTTGAGGTTTTTACATGTTCTACATGACAAACATACTTGAGTAACAATTCACCAGGAGTAACAAGATTGCAAGCGGGCAAAAACATGACTTCCTATTCATATTCGATCATGACGGGTCCCTCGACTAGTATAGAAGATTCATTCAGATTCAAGATTCAGGATTCTTCAAAGTTACTCTTGATTTATAACTCCAGAATGTTCAACCTTGAATTCCATCATATGCTCAATGCGAGGTCAACGAACTCCAGTGTGCCTCTGACCTTGAGTTTCGTCATGCCCAATGCGAGGTTGACGACCTCCAGTGTGCCTCTGACGTTGATGAGTATCGCGTCTCTGATTGGATCGTCAAACTTCACGCTCGCTGCTGAGTGGAAGATTATGCTGACGTCATTCTGAAGCGTTTCTCTGTCCTCCTCACTCAGACCAAGACCAAGCTCTTTGACATCGCCCAACACTGGGATTATCTTCTCCAAAGATGATGGATTCTCTTTCCTGAAGAAGAAAAAAAATCAAAAATCACACCAACTATGAACTAAGGTATTCCATACTATTTCCTTGGAAAACTGTTATCATTGCCTGGATAAACGTATCTAAGGACAGTTCATTTCGAAAAGCCATCATCATATACATCGGGAGGTGAGAACGCACTTTGATCGTCACTTTGTCGGAATGCTTTTTTGTCACGCGCAATAACAAATACGACAACAAAAAATGCATGAGTTCCAACCATTGAATTATGAACTCTCAAAGATCTTGCCAGAGCAGTGTTGAATTCAGAGATTTTGTTGCGGGGTGGCTTTAGTGTTTCCCGGGGGCGCAAGGGAAAACCGAAATACAAGTTTCTGAAAGAATACACTATGTATCTAGTGCTTGATGTTTTTATCCCGGGGGGGTAAATGACATGAATGACATCCTGCGGGGAGGCAAAGCCCTCCCGCAGGTATGCCTGAATTCAACACTGTGCCAGAGTGACAACAGTATGGTCATACACATCAGACAGTACAAGATACAGAGTTAACAGCAATACACATAAACATGAACTATTTCACAGCAGAGCGAAATGAGAAAATGAAAAATATATCCCACATTTTTCGAAAATGCTTATATGACTCAAAATTCATAATATCGTGGGTATGAGAATTGGAATGACCTATCAAATCATGATATTCGATATATTTGGTATTTACCTCGCTGCATATCGTTGCACACTGACAACGTGTAACATATTGTGAATATTCATAAGCGATGGAGAGTCACACAATATGAGGAACTTCTTTGGATCCTCATAGCGACTGAGACTTGGAATAATGTTCTAAGTCTGGTTAGCTACAAAGGACCAGGGGTCAAATTCAGGAAGACTTTACTCTCTCAAATTGCCGTATTATCGTAAATATAAGACAGAGCTAATTCCAGTACGTTTTTGATGTCGTTTGACCATTTACGATGTATAAATTCAGGCGAATGACTGTAGCTGTCGTATTGAATTTACGCTAGCTCAAATTTACGAGAGTAAAAAAGGTACCTGAATTCACCCCTAAGACTGTGATCGATCTATATGTACTAGTAGAGATCAGGACCATACCAACTTGATCATTCCCCGTCAGTGAATTTTTTTTTTCATCTCGTACTGTCATGGTATTCAGCTTTCCTAGAGAAAATTATCCAATCGAAGTCCTCATTTTCTTGAAGCTATCAAGGCTTGAGACGTTATTTTCAGTGGCAGTCGCGGTAAGGGTTCTGAATGGTGTTAAGAGGCGCAGGCGCGCTACACGGGCTCGTTGTTCGCTCGCTTCAGCCTCAAGCTCAACATGTATCGTGTGCTAGGCGCAACCCATAGACTAGCCCGCCGAACTCATATTCACGTAAACGCCGTTAATTCCCTTACTCACAATTTTGATATATTTCACATTTCATTTTTTTCTGTATTCAAAAATATGTATTTAGGTTTTCGAAAACTAGAAATTTCTTCATTTTTCATTTGAAGAATTCGAAAAATCACACATTTTTGGTCAAAATTCTGTGGATGCGATAACCCCCGTTTTTCAATTATCAACAGAATTCAAAAACGATCATATTGATATCTCAAAATCACGGCTGTGAGAGTTTGCGGCGTGAAATACGAGCGCCTGCAGCCTCTTAAGCAGATCCACTATGATATGGAAAGGGAAGCAGCCATGACAATTCATATCTGATGTTGATTCCCATTGACAGTCCAATTGGAATTCGAGGTGAAGACTTTCTGGGAATGATTTGTGTCACAGCCAGTTACAAGAACATGTTTTTCGTTTACAGAGTCAATTAATGATGAAGTTGAGAAATCAACTCACTTCAACCTATCGAATAGCGGCGTGTCTGTGATGACCTTGACCCGACTGCTCGGTGTTTTGCCCTTCTTGGGGCGTAGCAACAGGTAGATGGTGTCCAGATCGGGGCAAGAACGCAGCAGCTTCTCGACAAGCACCTTGCCCATGAAGCCCGAGCCGCCAGTGATGAAGATCTTACGGCCTCGGTAGAACTCGGGGATTGTCGGGATATCGTCCGAGTCAAACATTTTTTGATCCAATGCCATGATCAATTTCTAGAGGACAACATAGTATTGTTCTGATGAAGTATGGTAGAACGTGTGTCGTGGAATGTCCTCATTGGATTATCATCGGGTGAGTCACTTTTCCTGGGTTGCTTTCAATCTATGAAAAATCTCATTCAATAATCATAAAATACCTACAAATAGTCTTTAATTCTCTGATATTATTTCACCGGGTTCGAAAAATTTCGGTGAAGTATATTCCAGAAAAATCAATCATCATATCTGAAAAAGGACTATTATTCAATTTAATGCCCAGCTGATTATGATCAACAGGATGTGAAGGCTGAAAGATATGAAGGTGGCTTGAAAGTTCGGGATCAAGATGTGTGTATAGGCATATAATCAACTCTCATGTAGGCCCACGTTTTTCGATGAACAAATCTCACTCATCTTGTTTCAGAAATAACGATACAATCAAATTTGGTAACGATTTGATTACCTTACTGATCTAGCTGGTTCTAGGCAATTGATTTTTCAATGAGAAATTTATCTACTGGTTCTAACCACGTCGACTATCAAATGATTCACACAAAGTTGTTTCAGGAGATGAAAAAAATTAATATTCATATATAAATATGAAGATAAATATATATATATATATATATATATATATATATATATATATATATATATATATATATATATATACATATATATATATATATATATATATATATATATATATATATATATATATATATATATATAAATATATATATTTATATATATATATATATATATATATATATATATAAATATATAGATATATAAATAAATAAATATATATATATAAATATATATATATATATATATATATATATATATATATATATATATGTATACCTAAATACATATATAATATATATATATATATATATATATATATATTTATATATATATATATATATATATATATATATATATATATATATATATATATATATATATATTTATATATATATATATGGTAATATAATTTCTACGGTTGTGCCACGTCTTGTAGATGATGGAGATCGACGTTTCGAAGGAATTTCATCCTTCATCTTCAGGTGTCTTGTCGGGACGAACATCAGCAATTCGATTGCTGATGTTCGTCCCGACAAGACACCTGAAGATGAAGGATGAAATTCCTTCGAAACGTCGATCTCCGTCATCTACAAGACGTGGCACAACCGTAGAAATTAAATTACCATGTACCATCGGCCACGAGAATCTCCGTCAACACATATATATATATATATATATATATATATATATATATATATATATATATATATATATATATATATATATATATATATATATGATTATATATATATATATATAATTCATTTTTATTTTGGTGAACGTCAATAATGAGAATATGATTATTCATTATTCATGTATTTTGATTATTGGGATAAGGCAATCAGATATCCAGTGGTCTTATTTGAGTGGTTAATAATAATTATAATCATATATATATATATATATATATATATATATATATATATATATATATGATTATAATTATCATTAACCACTCAAATAAGACCACTGGATATCTGATTGCCTTATCCCAATAATCAAAATACATGAATAATGAATAATCATATTCTCATTATTGACGTTCACCAAAATAAAAATGAATTCCTCATGTTGTTATATTTACACTTCTGAATGAAAACTATCAGGAGCGAGCAGGCGATTCTGGGCGAAGTCGAACAGGAGGATAGTTGAAAAAGCGCCAGATTCAGTGAAAATATATATATATATATATATATATATATATATATATATATATATATATATCATTGAATCTTCCCAATGACTGAGCTACAAGCGAAGCTCTTAACCGCAAGTGGGCCAGTATGTTTCGCAATGCACCCTCAGTATAATGATAAAAATAAAAAATAAAAAGTATATTTCGAAAAGGAGAAACAATAAATTTGGGTCTCACACAATTAGCAGTCACGTGCACCCTCTTGATGGAATTATCAATAAAAGTCACAAATTTGTTTTTCAAAAAGTGTAATCTAATATTTTAATCCAATACTTTGTCTGAAAACAGTTCTCCACAATGCACCACACAACACAACAAGACCTAATGACGGATGATTTTCAACATTTGATTAACGCATCAACAATGAACACCTGACAATGAGTCATAGCAACGATAATATGAATACAATTTGAATAAATGTGTAATATTCAAAATACGTATGCGTTTCTTGACAAGAAAAGGAAGTGCATCAACGCATGGTAATGCACATGACATTGACATTTGAACTTGAAGTGGAATTGGAATCCGTATTTTTGTAACCGTCGGTTCACACGGTGCATTGAATTGTCTATAATGAAGACTTGAACATTTCAATGCCAGTGTCGATTAGTTTTAATTGGAGAGGATATAATAGAACATATAGATGTATTAGCTTTGAGAGGATCAATTGCCATTTTAAGAAATCATTTATACGGTCAACATCTTATTCAATTTTCTATTCCTTACTTGGTGTTATTTATATTCGCGTTCGTTCTTTTGTTTCACCAAATTACCTTTATCACCATTCCATTTTTTTTTTCTCAAATACATTTTTTTATATCACTCTTGATACTCAATTTTTGTATTACGGAAGAGTTTTTTAAAATAATGTCTCTATTCTATTTTTTTCATATTTAATTCTCTTAATTTCAAAAAATAATGCACTGTTTTCATAAATTTTGTTATACCGTGTCCATGTGGCAACCGTTTTGGCAGCAGTGTTTTTTTTAATTAAACTTATCTCTAACAGAATTTAATTCTCTTATTTTCAAAAAATAATGCATTGTTTTATAAATTTTGTTATACTGTGTCCGTGTGGCAACCGTTTTGGCGGCAGTGTTTTAGTAAACTTATCTCTAACAGATGACGTTGCAACAATGCAGTGGTGAAAAGCTGGATAATTGCATTCAAAACATTCATCAGTTGATTTTATCTGTTATCACATTCATTGATGATGATGATTTGTTATGTTATGCAGACAGAATTATATATATATATATATATATATATATATATATATATATATATATATATATATATATATATATATATATATATATATATATATTCTTATATATATATATATATATATATATATATATATATATATATATTATATGATATATATATATATATATATATATATATATATATATATATATATATATATATATATATATATACATATATATATATATGTAAATATATATATATATATATATATATATATATATATATATATATATATATATTCATATATATATATATATATAAATATATATATATATATATATATATATATATATATATATATATATATTCATATATATATATATATATATATATATATATATATATATATATATATATATATATATATATATATATAATTATATATATGTATATGGGATATATATATATATATATATATATATATATATATATATATATATATATGAATATATGAATAAATAAATATATATATATATATATATATATATATATATATATATATATATATATATATATATATATATATTCATGGGATCATATCCGATTCGTACATATTTCTGAACGTTTTTTGAAAATTTGAATCAAATCATATCGATTGGTGACATTCAATGTCATATTTCTACACATATCAGTATCAATGAATTATTCGGAATTCACTATTTCTTGACAAAGAATATATAATGTCATGCTATGAATGATCATTATTTGAATGGATCAAGCAAGAGAATAGGATAGGGTTATATCTGAACTGGAAAAGTAAGAGGAATATGTAATTGAAAGTGATTGAATGTACTTTATTCAGAAACGTATCAATTGACGATGACCATTGAAGATTGAATTGAGAGAAACAGATTCACTGAGAAAATATATCGTATGAAATTCTGCTATCTAATAATTGAACAGTGGCATATTGTTCAAGTAATCGAAACAATGAATGTATCATTGTTTGAATGTGGATAGGCTTATAATAGATATGCAAATTCACTTTTCTCACCATTTTTTCTTCCAATCACAGTTTGTTTTCCCACAATCAATCCTATTTTCCGAGTATATAATTGAAGGGATTAGAAGCAAAGTGGACCAACCCAATTTTTTCCTCAAAATGATCTATTCGAACCATTTCATTCGTATTGTGTTGTTATTTTTATTATTTTTTTCTTTTTTTTTCGACACTAGTTTCAGAGGTTTAAACATGTGGACCAAGCTTTCTGACCCCCATTATATTTTGGGGCAAAACGGATCAACCCACATTGGAAGTGTTTTGTTTTGACTTTTGGGTTGGTCCACTTTACTTCTGATCCCTTCAATTATTGTTTCGTCGTGATGGATATATCTCTTAATTGTAGGTGATGTGAAACTCAAATAATGTATGAGGCGGAATGAAATAATATAACCACTAGATGTTATCATCCATCTTATTCATGACTCTAGGATTCTGAAAATACGAAATTTATTCAAAAACAAAATATGCACTTCGCAAATTTGATGAAATGATTCGAAAATTACATGATCCAACTGGACTACTGGTTAAGCCACGCCTATTTCGAGTCGTCACTTCAGCAACGTCACACCAAAACTCTCACTTTCATCTGACAACAAACTTGTCCTCAAAACGCAGGAGACAAGAGTATTCCGTTACTGTTCAATCATGATTGACATTCTCATCTACTCAGCAGTTGAACTGGATGGAGAAATATGAACACTTGTTGCATATTGGTACAGATCAGCACAAACTATTCACATCAATTATATAAACAATAACACACGCCGGACAATATAATACACATATAATATAATAGAACAGCCCGGACAATATATCGCATGACAAACTGCATGATTTCAACACAAGAAACAAATCCGCATTCGTCTTGGAGGCTAACAAGCTGGAGCTCTTCAAGAAAAGTCCAGCTTATGCTGGGTGTAGATTTTCTAATTGTTCACCTATTGTGCTAAAAGATGCCAGCAAACTCGATTCTAAAATAGTATTTAAAAAAAAACTACGCACTTATCTGATTGAAAAATGCTTTTATAGGTTAGATGACTTTTGTTAAAGTGTGTTCATATTGAGATTTTCATATTGAATATTTTGAATTTTTGTTATATAACTTTTTTTCATGACTTTCCATTATATCATGTTACGATCCGAAAAGAAAAAAAAACATTATTATTATTATCATCAAAATAAAGTATATCATGGTGTTCTTCATCTGATTTTTAGTGCTTATTCGGACTTCTACTTTGCACAGACGCATGTATATTGAATAGATTATTCAGTGCATACTTCCTTCATACTTATATATAATATGATAAATATGTCCATTCAAATGTTCTCTGTCCATAAGACGTGATATGTTCGAAGTGAAGATGTTTAGCAGCTGGATGTAATCAGTTAAAAAACCGTAATGTTGGTGTTTTTCGAAGAACTGACACTCTTGGGTCGAACAAGCAGGCCCGGATTCATGCACATGCTGACAGAGTTGAAGTCTTAGGATTAATATTGTTCAGCGTTCGATATTTGAATGATTTTCTATTACCAATCGCATCGGCTCAATGAGACGCGACCATACCCGCGGTGAAATTTGAAAATTCCAGTTGCTCATGATATTTTAACCACTGAAGTTGATATGTTGAGACATGTGTGATCCAAAGATCTTGAAGTGTTCGGTTGAGAGATTCACAAGATGATGATGTCCAAGGAGCTTGAGGTGAATCAGGTGTGAAGTTATGAACTGCCGTGAATGTATTGAGGTAGAAGCAACAGGGTGTTGAGAGTCGTGCGGACCATTGCGCATGAGCCGACCATCCATAAAGCAGCAAGTAATAACAATGACTTGCAGACACGGTCCAGCCAGTACATTCTGAGGATGGAGAATCACACGTTAATCAATAATATTCCATTTTCAGGTGTAGGTAACGGAAAATGGTGTTTGTTTGGAGAACAAAAATATTCGATTTTGTGCTTCATTGATTAAAAATGATTGGACAATGACATTTTTTTGATAAAATCTTCCATTTAAATGGGAACTATGTGAAAGATTTCAGCTGGGTCTAGAAAAATGTCCCTGTTTTTTTTTAATTTCAGTTGAAAATAACGAGGAATTATACCGTTTTCATTGATATATTTGTGAAGCTGAAGAGTGATATATCAATTTGTACACAATTTCATTGTCAATCAGACTAATATTACTGTGACAAAAATGAATTGACCTGAATCATCAAAAACGAGTTGACTGACCTGGAAGTGTTTTATTAACTGATTTGATCAGTAATTTATGCTCTCATTTTCATATATTATTGAAAGATATGTGAGGGTGTGTTATTGTTATACTACCTACTGTGAAATAAGCTTTCAGTGAATTATTCGTTAGTTGATGTAACTTGATTGCTTAGAATCAATAGTAATCAAAGAAACCTCACACTTCATAAGTAGAATGTAACAAATCACTCAATGTTTTTCTTTTTCTCTTTTCACTTCAACCAACTTATTATTTTTAATGTTTGAGAAATACGTCCGAATTTGAATTGTACCTATAATTCACTTTTTTAACTCACAGTAAGCCCTTTTTGAAGGGCTTTGTGGATGTTTTTTTGCTGTAATTGTGTTTTTTTTTTCTGTATCAGTGTATGTGACCAATAAAAAAAAAAAAAAAAAAATTGCCGGATTCCATTTTCCATTTTGAAATCAGGTATTTAGTTATAATGAAAAAAAAATCGAATGGGAGCTCCCACTCTACATATAATTTCCAGAATCTCACTTTTCTAATACATGAATAATTCATGATACTAAACCAATGATCTTAAGTCGATATGACGTCACGTGATCAAACTCAAACCTTGACCAATATGTATAAAGCTCACATGATGTTTTCACTCAGCTGTCAATCTTGTTTGTACTCGTGAGTACTGTTCTTGAATCTAACAGTCACTGCTCCACCTATACTGTACGATATCTATATACCATGCTTTCTGCTAACCTTGAATATTGACATTTTGGGTGACGACTGTTACTACAGCTGAGCCATCGTGAACATATTTTTGTGAACAGAGTCAATTACATGGTTCAGTATTTGATTACACATAATCGGTAGGTTCAAGGATTCGGACGGTGGATTGGTACGCTCATTCGCGATTAAAATCTAACCAGGCGGCAGCACTGTCGAAGTAGGCGATTGGCCGTCCGGAGGCAGTTAGGCCTAGATGCCATGTTGTTGTATGCATACACACTTCATATTTGTAATTAATATTGTAATTTCAATATCAATAATTCTAGCAATTTTAATTTTGTATTTGATAGTACTGCAAGACTTTTATCTGCGGCGGAAAATTATGGTCACCGACAGCGCAGCCCTGGTGTTGAAGTTCATTGGTTTTAAATAATTAAAATGGGGTGGTAAGATCGCCCTTGTGGTGCCCCGTTCAAACGATCCTACTTTTCATCCTTAGCCTTAGTTGGGGAACAATGATTTTGTATCAAGTTTCGATGTTATTAAAAAAAAATAAAGTATTTGATAATGTAATTATACATTAATTAATTTGTATATGTTTTGAAAGTATCTGCCTCCGCCCAGTTCAATAAAACGTCACCAGATGTCAGTCACTTTGCTTTTTTACGAATGCATTTTCAATTGATGAGATGAGGAGTTAAGGAGTCAAGGAGGAAGTGAGATAGGGAGATGCATGCATGGTGCTTGAAAAATAGAGAAAATCACCCTTTAATATATGTCTTACTATGAGAACGAATCAGTGGCATCAAATGGAGAATATATCAACACGGGCAACTGTGCTATTAACACTCGTGAGTTTGTGGCAAAGTACATTTTCATGCACTTTGATCAATGCAACCCTTTATATATCCTGATCACAATCTATGACTATCAATATCGTAGCGGGATAAGCAAGATGGCGCTTTCCTCTCGCACCATGCGTATATCAAAGGGATGCCGCCTCACAAATGTTATGATAATTTGCTGGTATTATTGTATGTTGATCTATACAAGTAACAGATGTAATGCAATCTGTGAATCCAGCTCTTTCCAACTGCATTAAGCAATATTGAAATAAATTCCATTTGAATTGGCCAATCTGAATTTAAAAAACGTTTGTGAGAGCATTAATTAGACCCCCAGTCAAGATCTCTACTGCTATATATACCATTTGATAACTGGATAATTACTCATCATCTACGAGAAAGATCAGAAACAATGCAAGTATACAACTATGTGCTATACATTGAAATACGAGCCTAATACGTACGATTTGGTTTGAAATTGCGAATGAAATGGACACGAAAGCACGCTGATTCCACCATGGTGAAAACGGTATAATGTTAGAAGGATAGGTCATGTTGCTTATCCCGTTACGTTATTGATAGTCATAGTCACAACATAGACTACGTTTACCACAAGGTCGAGAAATGGTTCAGGTGAACCGCTCAGGGCTGAAACGGTTTACAGATGATGATATACCTGTCGGTTTGGGTGTAAAACACTTCAGTTCCAACCCAGTTTGGAAAGTAAATTGGATAACTCGATACGATTGATATACACATCAAACCGATTCAAGGCAAGCTTTTCTATATTATTGTAATAATATAGAAGGCCTTGCTCGAGGTTCCTTTGAACGACTCACAATTAAGGCACTGACAAAGTTCGAAATGGCTGGCGTTGAAACGTTTTGCTAAACTGTTTCTGGGCCTAGATCCATAACAGGTCATAACTTTGATCCGGCTCAAAGTTACGACCATTTTCACACATACTACCTTATTTGATCTATTATTTCTGATTTTCGAATCCTGATTTTTGATCAAATCCATTATCATCAATGTATAATTTCAAAAATTGAAGAATCAAAAATGATAGATCAAATATGGTATCATATCTAGAAATTGTCGTAACTTTGATCCGGATCAAAGTTATGACTTTTTGTGAATTTAGCCCCATAATTATTGTGTTAGACACTCATTTGTTGAACCGTTTCAGCCTGAACCGTTCCAGCCTTGTGGTATACGTGGCCATAGATTATCACATCAAACATGTGGTTCATAATCACCTGTTGTAGTTGACGAGTGCTTGTGGCAAAGCACTCAGTGGTTCATTCAGCAGATAGATGCGCGCGCCGATCACGCTGGCCTTCATGAAGGGATATTTATCGGTGAGGTAAGTGTTGTAACTGAACTGTTCGACATCTTCAGGTTTCATGAAATTGTTTTGAAGAGCGACGAAATTCTTGTTCGAGAAGTAATTGTTCTTGGTGGTGAAGATTGACAGCGTCATGTTGGCTATGAAAATTCTCCGATGAAGTTTGATCAGCCTGCGAAGATTATTAATCAAATATCGATTAACTATAGGCCTAGAACCCTAAACTATAGAAACAAAATATAGTTATTGTTATAGTTATGGTTATAACTCATAGTTATAGTTATAATTGAAGTAATAGTTATAGTTGAAGCTATAGTTATGGTTATAACTAATAATCATAGTTATAGTTATGGTTATAGTTATAGTTATGGTTATAGTTATAGTTATGGTTATAGTTATAGTTATAGTATAGTCAAGTTATAGTTATGGTTATAGTTGAAGTTATAGTTATGGTCATAGTTATAGTTATAGTATAGTCGAGTTATAGTGGTAGTTATAGTTATACTCAAAATATAACTATATTAACTATAGAATTAACAATATAATTTGAGCCAACATAAATCTTCCTCCTAGCTCTTGGCGGTGGAAGATATGAAAATGATTGTGTATAAGATTTTTCACGCCCTTTTCATTTCTGCTTGTTGTATGAGGGTACCTGAAGAGCGAATGCTGGAATGCTGGAATGCTGGAATGCTGGAATGGAGATACTAACCAGGGTGAAAGATGGCTTGGCGTGTAGGAATGCTATAGAACAGCTTCTGTTACGGTTAATTGGTTAGAGCACAAAGGAGCTGTGTTAGGGGTTTCGGGTTAGGTTATGATCGTTCCACATTCTCTTTCTGGGTGAACTCGCCAAGCCAAGTTCACTCTTGGTGTTGTCTTCTTTCCAGTACTCGCACTTCAGCGCCCCCGTTGGATGCTTGAAAGCGGGGGCGTTCAAACTTTGATGACAAAAATGTTTTGTGGAACAAAATATGGTTTTGGGAGTGAGAAAAGTGTTCAGGCATCGATTAATCTGAATTATTAGTAATTTTCATCAGAAACATCATTCAGAAAAAAATAATTGGAAATTGGTTGCCATTTTGAAAGAACTTAACAAGCCATGAATTTGACGAAAATTTGTTCTCTACTTTCTTGCCTCTCCTTCTTTCGGAGCTGGAATTTTAAGAGTGATTTTTCCAAGGAAATGGTACGATATTTCTATTTATGATCGTTGGATTGGATTATTTTGATTGGTTTCGCTTCAAGGGGCGCCCAAATTTCAGTGCATATTCTTATTTTCCGAAACAAAACGTGTGGAGAGTAGAGTCATATTATGGTTGTATACTATACAATTACATTATACAAGAAAAACGCCATATATGCGTTGTTAGACGAGTGGAGAGTAATAGTATGTCGACTTTTCTGCCAATTTTTTGCCTACATTCGCCAATTGGGTGACATTTAAGTTAGAAATGGGTAAAAGCTGCTTAGAGTGGTACGAATTTAGCACATTTCGTGTTGTTTCTTCGAAATGGCACACCCGATCAAGCTGAAAGTTCTCAAAAATGTGTATTAGAATGTAAATCGACTTCACGCGTAATTTAATCATTTTGGAAAATAAAAAAAGCAATAATTTCCGCTGTGTTATTCTAATGAGTATACTTGGAATTTCTGAAAATCATAAAAAAAGTTGACATCCGATAATGCCACAAAACCATACAGATCTGAGTCAGATGAGAAACCATAATGAAAAAAATTTTGACCTGTGGAAAACCGACAAAAAACATTAAAAAACATGAAAACGAACACCATTTGTTTTCAGTATGCCAAATTGAATCCTCGCTGAAGCCCGTCTGAAAAGCCATTGTGATTTTTTTTTTTGGCTCTCTGCATCAATCTTCTTCTCTTATTCATATATATATATACATATATATATATATATATATATATATATATATATATATATATATATATATATATATATATATATATGTTTATATATATATATATATATATATATATATATATATATATATATATATATATATATATATATATATATGAATATATATATATATATATATATATATATATATATATATATATATATATATACATATATATATATATATATATATATATATATATATATATATATATATATATATATATATATATATATATATACATATATATATATATATATATATATATATATATATATATATATATATATATATATATTTATTGTTATAAGTCCAATGGGCAACCTTTTGTAAGGCAGAGTCTTCATTTCTCACACTGATAAAGAATTTATATCGATACACAATAAACTTGATTTTTGAATGAACTTGATTCCCACACTTCTCCCATGATATTACTCACATCGGTTTCTTGCCCCTGAGTTTCAGCACAGCGTCGATCAGCAGGGCCGGTAGCATGTGATAGAAGATGACCTTGAGGTAGTGCGTGTACCGGTTGAAGGTGATGGTGGGGTTCGGGTACCAGAGGATGTTGGCAAGAGGGTAGGATTTGGCCAGTTCGAGGCTATCGGTTATGATCTCTTGGAGGGTGGTCGGTATAGTCATCGAAGAGCAGTTGTACACCGGCACAGACGCCGGGGTGCTGAAAATCGAAAATATTTTCATTTTTATTTTTTATTTTTCATTTTTTCATTCATACGTATTCATATTCCACTCATTCTCAGAATTATGACAAGAGAATACATTTTATCGACTCGACTTAATCTCAAATGTATCTCCGATTTTTCATATGTTGTGAATATATGACAAATGTATCTTTAGACTATCCATATACGTAACATTAAAAATCATTATTTCCTCATAAAATTCTGAGAATGTGACGTCATCTTTGGATGAAAATGGAATGAATAAATGATTTGAGAAATATATTCATGAAGGTTTTGTGATGGCACACAGAAATAGCTGATTATCTTGATTAAAAAATGAGGATTATGCTAAGAATGCATTAAATTGAATAAATACTCCTAACCACAAAGGCTGGATAGGCTTATCTGTGAGATGAGTATAATGGGAAATGGATATTATCATATGTGATGTTCAGTGTGATGTAAAAAAGGAATGCGTTCAGTGCCGAAAAGTAGTAATTGAAATTAAAATAATAAATTGCCGATATAGTAGATCGAGTAGAAAGGCTATAGGCCCTATACTGGAAGAGATAGTGGCCAACTTGATGACTGTTTTCTATTGACTACTGAAATATCTCTCGTATGGACGCCATGTTTGGTCCAGAATTCAGAACAGATGACTGAAGGCTAGATACTGGGGGAGAAAGTGGCCAACTTGGTGACTGTTTTCTATTGACTACTGAAATATCTCTTGCAAGGACGCCATGTTTAGTCCAGAATCCAGATCGAATGTTTGTGAGAGCGTGTGCCAGACTGCATTACATCGGTTAGGACACAACTTCAGTTGAAAATTCTGGCATCTTATTGACTAACTGATAACTTTACGACACTTTCAGACAAAAGATTGGACACAAAATGGCGTCCTGCGTGAGACGTCCCCAGTATTCACCCTCTCTATATCCGAAGAGCAAGCTTACCTCGCGAAAGATCTCTGCCAGGCGATGAAAATGATGGATTTGATGGCGACATCAACAGGTACGTAATCACCAAGGTTGTTAGGGTCGGCGTAGACACTCCTGTGACATTGACAAAAATACACGTCCACATTGATGATGTTTCCAGTTTTGAATATCTTCATATATATCTTGATACCAGATAGATTGTGATAAAGAAAGAAGAGGGAATTTTTTCCCAATGACAAGACAAGGATGAAAAAACGTCATGAGAACTTCGAATTATGATTGAAATATAATTGTTCATGGGAACTAATGATAACATAGGTTGAATTTAACCGAATGATATTGATACTTCTTCATCACCTCCTAATTAAGGTGAATACATAAGTGAACTCAAAGTGAGCTCAGAAGAAGATGGGAAGATTCGAAAGAATATTATTGAAAATTAGAGATAAGAGATACATCAAATCAAGAAGCGATGGAGCTTCAAGAGGGACACGAATCCTCACCTGGTGCTATCACCAATGGAGGATCCAATTGATCTCATTCATCGATTCAATATTGATGCTCGATATAAATTAATTCGTTACAATCAATCAATTTAATGAGTCACATGAAATGTTGTGATTGTAATTGGAATCGATGAGGAAATTTCATGTGAGAAAAACAAAATATGTACCCAATGGTTTGAAATTTGATGATTAATGTGTCCAAAATAAATTGAAACAGGACCCACATGAGCGGAAGCCTGTGTGTGGTAGAGGGGGGAAATTGATTGACTAGTATGACCAGTAGATCAATGTCGATAATACAAAAAAATACCCACACTGATACTTCTATCGTGAATAAGTTTTGAAAAATGATCTTGGTATGAAATGAGAAAGTATAGCATCATTCGATCATCATATCAATGTACTCACCTCAATACTCCCGCGCCTCCCCCGGCCATTAGACCCACTGGACCGTTGAAGTTGTCAATCCATCCAGGCATCGGTTCACAGAGAGTCGAGAGTACTGCAATCAAACAGATGTCTACATTACCGATACCAGAAAAAAATCAGGTAATTCACATCATTCATCACCAAGATGTGGCTATTCTTTCCCAAACTGATATTGTTCATTGGTTGAATACTAAACTTGTCACAATGACAATGTTCTTCAATCAAGGTCAAGCTTTGACCTCTTCAACGGGTCACCGTATTTACTATTTCTCAATCAAGGTCAAGCTTCGACCTTTTCAAAAAGTCACCTTATGCATAAGTACGAGATCATCAACATAAAGAAAATGATCGATCGTTTTAATTGAAGCTCATTGAAAATTCATGAATAATATGCAGACTTGTTTGAGATCATTGTTAGGGAAATTCGTGATGAAAAAAATGATGATGATAAAAATAGAAAACTCCGGAAAAGATTCATTTTGATGCAAAAGGTTATCAGAAAGAGCATTTATGATCGTGCCTAGGAACCAAGTGTTGCGGAAACACTTTCTGATCGAAATGGTTATTCATGAACAGCAGTTGGAGATTGTCATTTCAACTGTCAATTTGAATGGAATTAGATTAGATTCAGGTTATGATGAATTAGTTCAGGTGAGGTTGGTTGGGTTGTGTTGTGTCTGGTGTGGTTGTTTGAGTCAGTTCGATGGGCTCATCTCCCGTTGATTTAGAATTTGTTCTACTCACAGCCACAACAACAACCACAATAACAACAACAACAACAACAACGACAACAACAACAACAACAACAACAACGACAACAACAACAACAACAAAAACAACAACAAAAATGACCACAACACCTACAATGCCCTTCACGGGTCACCACAAACTCAAGTCTGGCTGCACATTATCACATATAGAGTCTTCCAGTTCTGTCTGTCTGTCTGCGCGTCAGTCACGCTGTGGTTCTACAACATTCTTTCATGGTGGTGAGGGGGGGTGGGGTGATGGCTGGGTGGTTGAGCGGAGAGTGGAAGTGGTAGGGGTAGGAATGAAGGAAGGTGGAAAGAAGGAGGACGGAAGAAGAAGGAATGGGGCCACGGTATGCAGACTGGCTGGTGAGGTTTGAAAACGATCACGCGCGTAGAAGCTTGCAGGGCATGCAGTGGTGAATTGACGTGCTCATGTTTGAAACATAAAGGGTCTGGCTGGTATCATGTTTCTACCAATTTGATATACTTTATACCAACTAAACAATCGATAGTTGTTCACTCAACTCACCGATAGATGGCCTCACGATGACCATTGGTAAGAGTTGTTGATGGTCATTGATCACTTGTTCGCTCAATGCTTTGGCGTATGTGTAGGTATTCGGTAATGTTCCCATGATCCTGTAAAGAAATGATTACTTGTTGATTGACTATTGTAGATCGTCCGCCCTCGTGATGTCACAAAATATAAAAACCAATCAAGTGGACAGTGAACCAGGGGAAAATAGGGAAATAACCAATCAAGGTATCTAAAATTTTCCCTGGTCGTATGAGTCACGCCCATCTACATTGGTCAATTCTTGATGCTTTCATCTACAAGATGAACTCAGTCCTAGCTTGAACACGAGATTCAAGATGGCTGTGAAAATGATGTTAGTATAGGCTTCTTTCAAGTGACGTCACTCATTATTAGGAGAGACCACGGTGTATAATAGTATAGGTGATGTATCGGGCTATCTCGGCTGGTACCAACAGTGCTCGCAGTTCCACCAAAATCCGAGCGGAACGCCACGATGATACGAGGCCAGTGAGACACGCTCTACGCATGCGCGAACCAAATGTTTAACGTCACCTGGACCACGTGACTAGCCTTGTTTCATGGTGGCGTTCCAACAGATTCTGGTGGAACTACGAGCACTGTTGATACCAGCCTTCCAACGCACGGAGATAGCTCGACACATCACCTAAACTATTATACACCGTGGGAGAGACAGAGAGAATGTCTACCTGGACCCCTATTCCTGAGATAAATGAGATGTGATAAAAATAAAAATGAGTGAGAAAACGATTATCTCACTTGAAATGGCCAATTGATAATGGTAAATCGGCCATATTAAGTGAGATAATCGTTTTCTCACTCACTTTTATTTTTCTCACATCTGATTTATCTCAGGAATAGGGGTCCTGTTGGAATTAACCAATCACAATCTTGGATAATTCACTAGTTCGCTGTATTGCTATGGTAACGATAGCGACGCCAATATATCTTAGTAATCATTACAGTGCGTCGTTAAAACCCAATATATAAGAAAAAAAAAAAAACGATAGCTATTAGCAACAAAATAATCTTACTTCGGTGTGAGACATCGTAGCACGTGGTCGCTATCGTTCCTCTCCACGATCTTGATGATGGTCCTCCAGGCTCCAGGAGCCGGGTAGATCTCCTCCTGGATCTCTTCGGGCTGATCACAATTACAGTACGTTGTCGAAAGATGGAGGAAAACCTGGACATAAATCCTTTGTATCAACATTTATCTCGCGTGCAATACGGAATTGCTGCAATTCTAACGAGGTAGTGTGATACATTTTGTTGATTTTTTGGGGGGGTGAAGGCGCGGTTTTACGAATCTGGATTATCGCCTTGGTTATTTAAATATTAATTACCCTAACTATCGATGGTTAACAGTTGAGCGTTTCACAAAATCCATTTTGCCAATACGTTTTAGCCCTACTTGTCCTGTCTGCAAGTTCCGCTAGAAAAGCGTACTCTTCATCCGAGTCATCTTCTATATCCCACACTTCCCTAATGATTAGACTAGGCAAACGCGTTATGTGTTGCCGCGTTGATGGATGAGCTGGAACATATCGACTTATCTTTGGATTGGTTATCATATATATATATATATATATATATATATATATATATATATATATATATATATATATATATATATATATATATATATACACCTTGAGATCCAAACCATTACATCACTGCCATCTTATTTTTCATTATTGATTTCTATGATAGTAAAGAAGGCTTTGTTTTAATCGTTTACAATCAAGTGGTGACACTTGTTGCTTTGATTTAATAGGTATCTCAATAGCTTTGAATAATTAACACAAATAACATTATATATTTTTTCACATCGAAACGGCTGATCCGATTTGAGTGAAAGTTCGGAATAATGTGTATCATTATCAGATTGAGATTCTCTGAGAATTTGAATCCTCTCAGATGAAATATTTTTCACGAATGTTTTCCTCTGGGTTATTTTAATGGGATTTTTGAAAACTTTGGAATGAGTTTTCTCAGAAGTGGTTCATCCGATCGCACCTCAAAACTATACAGCATCAAGTCAGATAGGGGTTCATGTGTGTGCCAAGTTTCATCATGATCTAAATTTCTGTTTGACCTGTAGAGCGCGAACAAAAAAGCAAAAAAACAAACAAAAAAAAAAAAACATCCGATTTTTCAAGTACAGTGGAATTGAGTCTTCGCTACGCTCATCCAATAAATTGAAAATGAGCCAGCAAATATTAATATCACAAATAAATCTCAATTGCATGTGGAATTAGATTGAATATGTTCAAATTCGGCGGCCATGTTGTTGTTTATTTGTATCACAAATATGTTGCTAAGGTTACTAACTGAGTTAGTTATCAATAAACCAACCTCATAGCAGTAGTTGAGGTAATTGATGGTTATGCCACTTCAATCCGGTAACCATAAGTCGTGAAGCCGGGATTGAGGTAACTATTAATTAAATCGAATAAAATTTAGTTAATCCACTAACTAACCATTCGTAAAACCGGGCCTCATCGAATTTTCAGAAATCAAAATCAATTTTGGATAGACAAGGGTTTACTTTAGTTTTCTCTTGGATAGTATCTGGATTTTTATTCGCCGGCGTGGATACAAAACCATCCTTCAAATGCTGTATTGTCACTGGTGTAGACTGAGTGGGCACAATGTATGATGTATTGAGATTTGGAAAACTCGATCAATGGCTCAGAGAGATGGAATAAATTACCAATTATTTCTCAGTTATTTTTCATTGATATTTTTATTAATCAATTATCAGTAATCATTGTGACTATTCGAATTTTAACGGAAAAATAATTCAACGAAAATTTTGAAGAAAATATAACTGAACCTCGCAGTTTTATGATCACAAAAGTTGAAATAACCCAAAGGTCCGGAATGTAAGCTAGTAAACTATATTTGATCCGGGATGTAAGAGATATAGCAAGAAACTTACAGTACAGCGTTTGAACGTTGCTGCACCTGAAGCGTCGATTCACACGACGCATTGATGTCAAAAGTGGTGAGAGGGGGGGAAAGAAATAGTTGCAACGGAAAGGGGTGAAATGGGAATGAATAAACTTCAGATTGAGGAATACAATATGTCAGATTGAGAATAGATATCACGCTGCACTGTGTTGGGAAGGTGACTAATGAGGGGAGAACTCAACAATGAAGTTTAAACCAGAGAAGAAGCCTCTAAACGAGCTACACAACGTAACCACCCTGTCCAACAGAAGAGAACGTACAACTGACGTCGGAATCACATCTGGACCCCTATTCCTGAGATAAATGAGATGTGAGAGGAATAAAAATGAGTGAGAAAACGATTATCTCACTTGAAATGGCCGATTTACCATTAACAATCGGCCATTTTAAGTGAGATAATCGTTTTCTCACTCATTTTTATTTTTCTCACATCTCATTTATCTCAGGAATAGGGGTCCAGCTGGAGAGAATACTCGACAAACCGGTCAAAGCAGGGAAACGCTCTAGCTGACTGCACAAAAAAAAACGAATAGGCTCAAACATATATATTGATATGATTCAGCAACAACTCCTTAATTCATTAGAGTTCCCACCTTCAAGTTGTCCATCCCGAGCGCGAGGTTGATGACCTCGAGTGTGCCCCGGACGTTGGTGAGGACGGCGTCAGCTATCGGATCGTCGAACCTGACGCTGGCTGAAGAGTGGAACACGACCGACACCTCCTGTTGGAGCAGATGGCGGTTCTCGTCACTCAGTCCCAGACCGAGCTCCTTCACGTCTCCCGGTATCGGGATCAGCTTCGCCAGAGTCGAGGGATTCTCTCTTCTGGAATGGGAATATCGAGAACATTATTTCTATAGCCGTATTATACTTTGATCCGGAAAATCCATAACTCATGAAGATTTGATGTTGGTGATCTATATTTGATTCTTTTTCTGTTTGTCTTGATTAATAATTATTATTATTTTAATTATCACTAGGCAAACGCGTTATGTGCTTCCGCGTTGATGGATGAGCTGGAACATATCAACTTATCTTTGGATTGGTTATTTTATATATATTTATATATATATATATATATATATATATATATATATATATATATATATATATACACCTTGAGATCCAAACCATTACATCACTGCCATCTTATTTTCCATTATTGATCTATATGATAATAAAGAAGGCTTTGTTTTGATCGTTCTCAATCAAGTGGTGACACTTGTTGCTTTGATTCAATAGGTATCTTAATAGCTTCGAATAATTAACACAAATTACATTATATATTTTTTACATCAAAACGGCTGATCCGATTCAGGTGAAGGTTCAGAATAATGTGTATCATTATTATATAAGAATCGCCTGAGAATTTGAATTCTCTCAAATAAAATATTTTTCACGATTTTTTTTCTTCGGGTCATTCTAATAAGAATTTTGAAAACTTTGGAATGAATTTTCTCAGAAGTGGTTCGACCGATCACGCCTCAAAACTATACAGCATCAAGTCAGATAGGGATTCATGTGTTTGCCAAGTTTCATCATGATCTGAATTTCTGACTGACCTGTAGAGCGCGAACAAGAAAACAAAAAAACAAAAAAACAAAAAAACACATTCGATTTTTCAAGTACAGTGAAATTGAGTCTTCGCTACGCTCATCCAATTGAATACCGTCTCTACTACGAGCTACAATATTTTGTAATGTTTGTTTTTTCGGACAGCCCGCACTCAAGAACTAATTGTGTTTTTACGCGGGATTTCGTTGGTTTTATCATCTTCACTCACAAGATGTATCCACTATCATATTAGGCAGAATAGAGTAAGATGGAATCAAGTGTATTATTCCATAAATGAACTCGTGATCATTATTTGTATTTATTCATTCATTCAATAATCCCTTTGACCCTCTTTCGAAGAAATTGAAATGGTTAGCAGTTCACAATTATCAGCTTACTAACTTATAAATGTGGCTCTTAACATCATATGATATTGAGTGAATCCATTGATAATTAATAATAATGATAATTATATCCACATTTCAATTGAAGACGAAAGGGTAGATATTAGCAAAAATGGTTCTCATTTTGAATTTGTCCGATCGAGAATTGTTTGGAATTTCAATGAGTATCAATCCTTCTCGATCATGGACATGTTATAATATAATATAATTTAATATAATATAATATAATATAATATAATATAATATAATGTAATTTGATATAATATGATATAAAATGAGGAAAATGCAACAGTGTAAGATTCCGATGGGTCCTGTGTGAATGATTGGCATGTACACATACTGACTTTCTCACTGACAATAGATGAGCAAACTACAAGGATTTTTGACATTCAATTCGTGATTGAGAGCTAACCAGGCGGCAGCATTGTCGGAGTAGGCAATTGGCCGTCCGGAGTCAGTCAGGCCTAGTGGTAAATATCTTCATTAGCATTTTTTCTTGCCAATTTGTTTTACTTTTTTTTTTCAGATGTCATGTTGTTGTATGCTCACACACATTAAATCTGTGATTGATATTGTAATTGTGATAATAAATAATTTCAGTGATTTCAATTTTGTATTTGATATTGGAATTACACGTTATAGATTTGTATATCATTTGAAAGTATCTGCCTGCGCCCAGTTCACTAAAACATCACCAGATGTCAGCCAATTTGCTTTTGATAACAAATACAGATTGGTGAGATAGACTATACCATTCAAGGTGTTGTCTGTCTACATGAAGCAAAAATACCCTCCCGTGTGATAAAACAGGTATGCATGATAATGAAATCTCGATCAGTACATGGCCGGAAATTAACAGATACATTTTCTGATGCAGACAATGTTTTCCTCGGGATTTCTGATGAGTTGGATGTCAGAAATAACAGAGGTGAAAGAATCAGTTGTATGTAACAGTAACACTCGATACTTCTGTCATTAAATTCCATCTGACAGAGTGTCGTTACATACAAATAACAAGTAACATATCATGAATATATATATATATATATGTAAATATATATATATATATATATATAATATATATATATATATATATATATATATA